>CM064966.1:17998459-18091176 GCA_032847665.1 Solanum chilense
TACCAATAAGTTAAGCATGTGAAGTTCGTCTCATTTTTTTTTGGTCTTGGTCGTGTGTTAAGTAAATTTAAAAGCGTAATGTATTACTTATTATCTTGTGCCGTTCTCTTCCATGTTTGGATTGGCTTCTATCAAGTTTTGGAGGCTCTTTCTCTTGCGTTCCTTTATTTCTTCATCAAGTCGATCCATGAAATTGATGTACAGGCCCCATAGTCCAAATTGAAGATAATGGGAGCATACGGATTAGAAGACCCCCATTTATTCATTTTTTGCTTTGTATTTATTTTCAAGCATAAGCCCTTGTCTTAGTTTACTTTGTTTATTTTGTATTTTCTATTGTTAGTTTTGGACAAGTACGAAGGATAAATGGCCAAAGTCCCAAAACAAAATGGGCCACAAAACCCAAAAGCAGGTGGGTCCAAAATCCGGTCCAGGAGAACAGATAAACCGGATTCGGACCCAATTCTCTCTCTCCCTCTCTCTCTCTCTTTAATTTCTAGTATAATTATTTGTTTGATTGCCGCTAGCTTTAAGGTTTGAAACTCGCAAATCCTCGCAAGGCGCCACTATGTTTTAACGGTGTGAATTGGTCAATTTAAAAGACTTAAAAAATTAAGTAAGTTTCGTGGTTTAAATAGTATCGATTAACGTCACCTTTAACACCTAATAGAGCGTTCAACTCATAATATAGTGTTAAATATTTACCAAGTCAATCAAGTATTAGCCAAATAGTTAGTTGTCGGAAAACCGCAATTAGGCAGATATTTTAGGTGCTTAACACCTTCCTAGAAAATAATAGGAATCCCCGAACCCCTCTGAATGTTTTCAAATAATTTCCTTTGTTAATTATTTGAAAACGATTGTTTTCTTAATTTTCATTAAAAATTAAGTGGCGAATCTTCTAAAAATCGAGAATTCTTCAAAAGCAAATATTTTTCTAGTCTCTATAAAACAGGAGAACATTGGTCAGAGTAGAGGAGGAGCGGCTGTTGGGGACAATCAGGTTCCACCCCAGTGTTCAACTGAAGGAATGTCTATACCGGTTAACCCACCTGGGTTGACTGATGTGGAGGTGCGGGCATCTCTGGACCAGATGGCACATTCCATCACTACGAAGTCCCAAGCCATGACTACCCAGTTCAACCAGTAGGATGTTCATAGGGAGAACCCACCAGTTCGTAGCATGGCCAACAAGTTGAGAGACTTTACGAGGATGAATCCTCCTATTTTTACAGGGTCCAAGACTTCATAGGACCCCCGACAGTTTGTGGATGAGGTGCATAAGATTTTTGTGTCTATGGGGGCCACATATACTTAGAAGGCTTAGCTGGCTTCCTATCAGCTCAAGGATGTTGCACAGACTTGGTGTAAGATGTGGCAGGATTGCCTAGCTTTGGGCAGAGTTCTGGTCACTTGGGAGCTGTTTAAGACAGCCTTCCTTGATAGATTACTTCCCGTTGAGATGAGGGAGGCCAAGGTTGAGGAATTTATAAACCTTAAGCAAGGATCTATGACAGTCAGGGAGTATTCCCTGTAGTTTGTTAAATTATCCAGGTATGCCACTTCTGTTGTGTCTAACAGTAGAGACGAGATGGGTAGATTCTTAACAGGTGAGGATCTCGAGAAGGAGTGTAGGGCAGCTATGATGCATGACAAGATGGACCTTTCAAGGCTTATGGTCCATATCCAGCAAGTTGAAGAAAGCAGGTTGAGGAAGCACACTACAGTAGGGAACAAGTCAAGGCATGCTGAGGAGAATTTTTCTAGGAACAGTAGTACTGAAATAAAGGATAAGCCCAGGTTTAAGAAGGGACTCTCCCACCAAGGGGAGTCAAGTTCATCCAAGGGTCGCTATGATATAGATTCTGAGCCTAGAGTTAAGAAAAACAATGGAGTAGATACACCTCAGAAGAGGCCACCTTGCAGGATGTTTGGCAAACTACATGGAGGAGAGTGTATTAAGGTCACTAACGCTTGTTACAGTTGTGGCAAACCGGGTCACATGGTGAATGATTGTTTGAATAAGAGAAGTCAAGAACAAGGGAAGGAAGGAGTTCAACCTAATGGTCCAAGTGAAGAGGCTCTAAGGAGGCAACGATTCTTTGCGCAAGTCTAGGGGTGCAGGGCAAGGCACTTCTAATAAAGCCTTGGGTGCGTAGCCTTAATTATTCTTTCATATACTTGACTGCGTATGGTGTTTATACACTAGTAGGTGGTTAATATGTTTGAGTCATCATGTTGGTTGCTAATTTGTATGACTTATATGTTGACTTATAGTGTATGCTTTGATGAGACTTGTTTAGGGAAGAGTTCTTTAGTCTATTAATGTGAATCTACTAGTAGATCTCAAGGATGTACACCATCATAAGGGTGGGGATTATGTAACAACCCGAAAAATGGATAACATAAGAAATGCTTAATGTGTCAAGAATGCCTACGATTAGACCAGGGTTCACACCGATTAATGCGGGTAGAACAAGACCTCGGAACCCGTGCTACAGCCAAGCCAACTAACTTGGGAAATTAGTTGAGCTTGGAAAGGTTGGGTCCAACCATGTATTGCTCTCGAATACGAAGATTTACTTAAAGGAGTCTTTACCAGACATAAAATGAAAAAATCTTAGGTTTGAAGGGTCTAGGGGTGAAATGGTCTTTTTCCTGGCTAAGGGTAGTATTGTAATTACCCTAAATATGTAATTAATTATTTAATTAATAAAGTGAATGGGCAATTTGGGGAGAGAGGGCCGAAATTGAGCCCTTGAAATAAAGTCTTGCGCCACTCGGGTTCGAACTTAATGGGAGCAACGATTTAATGTGATTTTTGTTATTGGTGAACTAATTTAATAAATTAATAATTAATGGCAGCTTTAAAAAGGAAAATCATATTTTCATTACTAATTATTATATGTTTATTTATTTATTTATTTATTTATTTATTTATTAAGTTTTCTTTTTTAAATTGACTAAGTCTTGCAGACTATCCTAGTTTTAAGAGGCACTATCTCACACAAACTCTCTCTCTCACACGCCTAAATATCTCTCTCTCCCCCAAATTATTTTTCTTGGCTGCAAAAATAGAGGATAAAAACATCATAAAACAATCAAAATTTCTCTACACTCAAAGAACTTACAAAAAATATATATATAAGCAAGCAAACTAACTTAAGAAACAAAAACTTTGCATCATCATCTCGACGGGTGTGTGTTGAAGGTTAGGGGAGGTTTTGGGAAGCACTTGGAAGGTTTTTAAAGCTACAACAAGGTATGGTTTTTCTCATTTGGAATCCTTTCTCCAAGAGAAATATCTTTCTACAAAATTCAACGTATGAAACTAGGGTTGTACCCTATATTGTTGAACTCCTTTCGATTTCAATCTAAATTAGTTTAGAAATCATGTTGTTGGTATGGTTTCTGGTATCTAAGTGTGAAATATGATGTTCCTTATGATTTTATGTTTGGAAATAGTAAGCATGTTCAATGATGTCAACAAAAAATAATGTGATGCACTGTGTAAAATTTTTGTTGTTGTTCTGCATTTGAAGTCTTAAAATGGCTTGTTTGATGATTGGAATTATTGTGCATAAGGTGTGTAAATGTGATGTTAAATGAAGTGTAAGGTGGATGATCTTAAGTGGAAAAATCTAAGCTAAAACAACAATGAATCTACACCTAAGAATGTGTTAACGAACTGTGAAAGTACCTCAAAACGAACATATGAATGTTGTTAAATAAAGGCTATGAAATTTAATAAAATTTCCATTACTTCGTGATAGAGTTTTCGTCCAGAATACTTGAGGTTGAGAGGCTTAAAAATATATTTAAAACATGTGAGGTCAGTGGGGATTGAACCCAAGACCTGACTACATGAAAGCTGAAAAAAATAAATGAGATGTGTGGGATTGGAACCCACAACCTCTCAGCCAAACAAAAGAGTAAGAGGGGAATTTTAAATTAATAAAATAATGGTAGGAGTGGGATTCAACCCCACCACCTCTTGGCTGAAGGAAAAGAAAAAGAAAGAAATTAAAAAGAAAATAAAGTGAGGTTGTGGGGGGTCGATATCACAACTTCACTGCCAACGCTTAAGTGGTTAACTTTTAAATGAAATTAAAAAATAAGGAGGCTGTGGGAGTTTGAACCTACAACCTCTAAGTCCCAAGAGAAATAAAGAAAAAAATAAAGAGAGTTTGTGGGGGTTTGATCCCACAACCTCCTGGTTAAGCCGAAATGGACAAAGAAAAAAGTTTGGAAAATAAAAAGGGGGTTGTTGGGGTTCGAACCCACAACCCCTCGGCCAAAAGAGAGAAGTTTTAGAAAAAAAAAACTAAAAATAAATGTTGATGTTGGTGTTCGATCTGGGCTTCCAATTTCATGAGGACTAAAATAAAATCAAGGAAAAATGTAAGTTTTGTTCAAGGGATTTGAACTTGGGTTCCCTTGCCCCAAATTTCCGAATTTATACATAAATAATACTTGTTTTAAATGTTCAAGAATAATGTCACCTACTTAGATCGAAATCATAATCTTGGCATACATAAAAGATACATAAGTCTTGTACTACAGAATCTAAGGAAGCTATGAGTTAATTAACAAACTATGAATGAAGCCTCATGGTTGTATGTATAGACCTATAAATCTATCATACAATTAAAAAGAAGTGAACCTAAGATGTATGTAATGAAATGATGAAACCCTAGAAGGGTTAAGTACGAGTGTAAAATACAATAAATGGCCAAGTGGATTGGCATATGATGAAATGAAAAACGAAATGATGAAATGAACAATGAATTGATGAAACCCTAGAAAGGTTAAGTAAGAGTGTGAAACATACTAAATGGCCAAGTGCATTGGCATATGATGAAATGAACATTCACGTAAAAAGGGGTGAGTAATGAAGAGACATTATGCTAATGTTAATGAATGTGGTGACAACATGATATGAGGATAATGTAAAAGATGGGAGCAATCTCAAATAAGCCTAAGTAAATGTTACCAAAACGTACTCACCTATCATAGTGTAAAGTTAATGAAGAGACCAGTCTTTATGAACACTCTAATGGATGTATTGATATTAACACACTGAATACTAATGATGAGATGAGAAATCATCCATTGAGCTATGATGTCCTCATACTAGGAGCCACCTTCCATGACGTATGAGTTGAATGAAAAGGAACTTTATACTAACCACCGATAGACTAGCTATAAGCGGTGATTCCTTTTTTCGAGAAGGGCGGAGGTTCACTTAACTCTCATGAGATAAGACTGTCCGACATACCGGGTATGGGTCTCCTTATATCTCATAGTCTTCGAACCAATACTTCCAATATAGGAATCTAGCGGGGTTTAATTCCCATATACGCTAGCATGTTTTGGGTCACTTTGGCCGGTGATTCCACCTCTTTTCGGTGTGGGGGAGACATTAGATTTCATGATGCTCACCTTATCTATGTCAGTTATAGTTAAAGTTCCCAAAGAATGAATGAGGCCAGCCTCAAATGGTGCACATAATGAAATGAACGATAACCAAAGGTGTAAGGATAGGATAATCAAGAGGTGAGCTAGATTTAAATAATGACGCTAGTTTATTCTTGTTCATTGCAAAGAAAACCCTATGAGAGTCTCAAACTATATCCTAGGTAAGACTGGTGATTACACAAGTATATGAAAGAATGAAAAATGAAGTACGGATGAATGAATGAAGCAGACTCTGTGTTTTCAAAAGAAGGCTCCCTATTTGAGGTCCCATATGTTGAGCCCTCATTTTGGGAATTCCTAATGTCAAGTCCATGATTCCAAGATCTCATGGCATATGAAATAATGATATGAACTACATGATATGATATCTGAAATTTGTTATGTGCTGTTTTCAAAATGATAAATTTGATAATGCATGTTACACTCATGGCCTGACTTTCCTAATCCAAATTTGGCAGGTCCATTCACTTTCCTAATCAAAATTTGGCAAGTCCGATTGCTTGACTTTCCATAAATCATGTTGTTAGGAAAGATCTATTCTTACTCATGTATGTCCTTGATGTGTGCTGAAATATACCCATACTTAGTACAAGTATGTACTAATCCCATACAACTCTATATTTTTAGGTGCAGGTACAGGTGGAAGCTAGATCTTAAAGGTTGACGTTGCAGCTATCCAGACGTGGAGCTTTAATCTGGACATGATAGGACCTTATGCTTTCTAGGATGTCTACTGTTATTATCTAGCTTAGATGTAGGATTAATCTAGTGGAGCATGTTCCTCTAGTGTTTCTTTCCGCTTTCATTTCATACTTTGTATTGGTGTCGTTTTGGAAAAAATATGTTTAAGGCAATTATAAATTGTTTCTTTCATTTGATCATATCTATATAAAAAGGTTGATTTGTGAACGCCTATGATGTTAAGTTTAAAATGTTTAGCATGAAGTATGAAGCAAAAAGTTCAAAATATCCGCTAAAATTAACCTAGATGAAGTAAGAATGACGTATGGAGGTTGTCTGTGACCTCTGAGAGGTCAACGACGCCGGTCTCGTCTGGAGTATAGATTTTGGTCGTGACAAAAATGTTGTCTGTAGGCCATGAAAATAATGCATTTAGACTATGACACCTTCAGATCATGATAGACAGAAATCAAATCCTTAGGCCATGATATGATGTCTGCAGGCCATGAGGATGACGCCTTTAGACTATGATGTCTTAGGAACATGATAAGTATAAAATAAGCCATTAGTCCATGACATGAAGTCCGTAGGCCATGAAAGATGATGCCTTTGGAGGATGACGTCTTAGGAATATCAGTAATGAATTAAAAGAGTGTATCTGTTTTGACATAATTGTAGCATATTGCGACTTGAATCAGTAGTAACTCAGTACAGATGTATTGGAGGCACATGCAATTCTCGAGCACAATGCAATCTCGGGAGCAGGCGATAAGCAATCTTCGGGCACATGCAAATTTAGGGCATGATGTAGTCTCGGGCGCGATGCAGTCTCGGAGAGATGCAATTTTCAAGCACAGTGCAATCCAGCAAATGCAGTTCGAGCACAATGAAATTTGGGAAGATGTAGTTCGGGCACAATGCATTCTCGGGTACATGCAATCCTCGAGCACTATGCAGTTCGGGCGTAATATAGTTTGGGAACATGAAGTTCATGCATATGCAAACTTCAGGCAAAAATGTAGTTAGAGAATATGAAATCTCCGAGCATAATATAATTTTTTCACGGTATAATTTGTCCACATGCATGAGAGTTGTTCGAAGGCACAAAGTATTTTGGGTATGTGCCTTGTTGAAGGGTGAGCATCATTTGTCGGGATCACAAGAGGTATGTTGAAGGTTTCTTTGTATATGTACATGTACTTCGGTATTCAAATAAAAATAGTTAGTTCAAGGGGAGGTTGATCTGTATCCATGATTTGACACAGTATGCTTCTTTGGCGTCAGCTAGGAGGTCCCCTGAAGTGTTATAAAAAATTTTGAGGTCCCCTCAAAATATTTTTCCCCGGTCATGAACTTTTGGAGAAAATGTTTGTTGAGGAAATTTTTGAGACCCTCTAAAAAATTCATCCCAAGTATCAAAATTTGCAAAGAAAAGGCTCTTCGATGGAATTTTTGAGACCCTCTCAAAAATTTTGCCCCAGTTACACAATATAAGGGAAAATGAAAATTTTTATTATGATAAGACCGAACCCCATAGGAGCTCCTACGTATCCCCTCTTAAGCGAGAATCAGGTTTGACTTAGTTCTAAATAACAAAGGGAAAAATCGAGATATTGAGAGAACATTCTTTAGAAGCAATTGAATGGTAGAATTTGACCAATTGTATTTGCCCATATGTTGCCATGGGTGTCTGAATGCGGAAAACATGAACTTAAATGGTGCAAGCCTTATTCGGACACTGGTTAAAGTAAAATTTGGTACATTCACATTTGAACTTTCTTTGTTGCGAAGTCCTCCAAGAATATGACTTTATCATCAATCAGTTGTTGAATCCTATATTTCAAATCACGACATTTTTATATGGTATGCCCTTCCATTCCTAAATGATAAGCACAAACTTTAGAGGGTTCAACCAGCGATGCACGCGTACTCATCCTCATTTTACTGATAGGAGTGATGTGACCAACAATCCTCAAATTTTCATGAAGTTGGCCTATAGGCTTTGTCAGAGGAGTATAAGTTTTGTCAAGTCTCTCCTCGAAGTTGAAGAGGTTTTTGCGAATATGCGGTAAAGAGACGACTTTGGCATTGTGTCCAAGATATGTTGGTTGTTAATATGGCTGAAGAGGCCTTTGGTATGGAGAAATTTGATATAGAAGGATTGGAAGTGGTATAAGAGTCATATGATGCCAAGGAACTTCGTGCAAAGGTGTTTCGTATCGAGGAGCTTGCATAGTAGAATAATGTGGGTGTGGAGTAAGATAATGAGTTCTAGGAGGATGATGATGGAGCAAATATTGATAATTTGGAAAATGGATGTTCTTTGGAGGTATTTGAATGGAGCTTGGTTGATTTTCACAAGTGGGGTAACTTGGAAGAGGATGACAACTAAGGTGAGTTTGATGATTATTTGGAGAGTGGCTTGACTTATGAAAGGTGACATATCCATGTTTGTCTCCAAAGTGGGATTGGCGGAGAGTAACAACTTGGCCCACTCGCGCATATCCAACACCTCTTCTTCTAATTTCTTTATTTTCCGCTTAAGGCTTGATACCAACTCATCTAAAAGACATTTCTTTTCAATAGTCTTGCACATAACCTTGTCATTAGTCACTTTGTTGTTTTCCTTTGCGATTATCAGTTGGCAAAGAAGGAAGAGAGGTCTACACATCAACCATTGGGAAGGGTAAAACAAAAATAAATGAAAAACAAAACCAAGTTAGAGCAATGCATAATTTTTTATATTAAGCATATTGTTTTAAGATAAATGCCCTAAATGCAAAGGATCCTCATTGAGCCAAAGGTAGGCCTAAGCGACACATAAGTGATGCACAATAAGTAATTCAAGACTTATTTTCCAATTGGAGTTTATATTAGAAGAAATAAAAAAAACTCTCATTTATTATATAATTCTATCAATACATCACAACTGAAAATCAAAAACTAAAATAAACTAAGGGAAAAGGGATAACATGGGGAAATCATCCTAAATTCTGAAGTCTTGAAGATATTGATTCCAACAGCTTGAAGCTAGTTGACCTCTTGTATAGGGAGAGACTTCTTGTCTTATGTTCAACACATTGCGTTCCCATATGTTTTCCCTTTCATTGGATAGCCCATGGTATCTTTCTCCACTTGATATTGGCACTTCAGACTCTATCAGGATCCATATGCGGTACTCACGTGTGCATAAAGCCTATCATGAATCTATAGGAATGGTAAACACACGCTTCCATCATCGCAGTATAATGTGGACTAGTGGTTTATCTAGTCCAAACTCATACTTAAATTGCTTCATGTCAGATCGTAGTGGTATTACTTGAGTTTGCCCAAGTTTGTGAAGTACTCGAAGAGGAGCATATGGTTGGACACATTCTAATCCAATAATCTCAATGAAGTATCGGTCATCCCCTCTTACTATGGAATAAGGCATGGACAACCAATGGAGCTTCTATTAGATTCGGCAGCTCTCAGGCTCTATCAAAAATATATGCCAGTTCACAAATCCTACAGGTGCGATGAATCGTGTCAACTTTATTGGAAAATTATCAATCTTATTGCCTTGACAAAGAAAGATGTCTACCACGTCGGATCGTTTGTGGAAGTGTTTGATAGCCCATAGTAGAAGTAGAAGGTTGCATCCTTCGAAGAACATTCTACCATCGACACATGCTGGCGGACTTGTTATTATCTCCGCCATGATCATGGTCACTATGGTTTTCCTAGGCTCGCTCCCTCTTTGGGCTGGTCTCAAACCAACTAACTTAAACATGTGTCGATTCTTCCTCTTGTTTTAGGAAAAACCTAGGATCCTAATAAGGTAATGGCAAAAGTATCTAAGTGATATTTTTCCCATTCTTTAACAGAGCACTGAAATTTATAGCTAAAAGTGTAGTAGCTATCATCTCAGCCAAATCGTGAGTATAGGAAGTCTAAATGAGTCCACCCAAGATCTAAACAAGTCCATATTTGATTAGGCTTCATTTCCAAACTTTTTAGAAATTCCCTTGATGATGACTTATATGGTACCATCATTTCACACTCATGATAAGGCAAATCGATGAAACCACTAATTTTTTCAATTGTTGGTGTCAAGTTACAATCTGTAAATTTGAAAACCATCCTCATAAGGTCCCAAAATTCTAGTAGGGCCTAGTCAGATGAGGGTTTGGTGTGACAAAGATACAAAATGTGAGGCCACCTAACAATTAATGAATCTCCCTTTCCCGATCTCTCTTTATGTCCATCCACCAGCTCCTGAGTATGTTATTCACCTCTGTGACCATTTGAGGGTTTGGAAATTCATACTCATCCATGACTTTGCAAATAAAACAATAAACAACATCTAAACTCCATTTTGGCAAAAATAGCTTGATTTAATTATTATGATCACATTGACAAATAAATATGCAATTTTTCTAGAGGGTGTTGGGGCCCTATAGACGATAGTTTGGCTAATAATTATGTGGATTGAAGCCAAGGGTCAAACCACCTAGGGCCTATGCAGCGTGTATGACCTAACTAAGACTTCTAAGAGTTGGATTGACACGGACTTGAAAGGATTTCTATGCGAGAGGCCCGTGGTAATGCACTAGTAAAATAATCTGTTACGTCCATGCATATGCCAACTATGTATAAATGGTGATTAAATGGAATTGGAGTAGTGAGAGAGGTGAAAAGTCACAACATCATGAGAACAAAATTTAAAAAAAGGCGTCCCAATTGGGGAAAGTATGAACGGAATGCCAGTTATAAAAGTAGTAACAATTAGGTTAGAAAGCGGTAACACATAGACAGTTTTATAAAAGCGATAAATAAACAAATGAATACACACAACTAAAGGAAAGTAATCTATAAAGATATTAAAAGTCATGTAAATAAGGAAAAGGGTAAAATATGCAAGAAAACAAATAAAGGGAAAGGGAAAGTGGTGAAACATGGTAATAAACAAATAAGGAAGAGAAAAGGGGTGGAACATGGAAAGAAGACAATAAATAAGGCGATAAAATAATAATTAAACATAATAAGCATGAAACACGTAATGGTAAAAACATAATATCCCTAGCAGAGTCGTCATTCTATCGCGCCTCATTTTTCATCAAAACGGGTTTGTGCACGACCTAACAACTCTTTTGGGATTTTGGATTTTGAAGAGTCGACACCTAACGAATTAAGGCGCGTTAGGGCACCTATCTAACCTAGTTAATTCTAGGTAAGATCAACGAACTAGAGATCAGGGTAAGGGTTCAAATAACCTCAAGGGGAAGGTGTTAGACATCCCTCAAGGTCCACAAATGTGTGTCCCGGCCATATCTCATGCAATTTATGTGGGGGTAACAAGTAGCAATTAAGGTCACTTCATCATTATTTATTTGATTAACATGTTGGCTAGGTGACAGCAACATTAAACAATTAATATCATTATAATTAATAACTTAATTAAACATGTGAAGGCTAGGTGATAAGAATTTATCTAATACTAAACAATTAGCTCATAATATTATTTTAATTAATATTTAAGCATGCGAGTCTAATTGATAACAATGAATAAAAAATATATTAAGCAATTAGTAAAGAGATACGCAAGAGGATAGAAATTACACGATTGAATATAGAAAATAATTTTATTTTTTTCTTTTAAAATACCCGAAATAAACATAATTTTAACAAAAAAATAAAGGGATAAAATGGAAGGTAGACTCTGAGACACTTTTTGGACAAACACACGACTTTTCTTTTTATTTTCCAATAGGTTGTCGTCAAGGGACAGCCAAAACCAAGGTTTGTCATTTCAAGCCTAAGTCGATGTCATTAACTCCGTGCGATTGCTGTCCGGTGTTGCTGGTTCCTTCGCCAGGCACTACTTCTTGTCGCTCCGGAAGAGAAGGGGGAGAGGAGGAGAAGAGATGAAGCAACTCTGGCTGCTGGCTGTCCTTGTCGGTGTAGCTGCTGGTTGGAGTTGCTGGTGTCCATTATGGTTGTCTTGGCTGCTGCTGGCGGTTAGACGAGGAGGAAAGGAGGAGACAAAGAAGGGAGGAGATGAGAGTGGAGAAGGGAGAAAAGACGAGAGGAGAGAGAGGTCGCCGTTGACTCTCACCGGAGAATAAGAGAGGAGTAGGCTTGACGGCGGTTCTCTGATTTTTGAGAAGGAGAGGAGAGGTTGGCGGCTGCCAAGGAGTAGAGAAGAAGATGAGTGAATTATTTTTGGTTTTGGTCTTTTAGGGTAGGAAGAATTGGAGGCTAGATCTTCACTGTAGGATTAGTTTAGATGAGCGGTCAGGATTTTATTTATGATTTATGAGATTAAAAGATGAAGTCTTAAAATCAAATTGGATTGAGGATGAATGACCAAATTGCAATAAAATTTGCTAGAATTGGAATTATTTGAAATAAACTGGAATTGGAATGCCTAGAATAAAAAGAAATTAGAATAGAATGGATTAAGAATTAAATGATTTTGAGGAAAATTTAGGAATTACTATTTAATTAAAATACTACATATGTAAAAGATATTTTTATACCATTTAAATCACTTAAATTTTAAAACATTTAAAATTCATTAATAATCTTAAAGTATTTTAATAGTATTTACAATAATGTTATAAAGTAAACATACTAGAATGTATAATTTTAAACCAAAATCGACTAAACTTCTAAGTTTTAAATAGATTTTAAAATACATATTTAATCGAATAGTATTCCTTAAAATGATTAAAGGTCTGTCAAAATTGGGTGTCAACAATTAGGATGAATGGAACATCGGGAGCTATGAGGTTCCTCTAGGATCCTCTCTTGGAGTCCATCTACCGTAGGTACACACAATCTGCCTTGTTACTTTAGCACACCATCTCCCCCTTGTTCAAAAGACAATATTCTTTGGTTATGGACACTTGCCTTCAAATCAAGCAAAATGAGGTCTTGAAATTGCTTCTCTTTAACATCTTACACTAATGATGACTCAGCCCCATTGGTCACCCTTTTCCTCCTTCAGCGGATTCCATAAGTCTGAATCCCAAACATGCAAGTCGATGCACTTCTTCAACTAACTCCCTCTTTTCTTCTTTGAAATGGGCTACCCATGAACAACATGCTGAAAGCATCGCCAACCACATTAGCCTTACCTGGGTGGTAAATAATACTCACATCATCATCCTTGAGTAATTCTAACCACCTCCTTTGTGTGAGATTTAGCTCTTTCTAAGTGAACACATATTGGAGGCTCTAGTGATCAATGAATATGTCAACAAGAAAACCATATATGTAATGACCCCATATCTTCAAAGAAAAAACTACTACAGCCAATTCCAAGTCATGAGTTGTATAGTTCTTCTAATGAACATTCAACCGTCTGTAGTCATAAGCTATAAACTTGCCATTCTGCATCAACAACACAGCCCAAGCCGACTCTTGATGTATCATAATTCACAAAAAAACCTTGAGTACCCGCGCATAAGGTTAACATCAGAATGGTAGTCAATCTCTTTTTCAACTCCTAAGAGCTTTTCTCACAAGCTTAAAAGCATTGAAACTTGACTTCTTCTTAGTTAGCTTCGTCAAAGAATATGAGATAGATTAAAACCCTTCAACAAATCTCCTATAATAGCCATACAAAACCAAGAAACTCCTTATATCCATTGGAGATGTGGGTCTAGGCCAACTCTTAACTGCTTCTATCTTTTGAGCGCCAACTCTAATCTTATCACCACAAATAATGTGACCCAAGAATTCCACAAACTTAAGACAAAATTCACACTTTTAGACTTGGCGTATAACTCTTTTATCTCTCAAAGTATGAAGAACTATCCTGAGATGACTTGCATGATCTTCTTTGCTCCTTGAGTAAAGTAATATGTCATCAATGAAGACGATGACAAACAGATATAAATAAGGCTTTAAGACTTTGTTCACAAGATTCATGAATGTTGCAGGTGTATATTTAAAATCAAAGGATATAACCAGAAACTCATAGTGCCCATATATGGTTCTAAAAGTTTTCTTTGGAATATCACATTCCCTAACTTTCAACTGATTATAACCTGATTTGAGATTGATTTTTGAGAAGCATGAAACACACTGAAATTTGTCGAAAAGATCATCTATCCTCGGAAGAGGATATTTGTTTTTATTGGTCACCTTATTCAATTGGAGGTAATCTATACACATCATAAGGAAACCATATTTCTTCCTTACAAATAAGACAGGAGTGTCCCAAGGTGAGACAGTTGATCGATTGAAACCTTTATTTAATACATCTTTCAGTTATTCTTTCAACTCCTTTAATTCTACTGGTTCCATTTTGTATGGAGGAATAGAGATAAGACGAGTATGTGGAATAATGTCTATGCTGAAGTCTATTTCTCTTTCGGGAGGGACTCTGGGTAGATCATCAGGAAAATTTTTTTGAAACTATTTCACTATAGGAACTGACTGAAAGGAAGGTATCTCAACACTTGAGTCATTAACTCATATTAAGTGATAGACACACCCCTTTGAGACTAACTTTATCACCTTTAGGTACGAAATGATATGACCCTTAGGCACTACTGAACTACTAGTCCACTCTATGACTAACTCATTAGGAATCTGGAACTTGACAACTCGGGTTCTACAATCTATTGAAGCATAACAGACATGAAGCCAGTCCATACCCAGAATGACATCAAAGTCTACTATGTCTAACTCTACTAGATAATATATGGTGTTCTTGTGATTGATAGAAATAGGACAATCACGATAGACTCTTCCCCCTATAATAGAATTCCCAACAAGTATAGACACATAGAAGGGTTCACTAAGTTTTTCAAGAATAATCTCAAACTGATTTGCAACTTAAGGAGTTACAAAATATAAACTTTCTCCTGGGTCTAACAAAACATAAACATCAAAAGTAAAGACTTTGATCATGCCTGTGACAACATCTGGGAGAGTTCTCTTGCTCTTGGTGTCTATTAATTGCATAGAGGCGATTTTCCCCTCCGCTCGTAGTAGAAATGGCTTCTCTAGGTGCAGCCTTGTTTTGTGGAGCAACTGATGAAGATTGGGCTCCATTCCCCAGATTTACACCTTTTTACTTACTCTTAAGACAATCTTTCATGTAGTGTCCCTCTTTACCGCAGTTGAAGCAACCCGATAGACCATCACGACACTTACCATCATGGTTTATGCCAAACCTACCACAAGCAGGATCCAAACTATCACCTTGTGCCACACTACCTTGGGTTTGGGATGGTATAGCCTTGTGATTCTGCGAATTATAGCCATTATACTCACATCTGTTTTTTAGCGCAGGAGCACTAGCGGATGATGGTGCATGCCCTTTCTATTTTTGAAATTGTGGCCGACTCAAACCACTTTTCTATTGCCTAGACTCATTCCCGGTCTTAGCCTTATTTTGTTTGTACTCGTCTGTTATTGATCAATTCTGATTGGTAATAAATACTGGGACTTTGCAATATTTGATTCTCTGTCCCTCAATTTTTCCTTTTCGACTTGCTGCACATAGATCATTATCCTGTATATGTCCATGTCACCAATCAACATTGAAGCCCTACCTTCTTTCCTTGAGACACGACCCAAACCAATAATAAATAAACTCATTTTGCTTCTCATATCTTTAACCATCTCCGTAGCATAGAAAACAATTGGGTGAACATTAACCCATACTCATGAACACTCAAGGAGTCATGTTTCAGGGTAAGGAACTTCTGTACCTTTGCTTCCTTCAGTTCTCGGGGAAAGAACGCCCCAAGAAGGATTCTTCAAAGCAAGAACAACTTGGATGTAGTGTATCCTCAGCTCTACCATCCTTCCATTGGTCAAACCATGTTCTACCCACATTCTTCAGTTGATATGCAGCTAACTCAACTCTCTCAGCACCAACCACATGCATCATATCGAACACCTTCTTCAACTCTTCAACAAAATTTTCCAGATCCTCAGTAGTGATTGAACCAGTAAATCTTGGGGATTCATCCTCAAGAATTCTCGAATCCTCGAAGTGTCAGCCCTTCTTGTCGAGCTCCTCTTTGTTGCCCAACTTTGTTGGTCTCAACATCCGAATAGCCTCACTAAACTCAACATTAGTAACCTCCCCTTAAGGTTGCACTTCAGGAGGATTGGGTAACTCTTATTCCTGAGCTTCTATATTTCTCCTAGCTGGACGACCTCTTGCTTCTCATTTGTGGAGGCATTGTTATATGAAACACGTGCAAGCACGAATTAAGGAGAGACTTTTAGAGATAAAACTCTTATGCACAAATGAGTATGAAAAAAGTCAGGAATTCATATATGTTGTAACCTCCATATTTTCAAAGCAAACACTCGGCCACTAATTCAAGATCATGAATAGGATAGTTCTTCTCATGCACCTTATGTTGTCTAGAGGCATATTCTATCACCTTACCATGTCTCATGAGTACACAATCCAAACCTACTCGAGAAGCGTCACAAAACACAACAAACCCTTCGGTACCTTCCAGTAAGGTCAACACCGAAGCATAGATAAGTTTATCTTTTAAATTTTGGAAGTCTTTCTCACAAGAACCCGTCCATTCAAACTTAACTTTTTTCCGGGTTAAGGTAGTTAGTGGAGAAGCGATTGATGCAAATCAGTCAACAAATCCCCTATAATACCCGAGTAAACACAAGAAACTTCGAATATCGGTTGGAGTCAAAGGTCTAGGCTAATTCTTAACCGCCTCGTTCTTCTTTGGATCGACCTCAATACACACACTAGATACAATGTGACCAAGAAAAGCCACTGAGCTTAGCAAAAATTCACACTTACTATATTTAGCGAAGAGTCGCTTCTCCTTGAGGACTTTTAATACTATCCTCAAATGACCCACATTTTCATCTTCACTCTTGGAATATAGCAACATATCATCAATAAAGAAAATTACAAATAAAGCAAGATAATTTGGAAACACCTTATTCATAAGGTCCATGAAAGCCACTGGGGCATTAGTTAGACCAAAAGACATAAGTAGGAACTCATAATGACTATATCTTTTTCAGAAAGCCATTTTTGGAATATCAACACCTCTCACTCTAAGTTGGTGATAAGTCGACCCCAAGTCAATGTTTGAAAAGTAAATAGGACCTTGGAGTTGATCAAACAAATCATCGATCCTAGGTAGAGGATACTTATTATATATAGTAACCTTGTTCGATCTTCGGTAGTCAATACACATTCTAAGAGACCCATCTTTCTTTTTCATAAATAATAACGGAGTTCCCCATGGAGATATGCTTGGTTGTATAAAACCCTTGTCTAGAAAATCCTTTATTTGAGCCTTCAACTCTTTGTACTCGGTGGGAGCCATCCGGTAAGGAGAAACTGAAATGGTTTTAGTATTTGATATCAAATCTATGCCGAAATCTATTTCCCATTTGGGAGGAAATTCAGGTAAATCATCGGGGAAGACTTCCCGAAAGTTCTTCACTATGGGGACCGACTCTAAATAAGGAACCTCGGATGTAAGGTCGTTGAACCTCACAATATGATAGAGACATCCCTTAGAAATCATCTTACAACCTTTTATACAATAAATAATTTGACCTCTAAGGATTGAGTTTCTTCCCTTCCATTCTAAAATGGGTTCATTAGGAAAGTGGAATCTAACTACCTTTGTTCTACAATCAATTGAAGCAAAACAAGCATGTAACCAATTCATACCCAAAATGACATCAAATTCCAACATATCAAGTTCTACCAAGTCAACCAACGTAATTCTATTGGACAATAATATGGGATAACTTTTATAGACTCTGTTAGCAACAACGGAGTCACCCACCAGGGTAGAAACCGAAAAAGGTTCAACTAAGACATCAGGGAGCACATCAAACTTTGTAGCCTCTAAAATAGTTACAAAAGATAAAGTGAGATCAGGATCTAGCAATGCATAAATATTAATTCAAAATACTTGCAACATACTGGTAACAACATCGAGAGAATCTTATTGATCACCCCTAAATTTAAGAGCACAGAAGTGATTCTTCTTAGAAGCATCGGAATAAAGACCACTTGCTTGAGCTTTGTTACTCTCCCATACTTGAATCTTTGCCATGGGATAATCTTTAACGATATGACAACTTTTTTCATAGACAAAACAATTATTCGTTCCCATTAAACATTTATCCTCATGCTTCTTGCAACATTTGACACATTGTGGATTCTCGCTTGATGAACCACCACCTTTTCCCCATGAGACCTAGGGTTAGACACCCTATCCTTATGAGCCTTTGAGACATTTGGAGGAACTTGGTTAGAGAATCTCTTCTTAAACTTTAATTTGTCTTGGACTACAAACTTACACTTAGAAGTACCTCTATCAAGGTTCTTTCCCTCTCAATATCCCTAGTCTTCCTCTTAAGCATGCTATCCTCCACTTTTTGAGCATGCACCATCTATGAAGCATTGCATCCCGACACTCTTTCATAAGATCATCATACACACCCATCAAAAAATGGCTCATTTCATTTCTAGGATTAGACACCAAGAAGAAGCATACTTGAACAACTTGATGAATTCAAAGAGTATTCTTGAACACTCATACCTCCTTGACGAAGGTTGATGAAATTTTTTACTTTTGCCTTCTTTTTTTCTCCCTTGGGAAGAACCTTTCAAGAAATGTCCTCCTAAAGACTTCCCAACTTATGGGACCTGCTCTCAAAGTCCTATTGTCTTTCCATTGAGTGTAACAAGTTTGAGCCACATCCTTGAGTTGATAAGAGGCTAACTCAACCTTCTCGTTTGAACTCACACCCATAGCATACAAGATCTGATACAGCTCATCTAGAAAGTCTTGAGGATATTCGTTTACCTTAGACCCAAAGAACATTGGAGGATTCATCTTAGTGAAGTCAGTCAAATGAGAAGCCACGGTACTAGCATTTTGATTCACATGAGGTGCAACTTTCCGATTAGCTTGTTTCGTCATAGCTTCAATTTTAGTATTTACGACTTGAGATTGAGTAGCCATGACTTGAGCAGGCTTAGGAAATCCACCCTTATTTCTCCATCCGATATGACCGAAGGATTGACTGGAGCGTGACCACCTAAAGGAACTTGTTCTTGAGGAGGAGCTTAGTGTTCTTTAGGAGGAACTCCTGCATTTTCAATCTCCTCTTCAACCCTTGTTAGGGTTTCCCTTTTAGTAGTCATAGCCTATAACCAGAAGAAATGAATTAGAAGAAAAGGACACCTAGAGTTAAGACTCTTAAGGCACGACTTGAGAATACCAACTAAGTGAAAAATACTAAGCATAACATAGCCTCTAATTTATAAGAGTGGCGCACTTCACAATCATGAACAAGACTCTACGTATACGTGGTTTTGTGAGACCTCAGTCTTAAGGCTACTCAATCTTGTGCCCTAATATCAAGTTTATCACAACCAAAGAGCACCCCTAATCGTAACTTACATCTTCATCCTCTTAGAGACCTTGAACAAGCCCTTAGAATACATCATCGCATCATTATTAGAATAAAAAGTGGAAAAATTAAAACTTTTCTATTAAAGTTCAACTTCACTTCATATATATCAAAATAGAATCTGTAATCGTCTCATATGACCATATAAAACATAAGAGTAAGAGAAATCGGACTTATACCTTACATCATTACAAATCTTATAAGAGAATACAACATAGTACTTGAAAGCAGGAAACATAACAAGGTATTTAAACGTAGCAAAATAACCAAAAGCTAGATTCATAGGCTTCGTCCTCGGACTTGAGGAATCACCAACTTGGGAACAATCCAAGGTTATTTGAGAATGCCTTAAAACACCTCATGGTCCGAACCGACATTTTTGTAGAAATAAAAGATATATAAAAGAATTTATGCACATTCCAAGAACATATACAAGTCCATTCCACAACAACAATAAGACATATTAATATTCATGTTCAAGAGTAACATCATAACATAGCCATAATCAACATTTCATGTTTTAGATTCCATTTCATCAATACGTCATAAAACTTTAATCATATTCTAAATCCAAGTCTACTAGTGCAATGTGTATGTGAAGCCCCATAACTCCACATAAACCAAGTAAACTAGCAAAGAGACCATAAGCATTGCCTTTGCACCATATAACATCATAACAAGTGTGATCAAGCATCATACATAAAAATTTAGACCAAAATCATGTATATCAAGTGAAACCAACATCATATACAACATTTATGCATAAAGAAACTTAGAATTCCCCTTAAGGTCCACTTGTGCAATGTACAGGTAAAGTCTCATACCCTTTCCTAGACTAAATAACACCTCTTAAGTAGTCCTAGTTAGTGTTCATATTCTTACTTTCATTCATTTTACTTTTGGAAAACTTTACCATAACCGATATTAGACCGTGTGAACTAAACATAGAATCTGGTTTCAACCACTCATACCTAAAGGAGGGCATCCTACTTTCCTAGGTAAGACATATACATCATAATAACATCTAGATGGATCCACTAGCTAGGTTTTCTATGGGGGCACATAGTTAAGGAACAAGGAGCTTATTACGAGAAACCCTTTTTATGCTAATTCGAATTGTAGTTTCCACCTCATGAGAACATTTAGTGAACCTACCTTCTTTTATGGGAAGGACACCTCTCATTGTGAAATTCACTTGGTGCTAATCTAAATTCCCTTTTTGAAGTATCTTTATGTCTTCCTTAGAATTAATCTATAATATAGATCTTAGGAGTTTAACCCCTCCTATAATATGTTCATATCTCATAGGTCATAGGATGAGAAAGTCCTTTCATCACAAACCTAACATCATGTGAGAGCATTACATCCTAGCATAACCATAAGATGCACATAGGAATTGCTTTAAATCCCTCATCATAGTACACCTATCATCATCTCCCAACCATCATATTCAAAGCATGTTCATACATTCATAACTTTGTCATTCATAATTCAATTACCCAACATTACCAAAGTTAGATCAACAATACTACAACAATATAGTCATGACCTTGAAGATCTTACCAATGCCCTTCATGGAACCCATTCAAGACTTAATCCCAAATTAATGATATGTACCCATCAAATCAATTATCATCATCATAGGATAGTCAATTATCCAAGAACATACCCAATTACATCACCCCTAGTCATTAATCAATACAATTCAAGATTTAGGGTTATGAAAAAGGGACATTCATGGAATCTAATAGAATTAGAATAAAATAAAACAATCAATACATGATATAAGGCTCTTAATGAAGTAGTAATACAATCAACACCAATATAACAATTAATATACTCATCATCTTCAAGCAATTCACCAAACAAGATCCAAGATTTATTGAATTTAGGAAACAACATGAATCCTATGGAATTTCAATTAAACAACATCAATTACCCATCATTATACACTTAAATCATCCTAAGTAATCAGAATTCATTACAATTGATCAACGATTTTACGTTTTGAAAGAGGACCCATGTAGAGAGAAAACCCTTGATTTCTTGGGGATTTAAAATCATCTTTGAATGAACCTCTTGGGGAAAGGAATCCCAAGAGTGAAAGAATTCCTATCTTGATGAATACTTTAGCCACAAATTTGAGTAGAAAACTTGGAGAATTTGTCTTCTTCTTCAAGCTCCAATGCTCTTCAATGGAGATTGGGTAGAGAGAGAATTTTAGAGAAAAGTGAGTGATTTGGATTTCAATTTGGGGATTTGATTTGGGTAGGTAAATATGGTATAAAAATGACTTAAAATCAATATATACCCCTACCCTAAAATACCCAAAAGACCCCTTACTTAATTAGACCTTTTTGTGAAGTCAAACTTGACTTCAAATTTTAGTTTTTTGTTAGGGAACAACTCCACGTCGCGGAGCTGTTCCCGCAAGATTTTCAAAATTAATTTTTGAGACAGTAGCGTCAGTGACGTGGACCAATTTTTTGTCACATGGAGGAGCTAGTCCGCGATGCAGACATGCTCCATCTATGTGGCATTGCATGCTGCTATTTGGTAGTTTGTTGGCCAAAAGTTGGGTCCTCCTCAAGGACCCCTAGGGTGGTCCTTGGGCGGTCGTACCTGGACGTTTCGACACTGTAAATATTATTTTACCTATTTGAAGTATTTTTACAAGTTTTAAACTTCATATGACACTCCCAAACCTTCACAAGACCTAAAGACGTCTACTAGTTCAATTTCACTAGTTTCTGGACGTCATGGTCGTCCCTTGACATTAAGGCTCTAATACTTCTAAATCAAGTTTATTACATTAGTACAGATCTGTAAACATCATTTAAATATTATTTAAGAGGTGAGTCTCTACTCTAGGTCATTGTGTTTTAGAGGTAAAACAAAAGTTCACACAACTCACAACCTCTAGAAACCATGTCTTGTCCATATGAGTACTGAATTATACTTTTTAGATGAATATTTATTGCCTAGTAGATCCAGTTAGTTAAGAGGTTCTATATCCCAACACGATATAGGACAGTTCTGACAACAAGGACAAGAATGATATATTATCATGCATCTCATTGTGATGGTTGTCGATTAGAGAAACTCCCACAAAAAACTATATTACTTTATTGCATGAGTAAAACTGAGTTTGTCATTGCATTTCTTTAATGAACTAAGTTGTTTTCTACTATTTCAAAAAATTTCTATATATTGCATTTGTATTGTTGTTTATATTGAGTTAATTTATTCATGAGTTGGGTAAAACCAATGCAAGTGTTTTGTTCATATTCCTTTCAAGATTATGTTGTGCTAAGTTTTTCCCTCGCATAATCGTACATTAAAGCAGAGTTTACACCTTGGGCGGGACAGGCACTCGAAAATCATTGTTTGCCCCAAGCAAACCCTTAGGCTGACCTACTTACTCAACGGAAAACTCTAAGAATTATTACAATGATCAAATGCATTTCTACTCAATTGTTTGATAAAATAACTTAGAAAGCATAAATGTCAATGTCACGCTCAAATTACATCTCCCTATAAAGTATAAGTGGTTGTATCAAGTAAAGAACCCAACTATTAGGTTGGGGTCGATCCCACAAGGAAAATGGTTTGCACTTAACTGCAATGTACGATTACTTCTATTTAGTCAATTCCTTTCCAAAAACAGGTAATAAAAGGGGGAGAGGAGGTTGTGAAACAAAAGTATTTTAATATTGCTAAATAAACAAGTAACAGGAGCAAATCTTAGGTGCTTATAAAGTTGTGAGAGAAACTAGGATGTAAGTGTTCCCCATAGGTTCATAACACCGTAAACCTAGCTATAACAATCCTTCCCTAGTTTTTATCATGCAAAATGATAAGTTTGGTATCTCTAAATCCTTGGTCCAACATTTACACAATTTCACCCCGTACCTTGGTCCGGATACGTGTGTCTAAGTTAGTAACATTTACCTTTACTTCATGTTAAGCATCATATTCAATGTATGGCTTAGTTATGACTTCACACCAATCGAGACTAGCCTATTAGATAGTATCCCACTAAATCTATATTGATAATTATTTTCCTATTAACTACCTCCTTGGTCCGGCAAGTAGTAATAAGGCAAGTTCTAACGCGTGAACTCGTTAAAAAGACTTTTAAGAGAAAGAATTATCAATGCATGCAATAACTTATATGAAAATTGTTATTAAGCTAGGTTTATTTTGTTAATCATCCATGGTTTCCACAACTCTAGTTGTGGATTTAGTTACCCATGCATATAAGAACAGAATTAATATTGGATAAACAATAAATCAAGAACTTACATTGACGAATTCGAAGAAAATCCAGAAATTCAACTTGAAACAATAAGAATTCACTTGAAAACCAAATCCAAAATTTTGAATTAATGTTAAAGTTGAAAAACCCAATCTCCAAAAATAAACATAGAAAAGTAGTAATAGAATCCTACCCCCAAAACGAGGTTTTACACCCTATTTATAACAAATATTGTCCTAAATTAAAAGAAATTCAAATAAGGAAAGTATTTCGAAAGCGCGGCTTCAATCAACACACCCACAGATGGTCCATCAACGAAACGACGGACCGTCGACTGCCTCCGTAAGTTCAGACTTAGCATATATTTTTTTATCCTTCAATTGGAATCTTCACTTTCGGGTACTGGGACATTCTCTCATCAAATCGACAATTTAAAAGGACGGTCTGTAGATCAATCAACGGAGCGTCGATCCTTCCGTAGCCCCACACTTGGATAGATTTCCCCGAGTTTTTACAGATGCCTGAACTTCAAGTCGACGGTGACCATCTACAGTCCGTCAATGGGAAGACGGTCCGTCGATGGCCTTCGTAGGTCACCTCTACACTAAATCTCAGCTGCCTTCTGCATTTTGGTTTTGGACACCTTTCCTCCCAAACAAAAATAAAAACATATTAAAACTTCTACAAAAAGGCTCTAGAGACACACCAATCTTAAGGAAAAAGCATTGAGAGTATCATGAAACCACAATACATTAACACCCCAACTTAAATTCGATGTTTGTCCTCAAGCGACACACTATGACTCGACACAACGCTTTGTACAAAAGTAT
Organism: Solanum chilense; assembly: GCA_032847665.1. Classification (NCBI taxonomy): domain Eukaryota; kingdom Viridiplantae; phylum Streptophyta; class Magnoliopsida; order Solanales; family Solanaceae; genus Solanum; species Solanum chilense. Next base: position 18,023,141 of record CM064966.1, read on the forward strand.
CCTCTTTTGAGCGATCGCAATCACATAGCTATCAATCCCAGCTTGTTGATTGCTTTAGTGAATGCTTTTACTCTTAGTCTTGATAATCTCACTCATGTGGATCAGACCATGACATAAACTGAACATGCACCGACACCTCAACTCTTTTGCCTCTCGCCAAGGTACCAACTTTCCAATATTGCAACTAGTGCCCTCGCTTCAAAATAAATTCACACCTAGTAAGTACATGTCGCCAGGCTTGCCCTTATTTTCACTGCTTAAGTTCACCAGATTAGACTCTTAGGATAAGGATAGGACTTTCTTGCCTTGTAACGTAGGCTCAGGGTCAGGTATTGTACATATGGATACATTTTAGTTACTTTTTGCCCGCCTTGACATTACAGCTAAGCGTCCTACCTCTTTCATTATCTATTATTCCCTACTTTTTTTTCTTGTCATCTTTCCCTTGATTTCTCCTTTGTTCCTTGTGGAGTGACCCTTACTTCTTTTTGTTCAACTCTTTTTCTTTCTTTTCTCTCTTTTTGTTATCATTTTTTCATTCAATTGAAAATTTTAACTGAGTCACTTCTCTTGATCACTTTTTCTTTCCTTTTCAACATTACTCTTTTCATACCCATTTTTGGGTCATCACTCTTAATAGCCACCCTCAACTTATGGTTTTGCCATGGTTCGAGGTACACATTACCCAAGGTTGGGTCAGGGACAAGATGAGGTTAGTTTCTGCATTCGCCACCCTCAACTTATGCTTTTGTCCTAGTTGAGGTGTACATGTCAAAGGAGGGACCAGGGCCAACACATTATACCCAGGGAAGGTGAGCTGGTGAAGAAAAGAAAGGTCTATTATAAGCTCAACATATTTGGATCAAAAAGGGATAACAATTTTTTATTTGTTTCTTTAGGCTAGATTTTTTCCAATTTTGAACAAGGGCCTATGATTCTTTCCTAGTTGTCTAACATATATTCCGTTTGCAAGACTAACCGGACAAGTTCTAGCTAGGTACCAACAATGGAACAATCAAATTTCCTCACATTCCTTTGACACCTCTTTACTCTATCAGATTGTTGGGCATCTAGTTTGAGTGTTAGATTGAGGGTCATGCAGTGGGTGCATCTCTATGTCATGATTAGAGCCAACATATTCAACTTCTTTATACCTATTCATGCAAGCATTTTCATAGAACGGGATATCATTCATGTTTAGCCATCATGTTTCATATTTCACTTTCATAATTTGTACAAGTTACAACATGCCGGTTCAACTGGAAAGTAATCAGTCTCTTGGGGCAAAAGAACACAGGCAAGAAAACCCCTAAGAGAGGATCATAAATTTTGCTACTCAGACTTCACCCTAACACTCATTTTTTATTTTCCCCACCCCAACAAAAAGGCATGAAATTGTACCCAATGCATAAAAAGTATAAAGACATGGTGATAGGTGAAGCAAACCTGAGGCACATAGCGTTGAAGATCAACAAGAAGGCGGGTCCAGTTTCACAGAACCCGCAAACTCTGTATTAGGGACACCCTCAGTGGTGCCACAGAAATCTCCAGACCTTCAGTGGTGCTCCGCTCAACAGCCTCAAGTCGGGAACTAGATGCCCCAGCAGCCAACTCTCGAGCCCTCATCTGACGGGTGTCCTCATCAATCAACGAGGCTCTCCTCGCAGCCTCAAGGTCCGTCCGCTCCTTCTTCATTGAATGGGCATCCTCTCCCTCAGTTGTGTGGCTGGAACAGTGCCTCTTCGCATGCTCACGTGTCTCAGGAGGCAGTGCATTGGGGGTAGTGAATAGTGCAGCAAGCACTATGTCCTCTGCTAGCTCAATGGGTGCAGTCTCGGGCTCATGTCCCCTCATATCCAAGATACCGTCAACTTTTGCTCTCAAACTCGTCACAGCCTTCTTAAGAGTAGTCAAGTCAATGGTGGGGGTTGGGCGTGCAAGAAACCGCAGCTCAAATGCATCAAGGCGCTGGTGAACCATCTGAATCTTCCGCTCCGTCTGTTGGTCCACCCTCCTCTCAATTCGGTCCTCAGCCTCGGCAATGGATTTTTGCATCCAAGGCTGGATATGATGCAGAAAGGTAGACATCCAGGCCTCTAACTTCTGGACCCTAGCTATCGGGACCAGTGCTACAGATAGTAGAGTAGACCGAGAGGAACTGGGTGCCCTACTAGTGCCATGGAGGACTCAGCCGGGGTAGTCTCAGTAGTCTTTGAATTGGAAATATCAGCCCCTTGGGCTAACTCTACTGTATCCGCTAAATTCTAACTTAACGGCTGCAACTCAACTCTAGGCCCTCTCCGAGGTGTCGCCACATTAGCCTCATCCCTGATGAGACCTATATCCATAGTCCCAGTCGGAGTACGCAGGGTATCATAGTGCAAATGGGCACTCCAGAATCCCTGCATAACTGGAAGATGAAATAGGTGAATGGGTAAGTTGTAGAGGTCTTAAAAGCCCTCTAATGTATCACCGAGATCAAAAACATCATGAAGTCGATCTCCAACCCGGCTACCAATGCTGCCACCAATGCCGATCTATCCCATGTAAGAATGATACCTGCTGTCCTGAGAGGTAGGCGTGGCGGACTAACATCCAGAAGAACTTGGTTGTGAAAGTGAGGTTGGCCTTTCTGATAAGGCCTCTAGGGTCCAACACCCATTATCCTCCCTCAGCGTCAATAAATAGTTATTATGCAATCCACCTCTTGGTGGACTCTCTCTGATCTCTTTTGTTATGAAACTCGCCCTTCTTGACCAAATTCCACCTATAATCAAACTCCGGAGTAAAGGGACCCCTTGCAACACATGTGGGCACACAATAAAGGAAGCGACGGATAGAAGTAGGAGAAATGTGTAGCCAGCAGCCTCGAACTATAACCTCTATGAGTGGATCCTGTTTGGCAGGTTTCGCCTGCCTGTCCAAACCTCTGAGAGTCGCCACATGTGAGGCATATAACTCTCTAACAACCTCCTTGCTATATGAATCCAACTACGAGCCATTTACTCAAGACGGTGGCTGGTAAACAAGTTATGCACATTAGGTACTGTGTGAAGACTCCCTGTAAGAACTCTCCGCTCGACTGTAACCAATCGAGTCATCACCAGCTTGTCATTCAGCATCTTTGCGTCCCTGTAAGCCTTATACTGACCATCGACGCACCACCAGTTTGGATCATTAGGACACGATGGAGGGACATCATCCTGGGGTGCCGGAGCAAATCCAAACTATGGGGCTCTTTAAACAAGGCATAGTGGGCAGGCACCTCTGCGTGAGTGGCTCTTAGTGATCCGGAACCGGAGGCAGTGGCCTCATTAGACCCCGTAGAGTGGGCTAACTCTGAACTTTATGCTGCTTCGAAGCCAGACTCTCCATCAGAACCCGAGGCAGACCTAGACGGTGTGCCAGTTAGTGTACGCTCCTAATCAGACTAGGAGGCAGTAACAACACCGGAAGCAACCTTCTTTGGGGTGCCCCCAAAGGGTCTTGTAGCTGGTGTAGAGGTTCGGGAGACTGGGGGCACGTATTTAGGATCCCGATCATCCTTGGGCGTGTCAATCATCCGACCGGGATGGGGCCATGGACTTCAAACTTCCCCTAGAATAGATGATATCTGGTTTGGGAGCCATCTGTACTTGGAAAATAGTTTGTTAGTCTCATATCAAATCTTACTATACACATAAAAATAATCAAACCAAAAAATTTAGACACAAAGCACAGTCTGTGCAGATTTGCAGTACTGGTTAACGGGTACTATTGACGGTCCATCTATAGTGTCCGTCGTTGGACACTTAGGAATTCTTTTTAGACTTCATTCAGCAGGCCTCTTAGTTGGAATCGATGAACGTGCAGAAAGTCCCATCGATCAATGGACAAACCGTAGTTCTTCTCCATCATCTGACACTTCGAATAAATTTTAAGCTCTCACAAATCAGGGTTTCAGTTACAATGACGGACGTGCAGAACGGACCGTCAGTCAATCGACAGAACGTAGTCCATTTCTGTCATCTCAGAGTTTAGGAATTTTTAGGTGGATCAATCGACAAATCCCATCGACGACACCTTGGTCAACCGATGGTCTGTCGATGGGGTCTCGTGTTGTTGGTTTGAGAGAGATTTCAGACCATTTTTATAGTAGCACATTTAGAAACCTTTTAGACCCTTATAAGTTTACCCAAAACATCACAACAACTACAACATCAATTCTTCATCCTTAGGGTTTCTGTTTCGCAAGTTTAAATCTTGGATTCTACGATTTTACCAAACCCTAAGTCAGAAAGTCAACAATCTTATTTTAAATAAATTAAACCACAACCCGTTAACTTTCTATCATTCTAAGGGACATGTTACCCATTTTTTTAACAATCATTAACATGCACTTTTGTCCCTAATTCAAGATCCAAATTTTAATTTTTCGTTTCCAATAGCAAATGAATGAGAATTCATTAAGCAAAGGGAATCAAAATACCTGAAAACAGTAGTGGAGTGAATGAGTGGGTAATTTTCTCAACAACTTACGTGCCCGCCTTCGAACACTGACCGGAGAAAACACGAGAGATGAAGCAGAATTTGGGAAGGAGAATTGTTGGAGTTTAGGGGAATTGGGAGTTTTGGGATTCAGATGGAAATGGAAGGGAAGGATATGGGAAATTAATGGGAAAGGAACAAAATAAGGGGAGGGAAATGGTTGGAAAGAATTCAAAAAGATTTTTGGAGGTTATTTGAACAGTTTTCTTTTAATATAACTTGTCGGATCGGGTCGGGTTACAGGTTTTTTGGACTGAGGACACCCCATCGACGGTCCGTAAGTCAGTCGACGGATCGTCGATTGGATCGTCAATTGCATAAAACTTAGAAAAAATGATGTGATATGCCGGGGATATACAGACGCCATTGACGGTTCGTAGATGGAACGACGGCTTATCGATAGGGTCCGTAGATCAGTAAACCAGACTATTTTCTGCTGAATTCTTTGTTGTAGTCCGTGCACATTGAACACACATTAAGTTATTCTTTTTGTATTTTTCTGGACACTTTTATGACACGGACCATAATCTAATCTCTAGCTAACACGCTAAAAAAATAATGCATAAAGATGACTAAAACAATAACGAAACAAGAGAATGCAACTATTCCTACAAAGAAAAGAAACATATTGTTGGATAGAGGATACACCTTAGGTTGCCTTCCAAGAAACGCTTGATTTAATGTCGCGACACGATGCAAGATCCTTGATTACTCATACTTAATCAAGGCTATATGCCTCAACCACTTCATGGACACTTTCTGCATGCCCTAGGTAGATCTTGATCCTTTGCCTATTGACAATGAACTTTGCACTCTCCTTGTTCTCCAACTCAACCGCTCCATGTGAGAACACTTTAGTGGTAAGGAATGGCCCCGTCCACTTGGACTTGAGTTTTCCTGGAAACAAGCGTAGCCTAGAGTTCAATAGAAGCACCAAGTCCCCAACCATAAATTCTTGCTTTTCAATCTTTTGGTCATGGTACTTTTTCATCTTCTCCTTGTAGATGGATGAAATTTCATATGCTTTTAGGCGAATTTCATCAAGCTCATTCATCCCGTTAAGTCTCTGTTCCACTGTTTCATTCCTATCCATCTTCAGTTTCTTTATCGCCCACATGGCCTTGTGATCTAACTCAATTGGAAAGTGACAAGACTTTCCATATACAATTTGGTATGGATACATACCTATAGGGGTCTTGTATGCAGTTCGATAAGCCCAAAGAGCATCATCAAGACTCCTTGACCAATCCATTCTATTAGGATTTACTGTTTGCGACACGATTTGCTTGATCTCTCGATTGGACACCTCAACTTTCCCACTAGTCTGTGGATGATACAGAGTGACCACATTGTGGCGAACCCCATATTTCTCCAATAGCCCATTGAACAAATTACTGCAAAGTGAGATCCCCCATCACTAATAATGGCCCTAGGTGTGCCAAATTTGGAGAAGATGTTCTTTTTCAAGAACGTGGTAACACTCTTCCCTTTATTGTTAGAAAGAGATATGGCTTAAACCCATTTGGACACATAGTCCACCGCCTCAAGTGTATATTTCATCCCATGAGAACTCACAAACGGTCCCATAAAATCAATGCCCCATACATTAAACAACAGAATCACTAGAATGGGATTTAAAAGGAGCTCTTGCCTCTCTTTGGAACCTATCACATGACTTAGCGAACTCATGAGCATCTTAGTGAATGGTTGGACAATAGTACCCACACTGCAAAATTTTGTCGGGCATTCCAGTTACCACTATGATGCCCACCAAAAGGCAAGGAGTGGCATGCCTCCAAAACACTTAGCATCTCCACTTCCGTCACCCAACGACGAATAAGCTCATCAGCACAACTCTGGTATAAGTAAGGCTCATCCCAAAAGAACTATTTCACATCATGCATGAACTTCTTTCTCTGATGGAAGGACAAGTCAGATGGGATTATATCACTAGCCAGATAATTTGCGAAATCGGTGAACCATGGAAACAAATCATGAGAAGCGGACAACACATGCTCATTAGGGAAGGTATCATCAATTTTAGCCTTTTCACCCAACTCTCGCATAACTTCATCCTCCAATCTGGACAAATGATCAGCAACTTGATTTTCAGTTCCTTTTTTATCTTTCACCTCAAAATCAAGCTCTTGCAATAGTAGCACCCATCTAATCAACCTTGGTTTCGCATCCTTCTTCTCCATCAAATACCTCAAAGCGGAGTGGTCAGTTTGCATTATGACTCTCGTGCCAAGGAAATAAGAGTAAATTTTTTTGAAAGCAAATACCACTGCAAGGAGCTCTTGTTCAGTCACAGTGTAGTTCTTTTGTGCTTTATTTAGGGCCTTACTTGCATAATAGATAGGGGTGAAGGATTTTATCCCTTCTTTGTCCGAATACCACACCAAGAGAAACCCCACTAGCATCACACATCACCTTAAATGGCTTACTCCAATCTGTGGAAATAATTACGGGCACCGACACCGACTTCTCCTTCAACTCTCCAAACTCATTCAGACAAGATTCATCAAAATAAAATTTACATTCCTTCTCAAGTAATTTACATAGAGGATGTGTAATTTTTGAGAAATCTTTAATAAACATCCAGTAGATGCACGCATATCCCAGAAAACATCTCACGTATTTATAGAGATGGGTGGAGGAGGTCAATCTATAACTTCAACTTTTGCTCGATCAACATCTATCCCCTTCTCCGAGATGAGATGCCCCAATACTACACCTTCTTTCACCATAAAATGACATTTTTTCAAATTTAGCACAAGATTGCAATCTTCACATCTTTTAAGAACCTCGGCCAAGTGACTCAAACACCAATCAAAAAAGTTGTCAACCACTAAAAAGTCATCCATAAACACCTCAATAATGTCCTCCACCATGTTGGAGAATATCGACATCATGCATCTATGGAAAGTGGCTGGTGCATTACATAACCCAAAAGGCATCCGTTTGAATGCGAACGTCCCATAAGGGCAAGTAAAGGTAATATTCTCTTGATCCTCCGGTGCAATACATATTTGATTGTAACCCGAATATCCATCAAGAAAACAATATCATCCTTTTACTGCGAGTCTATCTAACATCTGGTCAATGAAAGGCATCGAAAAATGGTCCTTTTCAGTCCATGCATTGAGTTTCCAGTATTTCATACAAATTCTCCATCCAATCACCGGCCTCATTAGAATAAGCTCATTTCTCTGATTTGGAACTACTGTCATTCCCCCCTTTTTGGGTACACATTGCACAATGTATACCCAACTACTATCTCCAATAAAAATATATGACTCCGACATCTAACCACTTAATGATCTCCTTCTTCACAACCTCTAGCATAGGTGGAATTCAACCGTCTCTGGTGCTCAATATTTGTCTTTTGATCGGGCATGAGATGGATTTTGTGTGAATAAATACCGGGAGAGATCCCAATAATGTCAGCAATAGTCCAACAAATGGCTAGTTTGAACCTCTTCAACCCTTCTACCAAACACTCTACTTGTTGCACATTCAAATCCGATGCAATAATTACCGGCAAAGTGTCATCTCTTCCAATGAATACATACCTCAGATGAGGTGGTAGAGCCTTAAGCTCTAATTTGGGGGCTCCTCAATAGATGGTCTCGAGGGTTGAGACTCGCAATGCTTTATATCTAACTCCAATTTCTTTGGTTTGGACCGATATTCGCCCCGTTCAAGTGCCTCAACCAAAGACTCATACTCTTCAATACCATCACTCTCGAAATTCAAGATCAGTGCAGCTAGTGCCTTAACACCAAGGAGATCTTCAATTTTTACCTCAGACGTACTCTTAATCCAGTAGAATATAGCAGATACTGTTTGGAGCTCACCACTTTGCTTCATGGACCTACAAATGTTCAATGTTGCTTCTTTATTGTTCAGCCTAATCTTCATCTACCCTTTTTCCATATCTACCAAGGCACGACCAATAGCAAGGAACGGCCTCCCTACGTCAAATTCCATCTCATAGTCAAGAATCACAAAATCAGCTGGAAATATAAATGACTCCACCTTCACGAGCACATCATGGAGTATCTCTATGGTCCTCTTCAATGTTTGATTGGCCATTAGTAACCGCATTCCAGTGGGTTTTGGGTCACCCAAACCCAATTTCTTATAATTGGAGATAGGCATGAGATTTATGCTTGCACCTATATCATAAGTGCTTTAGCAAAGTGTAATAAGCCGATGGTACATGGAATAGTGAAAGCGCCCGGATCTTCCTTCTTCTGCACAAGAGACCTTGTAGCAATAGCAGTATAATGCTACATTCGGTCATCATCATCAAAACTTACTGATCTCTTCTTTGTAAACATATCCTTCATGAACTTTGCATAAATTAGAATTTGCTCCAAAGCTTTTATCAAAGGGACACTGATGGAAAGTTGTTTTAACATAGTGATAAAACGTCGGTATTTAAAATCCTCAGTCTTCTTCACCAATTTGTGAGGGAATGGTGGAGGTGGTATAGGAATGGGACCACTTTCTGGGGTGCCTCTACTTCTTTCACCGCTTTGTCCACCAATTCACCACTATTTTCCACCACCTCTTCATCTTTTCTCATCTCATATTCTACCACAGACGACATTGGTGGATCAATCGTTTGCTTACCTCCTCGAGTAGTGACTGTCATGCAATGTCCATCATTTTTATGATTTTGAATGGTATTACTAGGAAGAGTGTCCGGTTGTCGTGGGTTCACAGTAGTGGACAATTGGTCCATTTGTAACTCAAGTTGCTTAATTGAGACTGCATGTGCATCTATCTTTTGCCCAATATTATCCAAATCACCTCTCAATTTCTTGTGGTGCTCATCACTAGCATCAAACCTTATCATCATCTTCTGCAACATATCTTCAACTCGCGTCATATTACCTCCATCATCCCTAGGAGCAACTTCCCAATTTTGAGGAGGAACATAGGACCCACTTCGATCATTTCTGTTACCATAGTTACCTCTGTAGAAGTTCTTATAGCGGTTGTAGTTTCCATCTCGAACATACTGGCCCTCTCTTTTGTAATTCTCATAGTTTTAACCTTGATTTCCTTTACCTTGGCGCCAATTCTCCTGATTGGAGCCTCGGGCATTCGGTCGGAAACTCTCCATCTGATCATTCGCTGCATGAGTATCCTCTTCATAATAGTAGTCATCCGCTGGCGGCAGCGGTTTAGTCAAGTAATTCACCGCATTTACCTTTTCTTCACCTCCAGTTATATGTTTCAATACCGACACAACCTCAGTTCTCATTTGAGCCATCTTTTCATGAATCTCATTTGTGGCTGGATTGTGTGTATCTTGCACGGCAAATGTGTGTCTCCTAGTATCCGACTTTCTATTACTCCAAGCCTTATTGTTGCGAGAGATTTTCTCCAATTTCTCTTCGATCTCTATATATGTGCACTCACCATAAGAACCACCCGCAATAGTGTCAAGCACTGCCTTATTATTATCATCTTGTCCCTGATAGAAGTACTCTTTCAAAAACTCATTATCAATCTATCCCTAGAGCTACTCACCGACTCCCAGGTAGTGCCACAAAGTTGTTCATTCTATCATTGTGGTTGATCTTTTTGGTCATCAGGTGGTACCGTGCTAGGAACACATCCCTCAACTGATCCCAAGTATATATAAAATTATAAAGCAACTTAATAAACTATATCGCGGCCTCTCCCATTAGTTATAGAGGGAACACTATTAACCTGATGACGTTCATGTCCATGTCTGGCCTCCTTACACAACTATTGCACACCAACCTCAATTTGGCTATGTGATCATGAGAATCCTCAGATGGTAGCCCTGGAATGAAACCCCTTGTGGTGAGCATCTGCATCAGACTACTAGTTAGAAGGAACATGTGCCCTTGCGGTAGAGGAGGTAGGGAAAGAGGCCCATCAGAGTCAGTTATATTGATGTTGCCTCAATAGAACTCTTGAGGGCGTGGGATGGGAGGTTGCATCCTCAAAGCATCATCATCTGAATTTTCCACAACTACTTGATTGTGAGCATCAACAGGTGGTGGAGGTTCATGAATGATCCCATCACCTAGATTAGTTGGGTTCTGCTGTTTATTCATTCTTCAGAGTGTCTGGTTAAGTTCAGGATCGAATGGAAATATTGGTTCTCCTCGGCTTCGTGTACTTGGCATACACTAGAGCTAGACATGAGAGAAACAAAAATAAAAGAAAAAAGTAAAATTAGGAAATTGTTGACTAAAATTAAGTAGTGTTATTAAAGTTAATCTAAAAGTCACTTTCCCCGATAGCGGCTCCAAAATTTTATACAGTCAAATTACACCTCCCTATAGAAGTATAAGTGATCGTATCAAGTAAAGAATCCAACTATTAGGTTGGGGTCGATCCCACAAGGAAAATGGTTTAGACTTAACTTTAATGTAAAAATACTTCTATTTAGTCAAGTCCTTTCCAAAAATAGTTAATAAAAGGGGGAGTTTTGTAAAATAAAAGTATTTTAATATTGCTAAATAAAACAAGTAACAGGAGCGAATCTTTGGTGTTTATCAAGTTGTGAGAGAAACTGGGGTGTAAGTGTTCTCCATAGGTTGATAACGTCATATTCCTAGCTATAACAATCCTTCCCTGGTGTTTTGCACGCAATGTGATAAGTTAGGTATCTCTAAATCCTTGATACGGCATTTAGATAATTTCACCCCGTACCATGGTCCGGCTACGTGTGTCTAAGTTACTAACCCTTACCTTTACTTTATATTAAGCATCGTATTTGATGTATGGCTTAGTTATGACTTTGCACTAATCGAGACTAGCCTATTAGATAGTATCTCACTAAATCAATGTTGATAATGCTTTTTCTATTAATTACCTCCTTGATTCAGCAAGTAGTAATAAGGCGTTTCTAACGCGTGCACTCATTAAAAAGACTCTGAGTGAAAGAATTATCAATGCATGCAATAACCTATTTGAGAATTGTTACTTAGCTAGGTTTACTTTGTTAATCACCCATGGTTCCCACCACCTTAGTTGTGGATTTAGTTACCAATGTATGGAAGAACACAATTCACATTAGATAAACAATAAATCATGAACTTACTCTGACAAATTCGAAGAAAATCCAAAAAATCAACTTGAAACAAAAAGAATTCACTTGAAAACGAAATTCGGAAATTTGAATTAATGCTAAAGTTGCAAAACCCAATATCCAAAAACAAACTTAGAAAAGTAGTAATAGATTTTAACCCCAAAAATGAGATTTTACACCCTATTATAACAAATATTGTTCTAAATTATCAAGAATTCAAATAAGGAAAGTTGTCCAAAAATGCGGCTTCAATCGACGACCCCCATAGACGATCCTTCAGTGAAACGACAGACCGTCCACTTCCTTCGTAAGTTCAGACTTAGAATCTTTTTTTCATCCTTCAACTTGAATTTTCTCTAATTCAATCGACGGGCCAACAGCACGGCCAGTTGATGTGTCTACGATCCGTCGATGCCTTCATTCATTCCATACTTAGACTTTCTCAAAGTTCGGGTACTAGGACATTCTCTGATAAGATCAATGATTTAACCAGCCGGTCCGTCGATCAATCAATGGACCGTCGATCCTTCCGTAGCCCATACTTGGTCAGATATCCCCGAGTTTCTCAAAATGCCAGAACTTGCAGTCGACGGTCACAATCGATGATTTGTCGATATGACGACGGTCCTTCGATGACCTTCGTGAGTCACCTTTTAACTAAATCTCAATTGTCTTCTGCATTTTGGTTTTGGACACCTTTTCTGCAAAACAAAGATAAAAACACATTAAAACTTCTACAAAAAAGGCTCTACACACATAAATATTAATAAAAAGCATTAAAAGTACCGTGAAACCATGGTACATCTGTCAAACATCCAACTTGGTCAAAGTGACAACTCAAGTCTAACCCAAGAGACTATAATGGAAGATAATTCTACATCTATATAAAAGGAAAGGAAGAATCCATTATAAATTTTAACTTAATAGAGATATTGAAATTGAGAAATTGAAAAGAGAACATGAATGCTTAGGAGAAAGAAGGAGACAAGAGAAGATTTGGGGAACTAATGGGAAAAAAAATTAATATCATATTTTTAGTGGTCATGCTAAATGAGACGGGGCATTAAATGATTTAAATGGATATGTATTTGGTTTTTGAAATTTTGATTACAAATAAGGAAAAATAATTATAATACACACGTTTAGTTTATATATTAACAATATTTCCCTACTATTTAAAAAAAAAAAAACACAAAAATCCCTAGTTTTCCCCGAATCTAAACTATAAATACATTATTTTTTAGAACTCCAAACCATTACATTTCACCCCTAAATTTACTCCTCTATTTTCTTCAGAGATCTTATTCTTCAATAACTAAACCCACGATTTACACTCCTAAATTTTCTTCGACATATTCTTAACCGATTCATCTTCCCAATTTTGAATTTCACATAGTATAAGAAAGAAATTACTTCTTATCCCTACTCTTTCATCAATTACTAAAAATCCTTTTTTTAGTGTTCTTCGGATACATAATATTGTAAGCAGATACTTTAATTAACAACGATTGATACATAAATTATTAAGTTATTGTTATCAGTTTAAGCTTTAAATAAGGCATTAAAACAGAAATTAATTGATTCCCACAAATCACGTGTACGTTTCTTGTTTAAATCAATTAGTCATAAACCTCTAACTGAATTATAATTTTTAAATTTCAAATTGTGAAATCTTTTTCCTGTTCTTCAAAAATGCACTAAAAGTTCGATTCAAACAAATTTGAAACACAATTTTGTGAAGATTCGAAATGAATATTTTGATCTTGTTAAGGCATTTTTGATCATGAAAAAGTGATGTTAAATACGAGCGATACAGAAGTGATATGATAGTGGTTGGAGAAAATATTTCGTTCGTAAATGTCATTTCAGCAATTGCAGATGAATTGGGTATTGATTAATTGGGAAAAAAACATCGAGATCAAATACGTTGTTGAAGGTAATTTATCTCCATTGTGTATTCAGAATGATATGGGGGTAAAATTGTACATAGAAATGAAGAAACATGAGGTAGGATTTGCTATGCACTATGCATTGATACATCAGATAAAAGTGATGAAAATATACAAAAATTTGATGCAACAGCATGTGAAATTGTGTGTGTTGAAGGTGAAAAAAAGGACGCAAACACGTACTTTCTTCTCGAAAGATTTTTTATGCCTGCTTTTTAGAAGTACTTTTCTGCTTCATGTCTAATAATTCTCAAATTAGATACTTTATGAAGTACTTTTAGGTTACTATTTTATGATGCGATAAATCAAAAATGTTATGTTTTCAATTTTGGTTACATTTTTTTATTCTTAATTATTGATAAACTTATTTTGGTATACGTTGTTGTGTGTCTGATACTTAATTGTTTGTAAATTTTGTATGGGATAGAATAATAGTATCAATAGTTCTAATACGTGTCCAAGTTAAAAGAGACGACATGTAAAAAAGTATCATTTGAAGCAACGATATATTATATACATAATATTTTTTTTCTAAATTGTTTATCTGTTAATAATAAAGTATTGGATATTTTGCAATTAAAAAAATGAGGTTGATACTTAATATAAATAATAAGCTTTAATATAATACATAAAAATGTAAAATTGTACTTGATACATAATTCTAACTACAAATTACAAAATCAGTCAAATGGATACTTAATAGAAATAATAAGATTTAATATAATACATAAAAATGCAAAATTGTACTTGATACATAATTCTAATTACAAATTATAAATTAGTCGAATTGATACTTAATAGAAACAATAAGGTTTAATATAATACATAAAAATATAAAATTGTACTTGATACATAATTCTAACTACAGATTATAAATCAATCAAATTGATACTTAATAGAAACAATAAGCCAACTGAGGAAACATTATGTTGTTCTGAAATATACATGTAATCCTCTAATTTAAACTTTAAATTTTCATACACTTTTTACAACAAAAAAAAATGACCAAATATGCTTTATCTGGTAAAATGAATAAATGATACAAAAAATCAACATTTATAAATTAATGATAAATATCAAAAGTTATAACTTATTTTTCTTCATTTTAACACCTTGATACATTAGTCGTAAGAAATAAACAAAATGTACCAAAAATTAGGATTTTGTGCATCAAATGAAGAATTTGATCAATATATATAATAATTTTTAATTAACAATAATGTTTATATTATTACATAAAACTCACTACATGTGAATACAGAAAATTACAAATAAATAAATAAAATAAAATATGTATTGATGGTAGTGCAGGTCTGGATATGGCAAGGGCAACCTTTCTACCCCTCTTCTTGGGTGTTTTTGCATGTGCCTCTTTTTTAAATTTTTACTTCTTCAAACTTTACTTAGCCATTGTTAGAAGATTATGTCATCTCTTTGACCGTTTTCTGTCAATTTAGGATCTTCATAAACAGAGATTTGATTAGTGTTACATGTGACTATTTGGATAATCCCAATACTAAATGACAGATGATATATGGAGTATTAGAAAAAATAAAAGAAAGAAAAAAATAATTGAAGATGAATATACTACCTATTTCAAACTCTAGAATTGGTTGAATGGAGAATATAACGGAGAGAGCACGAGTTTGAAACTCAAAACTGGGAAGATGAATTGGTTGAGAATATGGAGAAAAAAATATAGGAGTGGAAATCGTGGATTTAGTTATTGAAGAATAAGATCTCTAAAGAAAATAGAGGAATAAATTTAGGGATGAAAAGTAATGATTGGAATTCTAAAAAAAATAATGTATCGATAATTTAAATTTGGGGAAAAATAGAAATTTTTGTATATTTTTAAAATAGTAGGAAAATATTGTGAATATATAAACTAAGGTGTGTATTCTAGTTATTTTTCCAAAAAAATATGATAGTCGAATGATTTTGAGTGGAACCATGAATGTTATTTAACTCAATACTTTTGGACGATTCTTAGCAAAACCACACTAAATCCAATAATTTTTTTAGAAACTGACATTAAGGTTTCAAAATAAATGGGTGGTGACATAAGTCTTAAGTATTGGGTGTAGTTGACAATTATGTGATTAATGATTAAGGATTGTGGAGTTGCCCTCTAGTTTATAAGTTAATAGTTTGGTCCACTGAATTAAATGAAGGGCAAAAGGGTAATTTCACAATACCTAATTTAACCAACTTTTGGTGGGGATTAAATGAGGGGTAAAATGGTAAATTGACTACACCAAACCTAATTTAACAAATTTTGGTGGGAAAATATCGAGCCAAAAGAGGAAAAAAAGCTTTTTCCCCGCCTCCAGCCGTCGTATTCGTCCTCCTCTTCTTCTACTGCTCTCGTCTTTGCTTGCTTTCTTTCCTTTCTTCCTGCTCTCTTCATCTTCCTCTTCTTCTTCTTATTTTTGTACATTGTGGGTCTTCGCTGATAGCGCTTGTGCTTTCTTCTTCTTGAATCAGTTTTTTACCTAATCTGTAACTAGTGGACCAAATTTCGGTTTGTTCAATTGGAATTACTACATAACCGTTATACACCATTGTTTCTGGTAAGTACAATTAATAGTTATTTAAAATCAATTCATTATCATCTGATCTGGGTACCTACATTTTTTTCAATAATTTGCATTTGCGTTTCTAACATATTGTTATATATATTGCAACAATTGACTATTATAACATCTTGTAGTCATATGTAGCAGCATGTGCTTTATTTTCACAATAGAAGAGTCATATGTAGCAACATATGGCTTACATATCGCAACAGAATAGTCATATGTAGCAACATGTATTTTATTTTCACAACAGAAAAGTCATATGTAGCAAAATATGACTTAATCTTCAGTTATATGTTGCTGCATATGATATAACTAAAAAATGTATCAACATGTTGATTTATTGTTCACAACGGAAACAGTCATATGCAGCAACATATGACTTACATCTCGCAACAGAATAGTAATATGTTGCTACATATGATATAATTAAAAATGGTAGCAACATGTGATTTATTTTTAACAATAGAACAGTCATATGTAGCAACATATAACTTACATCTCGCAACAGAATAGTCATATGTTTTTACTATGATATAACTAAAAAATATAGCAGCATGATTGATTTTTTCACAACAGAATAGTCATATGTAGCAACATATGACTTACATTTTGCAAAAAAATAGTCATATGTTGCTACATATGATATAACTAAAAAATGTGTCAACATGTTGATTTATTTTTCACAACAGACTAGTCATATGTAGCAAAATATGACTTACATCTCGCAACAGAATAGTCATATGTTGCTACATATGATTCAACTAAAAAATGTAGCAACATGTGATTTATTTTTCACAACAGAACAGTCATATGAAGCAACATATGACTCAAATATCGCCACAAAATAGTCATATTATTTTTTTATTTATTTTCTTCAGGTACAATGTCATTATTCTATAGGGATTCATTGTTTATGATGAATGGGTCGAGAAGAAAAATTTATTCATATGGTGTTGGAAGGATAGGAAAAAACGACGAGCCGGTTCAGTAGTGATGTATGTAAAAAAAAATATTTTGTATGATGAGTTCTATAATTTAGTTGTGCAAAAGTCTGAATACAATTGTAAACCGCAAGATCTTGTCATGAGTTACATTCCCCATTTTTTTTCATAATGAGAAAGTTTTATCTTTTAGAATAACTGATCAATCTAGTTTGAGTGTTTATTTGGGAGGAATAGAGAAACCGCCAATATTAAGAGTCTACGTGGAAGAAACTCCTATCGAGGAGGATCATAATATAGACCAAGGCCAACAAGACATGTTTAATGATGAATTTCAATTTGCGGACATGAATAATCCTGATGATGAAATTGGAATAGGTGAGGTGAAAGAGAAGGTGAAGGTGAAGCTCAAGCTGAAGGGTCGGACCTTGAGAGCAAGTTTCCTCCCACACCTATAGTTGGCAGCAACAATCCATGTGCTTCTCAAACTTCACGTGTGAATAATGTTAGAGGGGATGAAACAAGATTTTATAAGGAAATGACATTCAAGAACAAGTAAGAACTGGCAAATTCATTGAAAATTGTTTGCTTCAAAAAAGATTTTAGATTTAAAAAGGTGATCAATTCTCGTGATGTGTTTTTCTTTAAATGTTCATATCCGGATTGCAATTGGTGGCTGAGGGCTGTGAAATTTACAACTAGTGACAGGTTTGCCATTAGAATCTATGAAAATTACCATATGTGTGGTTCAGAGCATCTTACAAGCCATAATGCCCACACCACGACAATATTCATAGGTAAGTACTTTGAAAATAGGTTTCCCAATGGTAAAGGCCCATCCACAAGAGGCATGTCAAATCAACTCCGCACAGAATTGGATTGTAAGGTAAGCTATTGGAAGATTTATAATGGTATGGATCATGCTAAGTCTAATGTTAGGGGAACACATGAGCACGGGTACGCAGTGCTTAATGCGTACTGGTATATGCTTGAATTTGCGAATTCAGGAAGCAAGACAGCATTGTCGCTCGATGAAAATGGGAGGTTCCAGTACTTCTTTGTATCATATATTGCTTGGATAATTGGTTTTCAAGAAATGAGAAAAGTAATAGCCGTTGATGGTACATTTCTAAGGAGCAAGTAGGGAGGAGTTCTGCTATCGGCGGTGGCACAAGATGCCAAGAATCATATATTTCCAGTGGCTTTCTATTTCGTGGACAAGGAATATGATGCCTCATATGAATATTTTTTTTAAAATATGAGAAGCTTTGTAGATGATATTGATGAGTTGTGCATTATCTCTAATAGGCATCCAAGTATTCGATAAATGGTTTCGAAAATCTACCCTTCATCTCATTATGGTTGTTGCATGAGACACCTTGGGGAAAATATTCAAAATAACTTTCACAATTCAAAGGTAGTGTCCCATTTTTATAAAGCAGCAAAGGTGTACGATATATGTGAGTTCAATGACCATTTCAATCAAATAAGATATTTGGTACCAAAGGTCGTTGAAGCTCTTGAACGTATTGGATTTCACACAAGGAGTAGGGCATTTTTCCCGTAAAATAGGTACCATCTCAATTGAGTTTATTTTTACTTTATGTGTTTTGTTTGATTTTTATCTGTCGTTGTGTAGATAAAATATTATGACATCAAACATTGCGGAATCGGCGAATGGTGTGTTTGATGTTGAAAGAGAATTTCTCATTGTCGCTCAATTTGATTGAATAAACAGGAGATTTGCATTATTATTTCACTAGAGGCGTATTAAACTGGTGCACTATGCAAAAGATTGGTTCCTTCAATTGAAAAAGACAAATCAGAGTATGTCAACACGGGCAACAAGTTGTTGGCCATCAAATCGCCAACTACAAGCTCAGTGTCACTGGTCATAGAGATGTTGCTACTGTGGATCTACAAAGAAGAACTTGTACTTGTAGAATTTTTTATTTGGACAAAATACCTTGTCCACATGCCATGGCAGTGATTCGATCCCAACATGGTGATGATTTTGGAAATCAGATTTACTTGTACTCCTCTCCATATTATTTAGTGGAAAAATACATAATGGCATATTGTCAGGAAAATCACCCGGTGCGAACTGAAGATTCATGGATTGTCCCTTTGGATATCATACAGAGAGAAATACCTCATCCATATGTTGATCCAAGTAAACCCCGAGGAAGGATATATAAGAGACGGCGTGGAGTTTGTGAATCATTATCAACAAGAAAAAATAAGTGTTCAGTATGTAGGGACTTTGGACACAAAAAAACTACATGCCCAAATCGAAATGCCTCATAAGAAGTGTTAAGCATTGTGTTGTTGAATTTTAATGAATGTTCTTTCTTATTTAAGGATGATCTCTATTATATAATCTTATTTAGAAATGCCCCAATGTGTGATTTGTTGCTCTTCTTTGTTTCTGTGTCAACACATGACAAATGTTGCTACAGGATATACTAGATGTGGCAACATATGCAACAAATGTTGCTACAGGTGAATCATCTATAGCAACATATGACACATGTTGTGATTCGCCTATAGCAACATTTGTTGCATATGTTGCCACATATAATATATCTAAAAGTACACTCCAACATAATCATTATTTAAAAGTATATGTTGTCATAGATGATCATATGTAGCAATATATGTCTCAAATGTTGTGTCGAACGAATATTGCGATATACGCATCAGTTGTAGAAACATTTGACTCAAATATTGCTACATATAATCCTCTGTAGCAACATATACTTGTAAATAATGATTACGTGGGACTATGCTTTTAGATATATTAGATGTGGCAACATATACAATAAATGTTGCTACGGACGAATCAATTGTAGCAACATATGACTCAAATGTTGCTATTTGTAGTAACATATACTTTTAAATAATGATTACTGTGCTTTTAGATATATTATATGTGGCAACATATGCAATAAATGTTGCTACAGACGAATCAGTTGTAGCAACATATGCCACATGTTATAACGGACGAATGTTGCTACATATAATCATTTGTAGCAATATATGACTCAAATGTTGCTACATATAATGATCTGTAGCAACATATACTTTTAAATAATGATTACGTGGGAGAGTGTTTTATATATATTAGATGTGGCAAAATATGCAACAAATGTTATTAGATAATACCTTTTGTTTAATAATTACGACTCTTCAGTTCACTCTATTAAAACGTCATGTTTTGCAACATTTCAAAATTGTTGGTCTTTATAAGAACACAAGAAGGGAGAGATGAGTCAAAAGTTGTATTCTCTTCTTCTTCATTCTCAAAAATGGCTTCAACTAGTTCAAACCTCTTCGACTTAACTAGTAATTCTTATCGTTGAAAGGGTTGCTTCCTACTCTCTAGAAGATTTAGTTAGTGTTAGATTATGTCATAGGTTCCTCAATGAAGTTGGTAATGAACGTTCTGTATATCAGAAGGTTACATTGGCCAGCATTCCCACTGAACCTACATGGACGACGAATCAACATGTCGTGTCTTTCATGAATATTTGCATAGCATCAGAGAACTTAGAAGCCTTATACATAATAGGCGTGGTAATTTTACTGTTTTTAGTTCTTTTTAACCTTGCATCAATTTATTTTGTAATCTTAATGTGTTGTTTCTTTTATATTTTGATTTTTCAATCGTAATGATCCAACTGTACTGAGAATGGTTAAAAAGCAGCAGAAGGTGGCCACCGTGGTGCAGAGTATGTGCTTTCCGTAATTTCAATATTTGAAGGCGGTATTTCCATTAGAAAGGCTTGATGTACATTGCCAAAATAAATAAAAAACATGTCAGTAATAGTGAGAAGATGTTGACACCATTTGCGGTGCATTTTAAATTGAATGTGGGTGCAAGAACCTAATATTTTGAGTGTAAGACCCATTTGTTGCACTGTGCATCAACCCCAACAAAATGCCCGCAAGATTGGTTGGCCCAGTGGAAGTGATGATGAAGATGATATTCATTGCGAATTGTGTATTTGTGATTTAGAACTAGATTATCTAGTTAAATTTCTTCCGCATACTACTGTGTGGGAATAATTTAATTTAATCTGTGTTGAAGAAGATGTTGATTTTATTATTTTTTTGTATTTATTTTGAAATTATATATGTGGAAACATATTATATTACATATGGTGAAAATGTTGCCTTCACCTATTTCGTACTTATTTTCGAATTATGATATAACAAATTATGGTCGTACACAACACTCTTCATTATTATACCTTATTGTTATCGTTTATTTATGTTCTAAATCGATCAAATCGTCTATTAGTGTCTCCTTGACTTTTCATCTGTAGCAACATATGTAGTTTCTGTTGTTAAATTCCCACATATAACGAAACTGTTGCAACATATAATTATAAAAAAATACTTTTTGGGGCTTAATTTAATTAAATTGTCACGTAATTCGATATGAAATACCAATATATAGTCCTACAACATGTCTAAGTAACAAATTATGGTCGTTGACAACACTCTCCATTGGATTATAACAATTATATTTATAAACACAATCATCTCACTGGTTCATCATCATACATTGTCCTAGTAAATCCATATGATAGTTATATAACACCCTTCCAAATCGTTCTTCCAAATGTTATACCTTATTACTATTGATTATTTATGTTCTAAATCACTACAATTTTGTTCAAATTTCTATTTTTCCTTTCCTAAATCGATCTAATCGTCTATTAGTGTCTCCTTGATTTTTCATCTATAGCAACATATGCAGTTTCTGTTGTTAAATTCGCAATATATAACGAAACTATTGGAACATATAATTATAACAAATGACTCTTTTTTTAAAAGTGGCCCAATGATAGGCAAAACTCATTCTATTTAACAAAAATTAAAATAGGCCCAACCCATTCTAGAATACGTTTTCATTTTCATTTGAAGAATAGAATTTTCAAATTTTTCATCTTTGTCGCTTCAGTTTTGGCGCCTTTTTTCAAATCTAATTTGATTTTTTGTCAGTCACATTGTTCTATATTTGATTTGCCTTTGGTTAAACCAAATTTCGGTACTCCAATAATATGATGTCAAATGTTATACTAAGTCGAATTTGTGATGATGAAAATAATACTACGTTGATGTTAAATTGTATTGCAAACATGGAGATCTACTTTCAATGCAAACTTCCTGGTAAAAAGACAATCCAGGTCACAAATTTTGGTCTCTATTCCTTATTTTGATCTGTGTGTTAGCCTTAAACTTTGACCACAGAGATCTAATGGATCTCCATACACTCACCCCATATGTTGTAGTCACTTCTTTGGTCATCTAATTATCTTCCTCTTCATATTTAGCATTAATGACTTCCTTACAGTAGGTTTGGTCTCCATTGTTGAACTTCTATAATCATTTCATCATAAGGGGTTTGCTTTGATTCAGCAAATTCTTTATTCCGAGACCTCCATGATTCTTTCCCACTATCACATCATCCTATTTAACCAAGTTGTCGCCTTTCCTCTCACTCTTTCCTTGCCAAATAAGTTTTTATCTGATTTTATCCAACCTAGTGATTACACTTTGGGAACTGAAAATACTGACATCATATAGGTTGGTAGTGAATCAAGAACAGAATTAATCAAGGTCAACCTGCCACCCCTAGAGAGATATTGTGATTTCCATCTTGCTAACTTTATTTTACATTTCTCAACCACATTGTTCCAGATTTTATATGACTGAGATTTCTCCCTCAAAGGCATCCCAAGATATGATGTAGGCAGTGCTCCAATTTCCCCTCCCAAAACCGCATTTAATGCTTACATGTTGTGTACTTCATTAATTGGATATAGGTGGCTTTTCCTCCAATTAATGTGTAGACCAGAGAACCCTTCAAACAACACTAGGATCACCCTCAACATCTTTAATTGGCCTTCATCAGCATCACATAATATCAATGTGTCATCCGCGTATTGTAAATGGGTAATTTCCACATTATCAACTTCCGGTCTGCTGACTTCAAAACCATTAAGTCATCCCCTCACGTTAGCTGATTTGATTATATTGTTCATCCCTTCCATAGCAAGTTGGAAAAGGAAAGGAGACAAAGTGTCTCCCTTCCTTAGTCCCCTCTCTATACTAAAGAAACCAACCGGGGATCCATTCACAAGTACTGAGAATCTCATAGTAGTGATACAATGTCTGATCCATTTGATCTACTTCCTCCCGAATCCCAATCTCCCAATTGTAGTCAAAAGATATTCCCAATTAACATGGTCATAGGCTTTCTCCATGTCTAGCTTACAAAGTATTCCTGGTTTCTTTTGATTTTGTCTGGAATCCACTACCTCATTAGCTATCAAAACTGCATCCATGATTGTCTTCCTTGGATAAAATCCATTTGTCGGGAATCCACAAGTTTATCCATTACCCTTTTAATTCTCTTTGTCAGAACTTTAGCAAAAAGCTTATAGATGCTGCCTATTAAGCTGATGGGTCTGAAATCTCTCAATTCCCTAGCACCCTTCTTCTTTGGGATGAGAGTAATAAATGTTGCATTCAAACTTCTTTCAAACACTTCATATTCATAGAAGTTTTGGAAAACTTTCATGACGTCCTCCTTTACCACATCCCAACATTTTAAGAAAAAACCCATGGTGAATCCACCAGGCCTAGTTGCTTTATCAATTTCACACATTTTCAGACATTTTAGGACTTCACTCTCCTTAAAGTTCCTATGCAGATTCTCCTTTTCCTCCCCAGTTAACCCGGGGCAATTAGCATCAATATAGGCAGGTTTCCAGTTAGTAGTTTCAGTATATAGCTTCTTGTAGAAGTCTACTATCTCTCCTTTAATTTTTGCAGGATCTTGGGTTAGTTCTCCTTGGATCACTAGTTCATCAATGTTGTTGTACCTCTTGTGTGCATTGTCCATTTTGTGGAAGAACTTAGTGTTCTTATCCCCCTCTTTTAACCATAGTGATATTGATTTTTGTCTCCATGCAATTTCTTCATATTTGAGCAATTCCTCGAACTCTAGTAATTAAGAGTTCATCCTTGTTACCTCATCCTCTGTTAGTGCTCTACCCTTACTAGCTTCGTCAAAAACAGCCAACTCATTGAGTAAGTTCCTCCTTTTAACTCTCAGGTTCTCTTAATCACTCCTGATGCTCCATACCTTAAGCTTTTCTTTTAATGCCTTAAGTTTTGAAGCAAGTATGAAATCCGGTCTCTTAGAGAAGCTGAAAGTGTCCGACCATTCATTGATTTTGTTTGTGAACCCAACTGTTTCTAACCACCATTTTTCAAACTTGGAATAATTTTTGTTTTGGTTCCACACTCCGCCAAGCAATGAAATAGGAGTGTGATATGAGCCGAGCCTTTGTAAAGCTATCTGATTGATGTTGTTGAAGCTTCCATCCTATTTTTTTATATCAAAATCCTATCAATTCTGGAGGCAATGTCTTGATTGTCTCCTTTGAACCAAGTATACTGGCCATCCTCTAGTTGAGTGTCAATCAACTTCAGATCTTCTATGAAATCTGAAAAATCTCTATTGTCGTTTGGTCTTCTCAGACAGTTTCTCTTATCTGAGATGAACCTCACCACATCAAAATCTCCACACACAGCCCAAGGCCCTTCAATAAACCCCTTATCGCTCCTATTTCCTCCCAAACAAGCCTTCTTTCTACATAACAGTTGGGGTCATACACCCCTGTAATGTGACAATTGATGTTTGAAGTTAAGCTTCAAATTTACAAGTTATAGTGTAGATTCCAGTCTCTAGAATATCCTCCTTCCACACTCTACTGTCCCACAACATTAAAATTCCCCCTCTAGTCCCACTAGCTTGAAGACATGCATATTTAAGCCATCTCCCTCTCCAAATTTGCCTAATCTCCTCTATCACATCCCCCTCTAACTTAGTTTCTTGCAAACAAATGATGTATGCATTCCATCCCCCCATAACACTTTTGACTAATCTTCTCTTATCCTTATTATTTAGTCCCCTTACATTCCATGTAACCAATTTAAACTTCATCTATCACTAATGAGCAAGTTTCTCTCCATACCCCTTGTTCCACTATTTTTAAATTTCACATCAAAGCTTACTAGACTTTTTAACTCTTAGGAACCTCTGCATCTTGTTTTTCTTGCATACAGCCTCTAATTCCATTCTTCTGGCTTGTCTTGAGCTGTCTACTTGAAGTAGTAGCTCCAAAGCCTCCTCTTCATGGACCTGGAAGTCAACACCCAAAACTTTACCCAACTTGATCAAGTTTTTTTGTACCCAGTTTGAAGTCTCCCTCTCCTTATTTCTGTTTTCTTCTAGCTGTTGAATTTGCAGCGGTTGTGGTTCCTTAATCTCCCAGTCCTTCATGAGAGTGATCGAACCATTATCCTCCTCCTTTTCTGAAATCTCCTCCCCCCCCCCTTAGTTCATTATTATCCATCTCAATTTATTGGCATTGAGATTCAATAATTGATTCCCCCACCATGTTTGTCAATTCCTCCTCTGCATGGGAAATTTAATTCAAATTCTGTGTGGCTGTTCTTTCTGTTTCTTGATTGTATTGCAGCTCTGGGAAATTACCACTGTTATGTGGTATTGCGCTATTACAAGTAATGTCATTAAAAATGACTTGACTTAAAAATCCATGCCCATTCTTGTAAAGTTTCCTCTTTCTATTGGGTTGTTGATGGCCCAAAGTTTCTCCCTCAATTAAATGAGATGTGTGTCTCACGTGTGGCCCCCTCTCTTTTTTTTTTTACAGTTGTATCCACTTGTTTCTCTGATGCAAAATCCTTAAACTGCTAGGATTGTACTTTTCCACAGGTTTTACTACTGACTTTACCACAGCCTTTAGCACCTTCAGACTATCGTGTAAAGGCATGTACCGGGTAATTATGTGTTCTATCTTCTCTGGTGACTCTATTTTCAGTTTTCAAAGTTTCCAGTTGTAATTCTACTCTTACTTGGCAATTAACCCATATCGGAAAGTGGAATATTGCTCCATTTCTGGAGATTGAAACTTCTTTTGGGATGTTTCTTCCATCATTGGCAACCAGAATTCTTGCCCACTTCATATGATTTCTTAGTTCTGTTTCCTCCTCTGTGGCCACCCAACCTCCACATAAGTTTCCGATTTCTTGAAATACTCTCTCCGACCATAGATGAAGGGGGATTCCAACAATTCTTATCCATGTTTCCATCTTCAGAGTATTATTGGCGAGACAACCCACTATCGGATTCCACCATTCAAGATTGAATCTGTGATTCTTCCAGTTCCACTGCCCTTGGAGAGTTTGCTCTGCCATGTTTATGTTAGGGGACTCAAATAGAAATGTACCTCCATACATTTCATAGATGTTAACTGCAAATGCCTTTTTCCAGAGTGTTGATGACCATCTTCTTATCTCAGGCAAAGTTGGCTTTTCCTTCATCTGTCCTTCCAGGTGACCTACTAGGCATCTTTCTAGAAGCTCATTCTTCCGGTCTTTAGCATGTGAGTGGACTTCAATAATGCTAGCATTGTTCTTAATCTCTGCCTCCTTTATAGTCTCTGATTGCCATTTACTATCCTTAACTGCCTTTGCATAAGGGTAGTTGGTTTTAGTTAATTTAGGAGGTTCTGTCACTTCCGTTCTTTTAGAGCATTTAATGAACCTTTCAATTTTAAATGCTATGTCATGCCATCCCACATTCAAGGCTAGTTCAGGGATGACCAGTATGGACCTATCCCCATTATTGATGGAAATGATACTTATAAATCTTCCAAGTTCATTATGTTTCCTAGTATAGAAATGCTCCGCCTCTTTTTCTGCAGTTTTCCGTCTTCTGATCGCTGGAAGCTTGTCTGAGAGTGAAGCAGATCCATTCCATGGTTTTGCTGCTCATGGAAGATCTCCTCAGGAACATTCTACTCCTCTCAACCCATTCGAACCACATAGAGTTGCCAATACTCCATTTAGTGATGTCAGAAGATTTAAAACCCGCATTGAAATAACTCCGATTATCACCCATTGCAAAGTCTGAAAGAAGGAATGGAAATGAAGATTCTTGCGAGGGAGTGCCGGAAAGAGAGACCCTCCCCCCCAGGAAGTAGGAGAGAGAATTACCTCGGGACAGGTGCCTGGGAGCATTTTTAAAAAAATTCAGTTTTTTTTTAAAAAATAATTATTGTTTTACTTTAAAGTTAAAGAACAAATACAATAGAGAAATATCTGATAAACATAAGTTGAGTCTAGATGGACTATCTGAGAACCTCTACTAAACGAGTTGCTAGGACAAGTCCCTAGCTAATTCTACCAATCAACATAACAATTACTTCATCAAAGTAATAATAATAATAAGCAACTCCCTAGCTAATTCTACCAATCAACATAACAATTACTTCATCAAAGTAATAATAATAATAATTATTAGTAAGATCGATCTATCTTTTACCTTTATAAAAAAAAAAAGTATTACTAATACCTAAACAAACAATTAGGTATGCATGCACTCTTCATAAATCATAATTTGCGAACATATGCTTTGTTTAGAATAGATATCTTTTGGTTAGATAGCACGGAGAAAACATGATTCTCTAGTTTGATAATCTCAGCTCTACTAGTTAGTGAATTTCCACTAGCTAATACCTGCGGCTTTTTTCTAACCCTGTGCTTCTAGAAATGGATGTTCCTTTACAGTGCTGTCTCTTTCCTATTAGTTCCATTAGTCTCATTAATTCTTTATTTCTTTTAGCCTTGGCCTTTGAGTGTTATCTTTTCTGGTAGTGTCTCTTGAGAGTGTTATATATAAAGGACCAAATTAGATCTCCCCTAAATTTAAGGGACTATTTTGGGCATTTTCACCATAGTCTACTATAAAAAGTTTTGGACAAAACTTTTACTACTTGTAGAGTCAACTGGATTATATCCTTCAACAGATAGTGTATGGTACCCTAACCTCCAACTGCCAAGATGAAACATGTACTGTTGTTTTCTTTCTATTTCATTTCGACTTTGCAATTTCCAACAAGCAGGAAATACAATCAGGGTGACAGAAAACGCTCAAAAACTGGAGGAGAAAAGAGAGTTGTTTACAATGAAATAGCTGCGCAGAATGAAGCACTGGGATTGGGTTCAAACAAGTTAACCTTGCAAATCAATATTTAAAATTTCATTCCAGATTTATTGGATTATTAGGCTCCTTGCTGCATAAAGTGAACTGTTCTTTGCAGAGACTTGCGAATGGGGGTTCCTAAACACCACTCTATTAATATTATTACTTTATTCTATTTGCATAAATTTAAAAACCATTTAACTATTAGAATTACATGTATGTGATTCGCTATATCAGACTAACTTTTCAACAACTGGGTTTATATTTTCTTTCACAACTCCTAATATTTGTCTAAAGAATAAGTCAAATTAGCATCTGAAACTCCATGGTCAGTGAAGTACTGTCACATTTCATGTATGATGTAACAGAGAAAGTATTCATTTTGAAAGTTAACTCTTCCCTGCTAACCTAATCATTAACCAATCCACTTGTGCTCTGGGAGTTGTTGGTCCAAGTTCTTTGAACTTCTTTCACTTAATTATGCGAGCCTTGCATGTTTGGGAAACTAATTGAGACACTTTGACAAGTGCATTTGAATCTTCTTATAGCTGAAATAACAAAACAAAGAGAAATAATGGTGTGCTGGTCACTGTAGGTTTTGCAGACCTCTATCCTCCATTGTGCACTCCTCCGACGTGCATCCACTCTGAACTCATTGTTGAGAAATTGTTTCTAATTGGTTCTCCCTCTTCTGGATCTGCGGAAGACCTTCTTTCTAGAGATTGATTGAAATGTTACTAGATGTGTCATGTTGTTACTTGATCTGTTTGATTTTGGCAATTTATTTTTTGAGTGTAATGTTCAAAACTTTGCTGCTTTTGTTGGAATGTGATCAGATGCATTTTTCTGTTGCTTGATGTGTTGAAATATTATGTTCCATCCTAGTGTACAGAGCTTTGGGCTGGAATTCTATTTATGATCCTAAGGATGTCAATTTGGGTTAACTAATTTCTGATATTCTACAGTTCACAACACAAATTCTCTGTTCTTCACAGGCTTACCGAAAGTTTGAAATGGAAATAGCAAGACGAATTAGAACTATCACTGGTTCAAAAGAAAATGTCAGGTATCCATGTTACATCAAAGGTAGTTATGTTATTGTTCTTAGTCTTCTTGCTATTATAGGCCCATGATAGTTCTTGTCTTATAAGTAGGAGGTTGACGTCATTAACTGCAAAGAAAGCAATAAAAGTTTTTTTATTCCTTCGCTGGAAAGGACTAAAATTCCAACATGCTGCCTCGAAAACCAGTCTTGCCTCAATTTTAGATTGAATATTATATTTTGACTTCACATTGTGGGTGCTTCTTTTTCATAATAACTTTCTACATTAAACAATGTTCTCCTGAACCAAAACAAATTGGGGCTGCAATTGTCATGCAAACCGCCCTTCCAGTAAAGTGATTCGATAATTGCTGTCACATTCTCCACTTTGCACTTAAAGGTCTGTTTCTTTTTTATTCCACATTTTTTTAAGGGGTTGTAATTTTCACCCATTTGAAGGCTGCTTCAAAACCTCTTGGGGTTTATTTGGTTGGGGTACAAGTTATGCCAAGACTTATTATTCCAGGATTGTAATCCCACCCTCAATGTGGGATAAAAATAATGCCAGTTATCTTGCAATTTTATGCCAACCAACATGGGATAAACTCATCCAAAAATTAATCCCGGGATTAGTTATCCCCATATCCCTCGTACCTAACGAGCCCTAAGGAATTTGATGATTTCTTTTACCAAAAAGCATATCCAAACTCAAACCGGAAGCTAAATTTCCTAAAACCACCAAAAACAAAAATTCTTTTCTATCCAAACACAATATTGAGAACCTAAGCTCAAAAGGTGGATTGCATAAATTAGAAGTCAGAAATTTCTAGCTGAAAGATATTTGGATGTTGTACTCTGTCTCGGTACTAGCTCCGTACTGAACCTTTATCAACATTATTTAAAAAAGCCAAAGAAAATTGAGATATATATTTGTGGGAAGGTCTCTAGGATGTTAAATAACATAAAAATGTTTAATTTAGGACAAAGAACTTAGTGTTTGAAACGAGATCACAAATGTGGATCAGAAAGTACTAACTAATGTATAGATAACCATCCTTACGTATTCATTTGCTTTTCATTACAAGTCCCTCTTGCCATGGAAATTCTCATAGCTGAGTTGAACAAAGTTTGCATTTATACAGTTCCTAAGTATATTATTTACTCAGAGGTAATCAAACTTGGCGTTTACCTTGGTATTACCTGATTGACATCAACATATCCCATTATTTTGTCCTTTTTGGGATTTTTCTTACTTGATGTCTTGGAGCATGATTTCGCTTTCAGTAAGTGCAGAAAACAGAACTTGTCTCCGACATTAGTTCACTTTCTTCATCCCATGGTTCACATCATATTTGCTACCTCGACGTAAATAACTTGATTTGTTTTTTCACTTCAGGCAGCCTTCCAGACTAAAGAAGTTTATTACAAAGCTATTGGCTATGCAGAAGAAGATGGGAAGACAGAAAGTACTGATAGTTATGTGGATCGTTTAAGTGGATGCGTGAAATTATATGGTGCTCTTGTTCAGGTCAGTTGTTTAGACATTTGTTGCTTTATCCTCAAGAAATCCTCAATGCTTATGTTGCTGACACTCTCATGTCTCTTACTCCTCCTGGGAAAATAATGATTATTCATGTGAGCATATTTGACCAATAAAACAAAATGTGCTATTTTAGTCCCGACTCCAGTCACTTATTAGAACTAACAAATGTTATCTTCTACTAACAGACATAATTTTTTTGCCGTCACTAATGAACATATTTGGGTTCTGTAGTTTCTCTAACAACCTAGCCATTCTTCCTACTCCAGTCAGCAGCGACATCAGCAGTTTTGACACATCGATGCTTTCAACTTGATAATAAAGGGAATACCAAATATGCATATAATCATTATAATTGGTGCCCATCATCTTTTAGAGTGTGTTAGGTATGAAGGAAAATGTTTTAGTAGAAAATGTTTTCTTGGAAAATAAGTGAATTTCTAACTTATTTTATAATGTTTTCTTGGTTCAGAGCTTTTGCCTGAGGTTTGATGGAAATGACCGAATCCCAAATTATTTTCCTTTAGTTGAATATGAAATCCTGTTAAATTTACTTGGTGATGGGAATAAAACTGCTCAGTTTGTTTAATTGGAGGTCAGATGTGCTCAGGATAATAGTACAAGGACAAAAACTCTCACAATATTTCAGGGACCAAACTTGCTTTTTTTCCCTTAATCATTTCATATAGTAACTGATTTAGT
Source organism: Solanum chilense (assembly GCA_032847665.1). Classification (NCBI taxonomy): domain Eukaryota; kingdom Viridiplantae; phylum Streptophyta; class Magnoliopsida; order Solanales; family Solanaceae; genus Solanum; species Solanum chilense. Next base: position 18,054,597 of record CM064966.1, read on the forward strand.
AGTAAACTGCATTTTATGGCAGACTGAAGTTGACGGCTGCCAAAACATGCATGGCCTCAGAGAAGGTTGGGCATGGATAGCCAGATTCTTAAATGTGTTCCCTGCAAATTTATACACCGCAGCTGCAGTGCAGGCTTTTCTTGAAGTAAGTGAAAAAGCACTTTATTAGCTCCTCTTAAGTTGATGAAATGTGGGTAGGACTTAAAAGAAAATGTCTTGGTTACCATATGGCAGGTTTTGCTCTACACAAAAGATATAAGACACAATTCAGAAAGGTGCTGGATATCATTTCTAGAGATTTTCTAACTGCATTGAAAGATCGAGGTGATGCAAAGTTGATCAAAGTGATTGTGAGTCTCCGGAGTTATATAGAGTCAAATCAGTTCCTGAATGAACTGTTGAATCCATCCCATTGTTTTTGTCAACTTTAGCTATTCAATTGGTACAAGCAATTGTTAAAAAGGAATAGTAATTGGAGTTGAAAAGAAAAGATTTGGTAGTTGGCAAATTGGTAAGATTTGCAACCATTCTTGACTTTGAAAGATTTGGTAGTTGGCAAATTGGTAAGATTTGCAACCATTCTTGACTTTGCTATGTTTACATATGTCATTAGTGACATAGGCATGGTTTTATCCTTCTATAAATAGAGCATTCTTGCTCATTTGTAGAACACACCAAGTTAGAGTGAAAAACCATTTTGAGAGCAAAGTGAGGTATTCCATAGACTATACAAAAATAGTCTGTGAAGAAAAATAGAGTGTGAGCGATATTTAGTAAGACGGAAACCAAAAGAGTGTTGTTCCTTTTGAGTGTGTAGTAGTCACTTTGAGTGTTGTATTCGTGACTACACAGTGTAAAATTCCTTACTATAGTAATATCAGTTGCTCCTCTTGTTCCGTGGTTTTTTCCCTTATTCAGAAGGGTTTCCACGTAAAATTCTTGGTGTCGTTATTTTCCCATTTTATTTCATTACTTTTACCATATATACTTTTGTGTTTGTCCGCGTTTTCCCAACAAACTGGTAGCAGAGCCAAGGTTTTATCTGAGTATGCTCTGTGGTTGCAGCACAGTCTGAACTTCCACATCAGAAAAGATTTACTTTGATTTGCGATAACTATATTTTTTGGGGAAAACAATGGAAGCCAACACAAGTAGAATGGTTACTTTGAATGGTGTTAATTATGCCATTTGGAAGGGGAAAATGGAAGATCTGCTTTATGTCAAGAATTTTTATAAACCAGTATTTACCACTGTAAAGCCTGATAAAATGACAGATGAAGAGTGGAATCTGTTGCATAGACAGGTTTGTGGATTCATTAGGCAATGGGTCGACGATAATGTGTTGAACCATATTTCTGGGGAAACACATGCTCGAACCCTATGGGAGCATCTTGAAAGTTTGTATGCTCGAAAGACTGGCAACAACAAAATGTTCTTAATAAAGCAGATGTTGAGTTTGAAGTATCATGATGGTTCTCCAATGACAGACCATCTGAATAATTTTCAGGGGATTATGAACCAATTATCTGCTATGGGCATCAAATTTGATGAAGAAATTCAAGGCTTGCTTCTACTTGGTTCCCTACCAGATTCTTGGGAAACATTTAGAACGTCATTGTCAAATTCTGCTCCGGATGGTGTGATCTCTATGGATTCCGCCAAGAGTAGTGTCTTGAACGAAGAGATGAGAAGAAAAACTCAAGGTTCCTCTTCGTCGGATGTCCTGATAACTGGCCCCAGGGGGAGAAATAAAACTCGTGGTTCTCAGCATAGAGAACAAAATAGGAGCAAATCCAAAGGCAGACTTAAGGATATTGAGTGCTATCATTGTGGCATGAAAGGGCACACAAAGAAGTTCTACAAAAAGTTGAAGAGGGAGAACAATAACAAAGAGGAAACTAAACAAGATGGCAATGAAAATTGCCTAGCCACCGTCACCACCGAAGATCTTGTTACCGTTCTTGATGCAAACATGATAAATATTGCTTGTGATGAGTCAAGCTGGGTTGTGGACACTGGTGCCGCATCTCATGTGACATCAAGGAAGGATTTTTTCTCTTCCTACACTCCTGGTGATTTTGGAACCTTGAGTATGGGTAATGAGACTGTTTCTAGGGTGGTTGGTATTGGTACAATTTGTTTGGAAACTAGTGTTGGAACTAAACTAGTTTTGAACAATGTGAAACATGCTCCTGATGTTCGTCTACACCTAATTTCTGTTGGTGTCTTAGATGATGAAGGATATGTTAGTACCAACGGTGATGGAAAATGGAAGCTCATTAAGGGTTCCTTGGTTGTGGCTCGTGGTAACAAACGTCGTGGTCTATACTGGACTACGGCCTCTGCTTGTGTTGATATGGTGAATGCAGTTGAGAGCGATAGCTCTTCAATATTATGGCACAAGAGGCTTAGCCACATTAGCGAGAAAGGACTTAATGTTCTAGACAAGAAGAAATTATTGTCAAATTTCCAAAGTGCTAAATTAGAAAAATGTGAGCACTGCTTGGCTGGTAAACAAAATAGAGTTTCCTTTAAGTCCTACCCTCCTTCGAGAAAGACAGAGTTGCTTGAGTTAGTGCACTCTGATTTATGTGGTCCAATGAAGACAAAGACATTGGGTGGTGCACTTTACTTTGTCACTTTCATTGATGATTGCTCGAGAAAACTCTGGGTCTATGTCATGAAGACTAAAGACCAAGTGTTAGGTGTCTTTAAGCAGTTTCAGGCTTCAGTTGAAAGAGAAACTAGAAAGAAACTGAAATGTATTCGTACTGATAATGGTGGTGAATATTGTGGACCATTTGACGAATACTGTAAGCATCAAGGTATTAGACACCAGAAGACTCCTCCCAAGACTCCTCAGCTTAATGGCTTGGCTGAGAGAATGAATAGGACCTTGATGGAAAGAGTTAGATGTTTGCTTTCTGAAGCAAAATTGCCGAACTCATTCTGGGGTGAGGCTTTATTGACTGCTGCACATGTTATTAATCAATCTCCTGCTGTTGCTTTGCAAAGTGATGTACCAAATAGTGTTTGGTATGGAAAGGATGTTTCCTATGACCATTTGAGAGTATTTGGTTGCAAAGCTTTTGTACATGTGCCGAAAGATAGAGGTCAAAATTAGATGCCAAGACAAGGCAATGCATCTTCATTGGATATGGCCTAGATGAATTTGGTTACAAGCTATATGATCCGATTGAAAAGAAACTTGTGAGAAGCCGTGATATTATTTTCATGGAGAATCAAACAATTGAAGATATTAACAAAGCGGAAAAGGTAGAATCTTCAAGTTTTGATGGTATAGTTCATCATGATGAAGTTCCTCACACAAGTGTGCATGATGTTGTTGGGTTTGATAATCATGGTGACGCCCAGAATCATGTATCGAATCAACATGTTGATGTTGATAATAACAATGATATTGTTATTGATGATCCTGTTGCTCATGAAGTTGTGGACGAATCAAATATTCCGCTTCGGAGGTCCACAAGACAGCGGTTTCCTTCCTCCCGTTATTCACCCAATGAGTATGTGTTACTCACTGACGGGGGAGAACCTGAATGTTATAAGGAGGCCATGGAAGATGAGCACAGGAATCAATGGATTGAAGCCATGCAAGACGAGATGAAGTCTTTGCATGAGAACCACACTTATGAGTTGGTAAAATTGCCCAAGGGCATGAGAACTTTGAAGAACAAGTGGGTGTTCAAACTTAAAGTTGAAGAACACAACTTGAAGCCCAGGTACAAAGCTAGATTGGTTGTTAAGGGATTCAGTCAAAGGAAAGGTATTGACTTTGACGAAATATTTTCTCCTGTTGTGAAAATGTCCTCAATTCGCACAGTTCTAGGTTTGGCTGCTAGTCTTAATTTAGAGATTGAGCAAATGGATGTGAAGACGGCTTTCCTTCACGGTGACCTAGAAGAAGAGATTTATATGGAACAACCTGAGGGCTTCAAAGTAGATGGTAAAGAAAATTTTGTATGCAAACTCAAAAAGAGTCTCTATGGCCTAAAACAAGCTCCTAGACAGTGGTACAAAAAGTTTGAATCTGTTCTGGGGGAGCAAGGCTATAAGAAGACTTCTTCAAATCATTGCGTATTTGTACAAAAATTTTCTGACAATGATTTCATTATCCTTTTGTTGTATGTGGATGATATGTTGATTGTGGGCAAGAATACTTCCAAGATTGACGAGCTGAAGACAGAGTTGTGTAATTCTTTTTCTATGAAAGACTTGGGTCATGCCAAACAAATTTTGGGCATGAGAATTACTCGTCTTAGAGATGAAAGGAAGATTTATTTATCCCAGAAGAAGTACATTGAACGCGTACTGGAGCGCTTCAATATGAAGAATGCGAAGCCTGTGAGTATACCTCTTGCTGGTCATATGAAGTTGAGCAAGAAGATGTGTCCTACAGCTAGGGAGGAAAAAGAGAACATGGCCAAAGTTCCATATTCCTCCGTCGTCGGAAGTCTAATGTATGCAATGGTGTGCACTAGACCTGATATTGCTCACGCAGTTGGTGTTGTCAGTAGATTTCTCGAAAATCCAGGAAAAGAGCATTGGGAAGCTGTGAAGTGGATACTCAGGTATCTTAAAGGAAGCTCAGATGAATGCTTGTGTTTTGGAGCATCAAATCCAATCTTGAAAGGCTATACAGATTCTGATATGGCAGGTGACCTTGATAACAGAAAATCCACTACTGGATATTTGTTTACTTTTTCAGGGGGAGCTATATCATGGCAGTCAAAGTTGCAGAAGTGTGTTGCACTATCTACAACTGAAGCTGAGTATATTGCGGCTACTGAAGCCGGCAAGGAGATGATATGGCTAAAGCGATTTCTTCAAGAGCTTGGTTTGAATCAGATGGAGTATATTGTCTATTGTGACAGCCAGAGTGCAATAGACTTGAGCAAGAACTCCATGTACCATGCAAGAACAAAACACATTGACGTCAGATATCATTGGATTCGTGAGAAAGTGGAGAATGAATCATTTCACGTCAAAAAGATTCACACAAGTGAAAATCCTGCAGATATGCTGACCAAGATGATACCGAAAGACAAGTTCGAGTTATGCAATGAACTTGTGGGTATGAGCTCTCTCTAAAGAAGTTGAAGATACCTTCTTCCAGTAAATGGGACTGGAGGGGGAGATTTGTTGAATCCATCCCATTGTTTTTGTCAACTTTAGCTATTCAATTGGTACAAGCAATTGTTAAAAAGGAATAGTAATTGGAGTTGAAAAGAAAAGATTTGGTAGTTGGCAAATTGGTAAGATTTGCAACCATTCTTGACTTTGAAAGATTTGGTAGTTGGCAAATTGGTAAGATTTGCAACCATTCTTGACTTTGCTATGTTTACATATGTCATCAGTGACATAGGCATGGTTTTATCCTTCTATAAATAGAGCATTCTTGCTTATTTGTAGAACACACCAAGTTAGAGTGAAAAACCATTTTGAGAGCAAAGTGAGGTATTCCATAGACTATACAAAAATAGTCTGTGAAGAAAAATAGAGTGTGAGCGATATTTACTAAGACGAAAACCAAAAGAGTGTTGTTCCTTTTGAGTGTGTAGTAGTCACTTTGAGTGTTGTATTCGTGACTACATAGTGTAAAATTCCTTACTATAGTAATATCAGTTGCTCCTCTTGTTCCGTGGTTTTTTCCCTTATTCAGAAGGGTTTCCACGTAAAATTCTTGGTGTTGTTATTTTCCCATTTTATTTCATTACTTTTACCATATATACTTTTGTGTTTGTCCGCGTTTTCCCAACATGAACCTGAGGGCTGGCGCCTCAGGAGTTCCTTGGAATCACACAATTTCGCTCCAAATTCAGATCATGATTAGCAGTATCATTACCAACAGAATAGATTCTATTAGACTATTACTAGGCGTACAAAGTAGGAATCCATTCTTAAGATGCTTTGTTATATGTAACTACACTTGTATATCGTTAATTATGATAAAAGGAAATATGTAATTGCTCTTGTATCAGGTTTTGGTAGGATTTGAACCAGATTACAAATGGATTCTTGTTACATGGAAAAGGCCAGTGTTATTGTCATTTTCAATGGACCTTGCCAGAAAAATAGATCCATTCATGGAGCCACCTCACATATCTTGTTTTTAAGTTGGAGCCACAGTACACATTTTGCTCTGAAAGATAACAAAGAGTGCAGGGTCTGGTCATTTGACATGCTATTGTCATGTTCCAATTGCGTAAGACAACTAAGAATGCAGGGTCTGGTCATTTGACATGCTATTGTCATGTTCCAATTGCGTAGTTGTGTTTTATTGATTTTCTGTTTGTACAAACAAATTGTGCAATTTTACTGACGGCAATTGGATATAATATCATTCATGTGAGAAGTTCGTTGCTCTTGATATTACAGCTTGGGAGCATGAGTTTGTTGAAGAAGTTAGCTAAAAGGGAAAAAAATAACATGGAGGATATCACTCTAGTTAAAGAGAGCTGATATGACATCGAATACCTTTTGCAAAAACTTTGTTCCTGCATTTCTAAGCCCACTTCCTACTTTATTGTTGTTTCATAACATTCTTAAACTATCTCCTTTTTTTTAAGCTTTACATCTAAACAATTGAGAGTACGTTTCATATTTAAACTATCACTACCTATGTCACGACTGGAATCTAGACCCCAGACGAGACCGGCGTTGTTGACCTCTCAGAGGTTGCAAACAAGCCTACTTACGTCATCCTTACTTTACATAGGTTAATTTTTAGCGGAAAAATTGAAACTTTTGATTCCTTAAACATACTTGCTAAACATTCTTAACATTTCATAATCGTTCATCATCAACCTTCTAACATTAAAGAGATAAGCAACTGAAAGAAATAATTCATTATGTATTAATTGTATGATGGCCAAAATAACACCAATACAAAGTCTGAACCAAAACAGAAAAGAAACGCTAGTAGAACATGGTCCACTAGCTCAACTCTAAAACTACGCTAGAATATAAAACAGTAGCATTCTCGAAAGCACGAGCACCTACCAAACTCCGGATGAATGTTGACGTCCGGGTAGCTGCAACAACGAACCTGTAGCTCTACCGCCCACCTGTGCCTTCACCTAAAAGTAGATATTTGTATGTAATTAGTACACACTTGTACTAAGTATGGGCATATGCAAGCACACACCAACGACATGCATAAGAAAGAATAGCTCTTTCCTAACGACATGATTTTTGAAAGTCAAGTCAGTAGACTTGCCAAATTGAGATTGTGAAAGTTATGTCATGAGTGTAACATATATCATTATAATTATCATATTGCATACAACAAATAACATCTTCATATAGCACATATGATGGCATAACATATAACACATAACTTTTTCATATTATTCATTCATATGCCATGAGACCTCATTATCATGGAATTGACATTAAGACTTTCCAAAATGAGGGCTCAACATATGGGACCTCAACTAGGGATCCTTCTTTAACAAACCAGAGTCTGCTTCATTCATTCATACGTATTTCATTCAAGTTCATTCATAGGCCAGTGTGAACACCAGTTATACGTAGGATGTAGTTTAAGACTTTCATCGAGTTTGTTGTGCAATGATAAGGAATAACCTAATGTCATTACCTGAATCTAGCTCACCTCTTGATTATCCTATCCTAACACCTTCGGAATCATTCATCTCTTTATATGATTCATTTGAGGCTGACCTCATTCATTCATTGGGAAATTTAACTCTAACCGACATAGATCATGTTAGCATCATGAAATTTAGTGTCTCCCCCACACCGAAAAGACGTGGAATCACCGGCCAAAGTGACTCAATAACATGCTAGCGTATATGGGAATTTAACCCCGCTAGATCCCTATATTGGCAGTATAGGTTCAAAGACTAGGAGATGTATGGAGACGCATACCCGGCAAGCCGGACAGTCTCATTTCATGAGAGTTATGTGAACCTTCGTCCTTCCCGAAAGAAGGCATCATCGCTCATAGCTAGCCTATCGGTGTTCAGTATAAAGTTCCATTACATTCAACTCATACATCATGGAAGTTGGCTTCTAATATGAAGACAACATAGCTCATTAGATGATTTCTCATCTCATCATTAGTATTAAGCATTTTAAACTCAATATTTTCATTGAAGTGTTCATAGAGACTGGTCTCTTCATTATCTTACATCTCATTGATGGGTACGTATTGGTAACATTTACTTAGGCTCTTTTGAGATTGCTTTCATTATATACATTTGCCTCACATTATGATTGTCACCACATTCTTCATTATTATCACCTTTGTTTTTCATAGTTACTCACCTCTTATTATATGAATGTTCATTTCTTCATTTCATAGTTCATCTGATCATATTCCAATGCACTTGGCCATTTAGTGTATCTTACACTCATACTTAACCCTCCTAAGGTTCATCATTTCGTTACGTACATCTTAGGTTCACTTAATTTTTGAACGTATGTTAGACTTATGTGTCTATACATACAAGCGATGGGGCTTCTTTCATAGTTCGTTATGTGATTCTTACTTTCCTAAGTTTATGTATTACAAGACTTATGGGGCTTCTTTCATAGTTCGTTATGTGATTCTTACTTTCCTAAGTTTATGTATTACAAGACTTATGTATCTTGTATATATGCCAAGATCTTGATTTTTGATCTAAGTAGATGGCATTATTCTTGAATATTTTACTCATGTATGACTTATGTATCAATACGGATGTTTGGGCACGGAAACCAAAATCTTGAATTACTTGGATATCATTCATATTTTTCATTGATTTTATTTTTGATATTCATAACATTAGAACTCTAAATTAAATCTCAACATTTACATAAAATGATCAATTTTCTATTTTAATTAGAATTCTAAATTAAATCTCAACATTTACATGAAAGGATATATTTTCTATTTTAATTAGAATTCTAAATCAAATCTCAACATTTACATGAAAGGATTAATTTTCTATTTTAATTAGAATTCTAAATTAAATCTCAACATTTACATGAAGTGATTAATTTTCTATTTTAATTAAAATTCTAAATTAAACTTCAACATTTACATGAAGGAATTAATTTTCTATTTTAATTAAATTCTAAATTAAATCTCAACATTTACATGAAGGGATTAATTTTCTATTTAAATTTTACTCTTAGTTAACCAAAGGGTTGGGGGTTCGAACCTCCACAATTCCTTTTTAATTTTTTTTATTCTCTTATTGCCCATTCTTGCCTAAACCAAGAGGGTGTGGGTTCAAACCCCCACAACCTCTTGACTTGTCCTTTAATTTTCGCTGGGGAAGGTAGGTTGTGGGTCTGAACCCCCACAGCCCCCTTATAATTTTTTTTTAAATTCAATCGCTGCTTTAGTCCCTGAGGTCGTGGGTTCGATTCCCACGCCTCGCAATTTTCTTCCTTCTTATTTTCCCTTTTCTCTTGCGCATACCTGGAGGTCGTGGGTTCGAATCCCACGCCTCCCATATATTTGCTGAATTAATTTCCTCATCCTCTTTCCCCCAGGTCGCTAGTTCGACCCTCCCCCAGACCCATTTTTTTTCTTTCGATCTAAAAGCAGTGGCCAGGGGTTCGATTCCCCCAGCCTCTTTTCTTTTCCCCTTTTTCTTTTCTTCCTCTCAATAACCAGCAGCTAAAGGGTTCGAATCCCCTTAGCCCCTCTTTTTTTTCAGCCTTCTCAACATGTGAGGTCTTGGGTTCAATCCCTATTGACCTCACTTATTTATTTACTTTTTTAAAAAAAACTCAGAATTTAGCCTTATGGGAGGGTATGAAATCTTGATTTTTTTTAATACTTCACTCATTTTTTAGTCACCTCTTTCATGAGTTTACTTAGCTAAAAGAGTGGTATTCAACTCAACATTTTTCCTTAGAATGAACAGCATATTATACACACATTACACACATAAAATACACCAAAAACACATGAACATTCGACCCCAAAACAGTGGCTAAAGCCACTGCCCACAATGCACACACAACACCAAATTTTCTTGTTACACTTTCAATATCGTTTCGTAATTTCCCTCAAATAAAAAATATTCACAATTAATATAAGTACATCATTCATGCCTTAATCTAGAAGCACAACATACCCATTTTACTTGAGAATCATTCGAAGGAAAATACTTTTAGAGAAAAAATTCCAGGAGAGAAACTCATACCTTAATCGATGTTCAAACGTTGATGTTGCTGCCCTAAACCTCCTCCAGAATCACGTCCAACCCTCTAAATGGTAACACCACTTCGACGGACAAACCTTTGAAGGCCTAATGTGTGATTAACATTGTTTTTCTTTAAAATTCGTGTGAGTTCTTCAAGTATGAAGAAACTTGGTTAAACTTTATGTTCTTCACATTATTCTTGACAGAGAGAGCAAGAGAGGTTTCTTTTTTTTTCTTTTGAACGTGGAGAGGTGATTAACGTGATTAGGAGAGTGTTAGCATAGGTTTAGGAGTCTTAATTCAAGACTTAGTCAAATAGAATTTAAATTAAATTAATATAAATCTGATTTATTTTAATTAATACGTGAAAGGGCCATTATGCCCTTAAAATTTTAGATTTTTAATTAATAATTGAATCACCTTAAGTATTAGTTATTTGATTTTTAGGATTTTTTACATTATCCCCTGTTTAGGAACATTCGTCCCATAATGACATTACCATTACACATCGTAATGCCAATCATACCATAACTTAATCTCTATGCACAGTCAGTCAATAGCAACAAAATACGAAGAGATAAGGAACTATAGCCTTACGAGTAGGAAGTCTAACCTTAAGAGCTGAAAAGATGAGGATAGCGGGCTCTCATGTCGGCCTCAGCCTCCCACGTGGCACCCTCAACAAGATGATTTCTCCACAATACCTTCATTGTGGCAATCTCCTTGTTCCTCAGCCGCTTGACCTGACTGTCAAAAATCTCAATAGGTACCTCCTCATAAGACAAGTCTTCACCAACCCCCAAACCTTTAACAGGTAGGATTGATGCTGGATAACCTAGGCACTTCTTCAACATAGACACATGAAAGACTGGATGAACAGAAGCTAGCTCTGCAGGTAATGCTAACTCATAGGCCACCTCACCCACACGCTGTAGGATCTCATATGGCCCCACATACCTCGGACTCAACTTCCCATTTTTACCAAATCTCATCACCCCTTCCATAGGCGATATCTTCAATTAAACATGGTCACCAACATTAAATTCTAAGGGCCACTTTTTGTTGTCTGCATATGATTTTTGTCGACTGTAAGTAGTAGCCAACTTGTCCCTAATCACTCTAACTTTCTCCAAGGCATCATGAATGATCTCTGGACCCAAAATAGATGACTCTCCAAACTTGAACCACCCAACTGGAGATCTACACCTCCTATCATACAATGCCTCAAACGGTGCCATCCCAATGCTGGAGTGATAGATATTATTATACGAGAACTCTATCAAAGGTAGACGGTCATCCCAGTTACATCTAAAGTTAATCACACAGGCTCTCAACATGTCCTCCAATGTCTGAATGGTGCGCTCTGCCTGCCCATCTATTTGAGGATGGAAGGCAGTGCTAAGTTTTACCTACGTGCCCAAGATTTTCTTGAAAAATCTCCAGAAATGTGAAGTAAACTGAGCTCCTCTATCTTAAATTATAGACAAAGGAATCCTATGCCATCTCACAATCTCATAAATATAGAGTCTCGCATAATCCTCGTCTCTGTAAGTAGACTTCACAGGGATAAAGTGGGCAGACTTAGTCAATCTGTCCACAGTAACCCATATGGAGTCATGCTGCATCCTCGTCCTCGGAAGACCAACCACGAAGTCCATATTAATGGCCTCCCACTTCAAAGTCGGAACCTCAATAATTTTAGTCAAACCACCAGGCTTAAGATGCTCTGTCTTAACTTATTGACAACTAGGACACTTAGGCACATATTCTGCAATATCCTTCTTCTTGCCATCCCACCAATAAATGTACTTAAGATCATGATACATTTTGGTGGAACCTGGATGTATGGAACATCTGGGACCATGGGCCTCTGCCACAATCCTGGTCCGTAAATCATCCACATCTGGTACACACAAGATGTCCTGATATCTATGTATGCCATCATCTCCCAAAGTGAAAAACTCATTCATTTTTAACAACACTGAGTCCTTCAACTCCATCAACACAGGATCAAGATGCTGACCCTTCTTAAATACAACTATCAGGGATGATTCAGAACTGGGGTGAACACAAACACCCCCACTAGTAGAGTCAACCAACCGCACACTCAGTCTGGCAAGTCTGTGTACCTCTTTTGCCAACTCCTTCTTCTCGTCCTCAATGTGGTCTATACTCCCCATGCTCATCCTGCTCAAAGCATCAGCCACAACATTAGCCTTACCTGGATGGTAGTGCACATTCATGTCATAATCCTTCAACAGATCCAACCATCTGCACTGACGTAGATTCAACTCCCTCTGTGTGAACACGTACTGGAGACTCTTATGATCCATGAACACATCCACATGCACTCCATATAGATAATGCCTCCATAGCTTCAATGCAAACACCACAGCTGCCAACTCCAAGTCATGAGTGGAATAATTCTTTTCATGAACCTTGAGCTGTCTGGAAGCATAGGTTATCACCTTACGAGCCTGTATAAGAACACAACCCAAACCAACCGTGTATGCATCACAATAAACCGTGTAATTCTCACCACACATAGGTAGAGTAAGCACCGGGGCTGAAGTGAGTCTGTCCTTGAGATCTTGGAAACTCTTCCCACAAGTCTCCGTCCATTCAAACTTGGCCTTCTTCTTCGTCAAAGATGTAAGTTGGGAAGCAATGGAAGAAAAGCCCTCCACAAACTGCGGCAGTAACCAGCCAATCCCAGAAAGCTACGGATATCGGTTGGAGTAAGAGGCTTTGGCCTGTTCTTAACAGCTTCAGTCTTTCTAGGGTCCACCTCTACACCTTGATTGGACACAACATGACCTAGGAAGGTTACTGATCTCAGCGAGAATTCACACTTGCTGAATTTGGCATACAACTGATGTTGTCTAAGTACCTGGAAGGTTAGTCTCAAATTTTGGTCATGCTCTTCCTTGGTATTAGAGTAGATGAGAATGTCATCAATGAATACTATGACGAAAGAGTCAAGGTATTCACGGAAAACTCTGTTCATGAGGTCCATAAATGTAGCAGGTGCATTCGTGAGACAAAATTACATGACTAGAAACTCATAGTGACCATAGCGGGTACGAAAGGCTGTCATTGGGATATCTCTCTCCCTAACCCTAAGCTGATGATACCCTGAACGAAGATCAATCTTAGAGAAGAAACTAGACCCTTGGAGCTGATCGAATAAATCATATATTCAGGGAAGTGGATACTTATTTTCTATAATGACTTTGTTGAGCTACCGATAATTGATACATATTCTAAGGGTCCCATCTTTATTCTTTACAAACAACACTGGAGCGCCCCATGGGGATATGCTTGGCTGAATGAAACCCTTATCAGTGAGATCTTTTAACTTCAGAACTCTTTGAGTTCTGCTAGAGACTTCTATAAGGAGGAATTGAGATTGGTTTAGTATCAGGTTCTAAGTCGATACCAAAGTCAATCTCTCGAAGGGGAGGGACTCCAGACAAATCTTTATGAAATACATCTAGGAACTCATTCACTACGGGCACTAAGTCTATGGAAGGAATGTCATGATTTAAATCATTAACACTCACAATATGACATAATAACCCCTTGGAGAAATCAAGGGATTAGGACAACTCGAGTTGTAACCCTCCCAGACTAACTCTTCTTCATCAGGGAAGCAAAATCTCACCACTCTACTACGACAGTCCAAGTAAGCATAACAACTGTGAAACCAGTCCATGTCAAAAATAATATTAAAATCATGCATGGGTAACTCAATCAAGTTTTTCACACATAGTCTTACCACTTACAACTATTGGGCAATCCTTGTATACCCTATCAGTTCTTACATTTTCTCCTAAAGGCTTACTAACCACAATATGATCATGTAGAACTTCAGGTAGTATTTCAAAAGTAAGGGCTAGAAAAGGAGTCACAAAGGAAAGTGTAGACCCTAGATCAAGTAAAGCATAAACAGAAGTTGAAAATACTTGTAGCAAACCTGTGACCACATCAGCGGACTTCTCCTGCTCCTCCCTGCCCTTCACGGCATATAATCTATTCCTCTGGGGAGGCTCGGCTGCTGCTGCACTCTGTTGTTTAGGCCTAGACTGAGCATTACCTCCAGCCTGACTTCTTTTCTGTGGACAGTCTCTGACCATGTGTCCACTCTTACCATAACCAAAGCAGGCATTAGTGCCCTGTCTGCACTCTCTACTGTGATCTCGGCCACACTTAGCATATTTTTTCTTAGGACGCTGCATCTCAACTCCATTGCATCTCTTGGGTTCAAGTCGGCCTCCTCTAGGTGTTGTACTCCTATGAGGGTTAGAATTCCAAGAACTCTGTTGCCCCTTCTTGAATCTGGGCTGCTCACAGACGCCAAAATTGTTTCTATGGCCTCCATGGCTGGGACCTGCCTGATCTTGAGGCCTAGGCCTCCTGATAAAATGAACACCTATCCTGTTTCGGCTATCCTCTACCTGTTGGACATGCATTATTAACCTGGAAAGGTCCATATTATCTTGGCTCATCGCAGACCGACACTTCTCCTCCAGGTCTCCATTGATTCCTATGAGGAACCTGCTCATCTCATCCTTGTTGTTAGAAACCAGGGAAGTAACATACCGGATGATTTCAACAAAGTTCAGTATTCTCCCCATTCTTGCTATTAAATATTAAAGAAAGTAACATACTTTGATAGCTTCACAAACTTCAGGGACTACTCCCTTACCGTCATAGAGCCTTGTTTAAGGTTGATGAACTACTCAACCTTGGCCTCCCTCATCTTTCTGAGGAAAAATCTCTCCAGAAATGCTGTCTTGAACAGCTCCCAGGTGACTGACACTCCACCTAAGACACGAATATCTTGCTACATCTTGCACCAAGTCTGTGCAACATCTTTGAGCTGGTAGAAAGCCAGCTCATCCTTCTCAATATCAGTGGCCCCCATAGACACAAGGATCTTATGCAACTCGTCTATAAACTCTTGAGGATCCTCTAAAATCTTAGCCCCTGTGAATTTAGGAGGATTCATCCTCGTGAAATCTCGCAGTCTGTCGGCCATGTTGCGAACCGATGGGTTCTCCCTCTGAACATCTTGCCGGTTGACTTAGGAAGTAATAGCCTGAGCTTGCATCGTGATGGCCTATTCCATTTGGGCTAGATATGCCCTCACCTCTGCATCAGCCAACCCAGCTGGGTTAACTGTCATGGCCACTCCTTCAGTTGGAGCCTGGGGTGGATTCTGATTACCCCTAGCTGCTGCTCCTCCCCACCTTAGACCCTTAGTTCTCCAAGTGTTCATTCTCTGAAAACAACAAGCACTGATGTTAGACACGTTCATAACACCAAGAATTCAGACATTAGGAAAAGCACGATAAGAATAGATGAAGGGAAATTTTTCATACGCATCATGCAGTCTCTAATCCAGGGTAGTAGTGCACTTCACTATCATGACTTAGAAACTACTCAATGTGGTTGATGTAAACTTATTATTCACAGAATTTAATCTAGTGCTCTGATACCAACTTTGCCACGACTGGAATCTAGACCTGAGACGAGACCGGCGTCGTTAACCTCTCAGAGGTCGAAAACAAGCCTACTTATGTCATCCTTTCTTTACATAGGTTAATTTTTAGCGGAAAATTCGAAACTTTTGATTCTTTAAAAATATTTGCTAAACATTCTTAACATTTCATAATCGTTCATCTTCAACCATCTAACATTAAAAAGATAAGAAACTGAAAGAAATAATTCATTAAGTATTATTCCACATGATTTTTGGAAGCCAAGTCAATAGACTTGCCAAATTGAGATTGGGAAAGTAATGTCATGAGTGTAACATATATCATTATAATTATCATATTGCATACAACACATAACATCTTCATATAGCACGTATCATGGCATATAACATATAACACATAACTTCTTTCATATTACTCATTCATATGCCATGAGACCTCATTATCATGGACTTGACACTAAGACTTTCCAAAATGAGGGCTCAACATATGGGACCTCAACTAGGGATCCTTCTTTAACAAACCAGAGTCTGCTTCATTCATTCATATGTATTTCATTCAAGTTCATTCATAGGCCAGTGTGAACACCAGTTATACGTAGGATGTAGTTTAAGACTTTCATCGAGTTTGTTGTGCAATAATAAGGAATAACCTAATGTCATTACCTGAATCTAGCTCACCTCTTGATTATCCTATCCTAACACCTTTGGAATCATTCATCTCTTTATATGATTTATTTGAGGCGGGCCTCATTCATTTATTGAGAACTTTAACATTAACTGTCATAAATCATGTGAGCATCATGTAATCCAGTGTCTCCCCCTCACCGAAAAGAGGTGAAATCACCAGCCAAAGTGACTCAATAACATGCTAGCGTATATGGGAATTTAACCCATCTATATCCCCATATTGGCAGTATAGGTTCAAAGACTAGGAGATATATGGAGACGCATACCCGACAAGCCGGACAGTCTCATCTCATGAGAGTTACGTTAACTTTTGCCATTCCCGAAAGAAGGCATCACCGCTCATAGCTAGACTATCAGTGCTCTGTATAAAGTTCCATTACATTCAACTCATACATCATGGAAGTTGGCTTCTAGTATGAGGACAATATAGCTCATTAGATGATTTCTCATCTCATCATTATTATTAAGTATTTTAAACTCAGTATTTTCATTACAGTGATCATAGAGAATGGTCTCTTCATTATCTTACACTCTCATTGGTGAGTACGTATTGGTAACATTTACTTCGGCTCATTTTATATTGCTCTCATCATATACATTAGCCTCACATCATGATTGTCACCACATTCTTCATTATTAGCACCTTTGTTTTTCATAATTACTCACATCTTATTATGTGAATGTTCATTTCTTCATTTCATAGTTCATCTCATCATATGCCAATGCACTTGTCCATTTAGTGTATCTTACACTCATACTTAACCCTCCTAAGGTTCATCATTTCGTTATGTACATCTTAGGTTCACTTAATTTTTGAACATATGTTAGACTTATGTGTATACAGATACAAGCCATGGGGCTTCTTTTATAGTTCGCTAAGTGATTCTTACTTTCCTAAGATTACGTATTACAAGACTTATGTATCTTGTAAATATGCCAAGATCTTGATTTTTGATCTAAGTAGATGGCATTATTCTTGAATATTTTACTCACGTATGACTTATGTGTCAATACGAAAGTTTGGGCACGGGAACCCAAATCATGAATCACTTGGATATCATTTATATTTTTCATTGATTTTATTTCTAATATTCATAACATTAGAAATCTAAATTAAATCTCAACATTTACATAAAATGATAAATTTTCTATTTTAATTAGAATTCTACATTAAATCTCAACATTTACGTGAAAGGTTAAATTTCTATTTTAATTAGAATTCTAAATTAAATGTCAACATTTAAATAAAAGGATAATTTTCTATTTTAATTATAATTCTAAATTAAATCTTAACATTTACATGAGGGGATGAATTTTTTATTTTAATTAAAATTCTAAATTAAATCTCATCATTTACATGAAGGAATTAATTTTCTATTTTAATTAAAATTCTAAATTAAATCTCAACATTGCATGAAGGGATTAATTTTCCATTTTAAGTTTACTCTTAGTTAACCAAAGGGTTGGGGGTTCGAACCTCCACAATCCCTTTTAATTTTTTTTTTAGTCTCTTATTGCCTATTCTATCCTAAACCAAGAGGTTGTGGGGTTTGAACCCTCACATCCCCCTTATAATTTTTTCCTTTAATTTTCGTTGGGGAAGGGAGGTTGTGGATTCGAACCCTCACATCCCCCTTATAATTTTTTTATTTCAATCACTGCTTCAGTCCTTGAGGTCGTGGGTTCGATTCCCACGCCTCGCAATTTTTTTCCTTCTTATTTTCCCTTTTCTCTCGCGCGTACCTGGAAGTTGTGGGTTCGAATCTCACGCCTCCCATTTATTTGCTGAATTAATTTCCTCCTTCTCTTTTCCCTAGGTCGCGAGTTCGACTCCCCTCCAGACCCTTTTTTTTCCTTTTGCTCGAAAAGCAGTGGTCAAGGGTTCGATTTCCCCCAACCTCTTTTCTTTTCCCCTTTTTCTTTTCTCCCTCGCGATAACTAGCAGCTAAGGGGTTCGATTCCCCTTAGCCCCTCTTTTTTTTCCAGCCTTCTAAACATGTGAGATCTTGGGTACAATTCCCATTGACCTCACTTATTTATTTCCTTTTTTTTTAAAACTCAAAATTTAGCCTTATGGGAGGGTATGAAATCTCGATTTCTTTTTTTTATTCTTTACTCATTTTTTAGTCACCTCTTTCATGAGTTTACTTAGCTAAAAGAGTGTTATTCAACCCAACATTTTTCCTTAGAATGAACACCATATTACAAACACATTACACACATAAAATACACTAAAATCACATGAACATTCTACCCCAAAACAGTGGCTAAAGGCACTGCCCACAATGCACTCACAACACCAAATTTTCTTGTTACACTTTGAATATCGTTTTCGTAATTTCCCACACATAAAACATGTTCACAATTAATATAAATACATCATTCATGTCTAAATCTAGCAGCACAATATACCAATCCTATGATTTCGTTTGGGAGATAATGACAAGGACATACAAAGGGAAACAACCTTAGTTTTCAAGACTTGAGAATCATTCGAAGGAAAATACTCTTGGAGAAAGAATTCCAGGAGAGAAACACATACCTTAATAGATGTTCAAACGTTGATGTTGCTGCCCCGAACCTCCTCCAAAATCACGTCCAACCCAACACCACTTCGACGGACAAACCTCCGTATGCCTAACGTGTGATTAACATTGTTTTTCTTTAAAATTCGTGTGAGTTCTTCAAGTGTGAAGAAACTTGGTTAAACTTTTGTTCTTCACGTTATTCTTGACAGAGAGAGCAAGAGAGGTTTCTTTTTTATTTTCTTTTGAACGTGGAGAGGTGATAAACGTGATTAGGAGATAGTTAGCATAGGTTTAGGAGTCTTAATTCAAGACTTATTCAAATAGGATATAAATTAAACTAATACATATCTGATTATTTCAATTAATACGTGAAAGGACCATTATGCCCTTATTTCAGATTTTTAATTAATAATTAAATCACCTTAAGTATCTATTTATTCGTTTTTTAGGATTGTTACAACCTATCCCTTTTTTTGAGTTTAGGTATGACTTTCATACTTAAACTCACACTCCTCAACAATTTAGGTATGAACAAAAAAAATTAGTTAGGTAACACTTATCTCTTGTGTCTTTAAAGCAAAGGGGGTGATTGGTAATCATTACTGTATTAAGGTTCAATTGTATAGCAAATAATTTTTACTCCTTGTTTGATGCTGGATTACATACAAAACACACATAAGAGCAAGTGTTAAATGATTTAACAACCAAACATCTTGTCACCCATTGTTAATGTTTCCCCATAAGATTGAGTTCAACAAAAGAAGTTGTACGGTGCTAACTTAGAGTAAGAGTTGCAGTCTTTATCCCCTATCTGTATATTTTTATGCTTACAAATGGTGGTTTTATATGATGTATTAGGGGAAAAGTAATATGAGTATCAGACATTAGGGGTGTACAAATCGAATCATTAAGTCAAATCGAACTGACGAATCAAATCAAACCAAAAAAAAATTAGACTTGTGGTTTGATTTGATTGGTTTAGCGATTGCAAAACAAATCGATCACTGTTAGTTTGGTTTGATTTGGTATTAATTAAAAAGGAATCAGACCGAACTCAAACCAAACCGACACACATATATATATATACACATAATTTATTTCATTTGTAGATAAAAAATATCATTTACATATAATTTACTTTCGTGATATTTTTAGTTAGTTTATGATTTTCAATTTTATATATTTTATTTCAAATTTTAATTTGTAAAATTTATATGTACATACATACATACATACATACATACATACATACATACATACATACATACATACATACATACATACATACATACATATATATATATATATACATATATATATATATATATATATATATATATATATATATATATATATATATATATATATATATATATATATAAAATTTTATTTATAACTATTGTAATCTACTTGTTAATATATTTTAAGTTAGTTTATAGTTTTCAATGTTTATATATTTTATTTCAAATTTGGACTTGTAAAAATTGTAAATATTTTATTTTGTGTTAAGATCCGAAGTTATAATTATATTGTTATTGTTTTTAAAATTCGAAGTTAACAATTTACTTTGTAAATATTTCTTGTATTCATTTTGCATCTAGCCTTAAATCTTATTAGTTTAGCATGATGAACGTTGATATATAAAAATAAATATTTTGTAGTGATGTGAATTTGACAGTCTTTTCAAAAATGTCTATTCACTTAAAAATTTTTAAATTTAGTTATCACACACGTTAGTGAAAAAATCTTTATCGCTTTTTCAAATACAGTATAGTTGTAAAAACTGAAAAAACAGACATATCGAAAAAACTCGAAAGAAGCGACTAAAACCGAAATCAAAGAAATCGACTTTATATGGCTTGATTTGATTCTTAGGTTTGATAAACCAACATAATTGGTTTAGATTTTTTAAAATAAAAAGTCCAACCGAACCAACCTATCTACACCCCTACCAGTCATGGTATTATTTAATATCATATAAAAATAACACCCTATACACATATAAGGCTATATATATATATATATATATATATATATATATATATATATATAGATCGAGTAATAAGCATACTTTTTAAAAATAATTACTTATAGCAGATTATTTTGAATTATAGCATATCAAACAAAAATATATTTAATTAAAAATAAACTATAATCTAACTTAAATACTAATTAATATGTTTAATTTTTTATTTTTATTTTTATTTTTATAGTTACCTTTTTTAAAACAAACTCTTTAAATTTTTAACAGATTATAAGTATTAATAATTTAATGTTACCTTTTTTAAAGTAAATTTTAAATTAATATTAATAGTATAGTTACCTTTTTAAAATTAAAAATTAAATTTTAGAGATTTTACTTTAATCAACTTCTTACTTTACCGTTATCCAATAATAATCCACCCCCATCACAACCTATACACGATCATTAATCATCCTTTCCAACACGCCTCATTCCTTACGCCTCACGCCTCACACCTCGGTTATCACGCATCAGATCACTTTCTTTCTCAACACCCACAACTCAAAGATCCACAATTACTCTTCCACAACACGATTCAAAAGTATTATACGTTTTTAGAATCTTCTTAAAGTATTTTCTGTTAAGTTCATATACAATGTCGAAGAAAGTCAGTGAAACACCCAGTAAAGTCGAAGATTTGTCGAGGAGTCATCAACTAGTGATTTTCATGTTCCTTCGTTTAATTTTGACTCAAACTACACCCCAAAAATCCACTGAAAAATATATGGGTAGCTCTGTTAATTCAAAGTTTCAAAAAGACAAAAAAAATGAGGCAAAGAAAGGAGGGTCTCCAAAGAAAGGGAAGAAGATGAAGGGAAAAACTATTCGAACATCTTCAGATTCTGATTCTGACTTTGTTGATGAAATGAAAAATAAAAAATTAAAAAAAATCAACAGATGTTGAACTTGGTCGATCAATAAGAACATCATCAAAAAAGGAGTCAGAGATACAAACTACTAAGAAAGTCAAAGAAGTTGTTAAAGTCAATAAAATGATTAATTTAAAATTTGGGTAAAATGTTATACGTATGTGAGTTTAATTTTTTATTTTGTTTGACAATCATATTTTGTATGAAATTTGTATGAGTTATGTATGAATTGATTTTTTAGTATTTTATATGAGTTTAATTTTGATTTTGCTTAACAATTGTATTTGTATGAATTATGTATGAATTATATATGAATTGATTTTAGTATTGTATGCGAATAATTTATTAGTTTGATAGTCACATTGTAGAATTTTGACAATTATAATATGTATTATCATTGTATAATTTATGTATGATTGATGTATTAGTCCTGTATAAGTATTTATTTTGTAGTTTGAAAGTTACAGATTAATTTTTTAACAATTGTAATATGTATTAATATTGTATGATTTCTGTGTGGATTGTTGTATTAGTTTGTATAACTTGTGTATAAATGTTGTATAAATTGATATATAAATTGATGTATTACTGTTGTATGATCTGTGTATGAAAGTACCTTAGAATTTCGTTTCATGCTTTGTGTATGAATTGATTTGGTTGTCCATTCATATGGCAGTGTATAAATGATGTTTCTATGAAATTATATACTCCATTAAACGTCTTAATGTTATATATTTCGTTACACGTCTTAATTTAGTATTACCAATTTTATAGGAGAAGAAGGTACACATACATTGGTCTTCATGTACCAACATGAATATGCTCGCTAATCTGTTGACCTTCCTCGGTCAAGATAGGTTCCAATAATTTCTACAAGAAATGTCATTTGTGTTTTTTTATGAATTACATAACATAAAAATCCAATGTCAATTATTTCTTCATATTTTTCTTCTTGAATCTGAAATCGTCAGATGTGACATGTTTGTTATCAACGTAAATGGTACAGAGTTACACTTTGAATTAAAAAAAAATTATTGCTATAACCAGTCTCAAATCTGGACCACTTTCTCATTTTATTTTTGATCCATGTATTTCAAATAGACTTATCTAAGAATATTTCTAGGAGATGAACAAAGTCCCCAAGTCAGATTTCTTCCATAAGTTTAAGCTGGAAAATTTTTGGGAGGATGACGACCTTTTTTAAATTGAAATTATGTACTTTATTTCGTCATTTCTGACTGCTTCAAAACCATAAAAAACAACCATTCTCAAATTATATTTTGATTTAGTTGAGTCTGCCAAGTATGCCAAATTTTTATGGGGAAATGAGAGTTTTAAAATAACACTTAAAGCGTGCAGTCGTAAGTTGCAAAAGAATCTTTCATCATTCAAGTTCAGCCAGCTCCATATAGCCTTGAAGGTATGGTTTTATGAGTGTTTTCATCCATTTGAAAACTCAGTTGCTATCCATGCTTCAGATTGCAAACCGTGTATCCTGAACTGGAAGACAACAAATGACGTAATCTTTTTTGACGATTTGAAGAAAATGATATTCAGAACACATGGCAATCAGGTAATTTTTTAGTGAATGTTACTAAAGTAACTATAAATTATTACGCATTCTCATATTTTTCTTTTTTTGCAACATAAATTCAGAAATATGATGTTTACAGAAGAAGCGTTAAATGTCATAGATGAAACCATTTTAAATCAATCTCCAAGTCATCATGATTATGAAGAGCAAGGAACCTTGGAAAAATATGGAGTTGATTTTCAACAAAAATATGTAGAGTTGAAGGCAGAAATTGCAGAGATATAAATAAAAATTTACGATTTAGAACAGTTTTAAGATATTAAATTATACATACCAAACTTCTTACTATTTAAGGAACATGTTAAGGCGGAGTTGAAAGAGCTCAAAGTTAATGTTAGTTCCAATCACATTTAAATTAACTAATATCATTACTGTATGTATTATGTATTCTTGTAATATGTTTTTTTAATATATTGATAAGGTTGAAAAGCACAAGGTTGAAATCAAAACTTACATCGATAACTCGACTAAGCTAATAATCTAAGAGATTAAATTGTCAAGAGGTCAACCAACATCAAATGCATAACAACAGGTATGAATCAATGTGTGTTCTGTCTATGAATGTTGTTAGATTATAGTATTTATTAGTATTTGTATTATTTGTGTTATGTATATGATTCAGTGTATGAATTTTATATGACTAATAGAAAAAATTTCATATATGCATGAATATTTTATAAATGTTGTATTAATTATGTATGAAACTGTGTTTTCATACATATATGAATAATGTATAAATGTTGTATTAGAATTGTATGAGACTTTATTATTCATATATGTATGAATACTGTAAAAATGTTATCTTGAAAATGTATAAAACTTTGTTTTTACCATATGTATGAATATTATATAAATGTTATATTAATTACTGTGAAACTGTTTTTAATGTTTTACGTTAGTTTAGATTTTAGTTTAATTATTGTGAAACAATATATTAATGAAACTGTCATACTAATGTTAATTAAATTCATACAAAAAAATCAGAACATATTGACGTTTGTCTGAAAACTAATATTAGGACAACGCCACTCAAAATGTTGCACAACCTGATAAAGTCTCAACGGACCAGCCTTCTGTTTCAATGGGTGAATATGTTCACATATCAAACACCGATGGTATGATATAAATAATATTATGACATGTATTTCCATTTATAAATTTGTTTTGACCTTATGATTTTTTTTCTTATGTAGATGAAGCTTAAAAATCAACTGGTGGTTTTTTCAACGCTAACGTACCCGATCATCAACTTCAAAACCATCAACGTTGGATGATTATCGTGATTTACTATGACACAAATGTTGCACTTGATCCAATTCTAAATTCTACCACAACTTTAGCCGTGCAATCATGAAATAGGAATCCCGCCAAATATGGATCTTCTCCTTATATTCGACTGTCGGAAGGCGAAAACAGTTCAAAGAGAGTTCCTATTTTATTCCCACTCAAACATTCATTTGAAAGCCATAATAATTTTTAGGTTCCGGCTGATTTGATCGACGAGATCAACCAATGGGTTATCAAAGATATTTCAACTATTAGTGGTAGGTATAAATGTCTATGAAGAAATTTATTTTATTTAAATATCACAATCTCAAATTTTATACAATCTTTTTTGTAATATTCACAGGAAAGCATCATATTCAAAGATGAAAAATACCTTTCAACCTCAAATGGATTTTGGCGTTGTCAAAATCGCAGAAAATGATATTTTTCATATAATGAGTCAACCGGGCAGACCTTGAGAGGACGGGGTAAGACATATTTTGAATCAATATTGAATGATTTTTGTATAACACATGAGTAAGTTAAATACTTTAAGTTAGTATTTGTCTGAATTCTATAGTAATTGTTGTATGTATTTTTGTATTTCAGTATTGTATGATTTGTGTATGCTTTGATGTATGTATTGAAGTATTAATAGTCATAGTTTCAGTAAAATGTTCTATGTATGTGAGTATAATTTCTTAGTTGTAAAGCCACAATGTATATTTTTGATAACCATACTTTGTATTAGTATTTGATTGAATTCTATTTTAATATGTGTATGAAATGTTGATTTTAGAATTGTATGATTCTGTGTATTAATTGATATACGAATTGAAGTAAGGATTAATCTAATAATATTTTATGAACTATGTATGAAATAATTATAATTGATTATGTTTGTATGATTTGTGTATGAATTGGATATGAAACATGTCTTTACATTTTTTATATAATTTGTGTATGAACTGCTGTAGTTGTTTCTATGATATGGCACTGTATGAAGTATCAATTTTGTATTATTTATTCTTTTTTATTTGTAAGAACATAGTAGTACAATTATGTATTATCTGAGAAAAAGGCAAAGTACTCCCAAACATCAATTTCATACAGCACAGTTGACTGTTGGTTTATGAGGAGACAGTCAGATTGCGACATGAGATTCATTGTCCCCGATCACGGTGTTGAACAATGCATTAGAGGATTTAAGATGCTTCCTAATATTGCTCGGGACAGAGTTGACGAAGTCATTATCCCTGTCAATATTAGTGAGAAATTCCATTGGTTGCTTGTTGTATTCTGAATTAAGTGTAGATGTATACGATTTGATGAGGGGAGGATCTGTTCGCAACAATAAACTAAAAGAAGTTGTTGATAAACTTATTACCATGATAACATTATTTCTCGCGAGCATAAGATTTTATGGCAAAAGTATTGATCTGTATGCCAACAATCTCCCTAAATATCAACACAAGCCTCAATCCGAACCTCTTGATATCAAGAATTTGACAGATGTTCCTCAACTACAAGATAGTTTCAAGTATTTATTTACAATACTCTACTTATTTCATCTAAAATAACATCATTATTTAGTTATTATAAAAAATTTAATTTCAAATTGTTTACAGCGATTGTTGTTTATACACATCTCTTTTTACTGAATATCAGCAATGGTGTTTTTGATGTCTCTGATATTAATATCGATGTAACATATCATCCTTAGAGGTATGCCACATTACATTGGTATTATGCAAAATGAAAGAATGAAGAGGGCGCAACAAGTGACAGTAAAGTTACGGGTACAGTTAATAGCAAGTATGGTGGACCTCGCACGCCAAAAGGACAATTTCTGGACACCACCAATTATCCTACTCCACGACTACGGAAAATAAATTAGAAAAAGTTCATTACACCCTTTACCTTCTTTTGGACTACACGTTTTTTTGAACTCTTGAACGATTTATGTTTTTTTCCAGTTATTTCTTCTTAATGTGAACTACAGATTGATTTATATAATTCATCAATGTTACCCTTATTTTTGATGAACTATGTATTAAGTCTGATTACTATGTTTATACACATGACATCACACTTTTGATTTCTTATCTTTCTAGTATAATAAATATCATACATTTTTTGATCCACATATATTAACTTTTGTATAAACTATGTATGAACTATGTATGCATATCGTATGCAATATAATTTAACTTTGTATGAACTATTTAATTAAATATTCATGTACCAAAATATGTTAAAAATAATTTCTCCTTATGCATGAACCTCGTACGAATGACGTATTTCATATGTACTTTTATATATATGGAAGAGATGTAAATTGATGTATGATTTATTGTATTTAGTACTTGCATGAATTTCGTATGAATTTTGTCTCAATGGAAATTAATTGTACTTTTAGAAATCTTTAAAATAGTTGATCCATCTGGTATGAATTTTATATGCACTATGTACAATGTATGGAATTTGAATAATATTTTTATACATTGGTTCACATTTATATGTATTTCAATGTTATTTATAATTGGACAATTTTTACAAAATCGGAATTTATCAATGTTATGATACCAAATGCACTCCATAAAACAAAACTTGTGTCAAACAGTCAAAACAACATAAAAATATGCATAATAATAAGTAAAAGAAAAAATTTGCACAGAATAATTTGAATATGTCTTCCTATTGTGTCCAACTTGACGACATCTATTGCAAGTAATTTTTACCTTTTGAATTTCACATCAGCAAATCCCTTTCAGCATTCAAGTTTTGGTCTTCCCGCTGATTTATTTGGACTGGGTGACATCAATTTCGTCTCTGAAATATAACTTGATATATTCCATGTACTCTCGGATGGGATACGCTCAATAAGGATGACATATGCATATTTGAAATTCTTCAAGCTATATAAAGCAGAACAGAAATCTGCTTCATGCGATTTTCTGTATCTAAGAAGTGCAATTACATGACCACATGGTATCTCATAATGTTGAAATCTCTCGCAACTACACATCTTTGTGTTCAAGTTTTGTAACGACCTGTTTAGTCGTTTTGAGCAGCAGATTTTATTTCTGGAAAACTGGCTGAGACGACGGATACCACGACGGACCGTCATGGGCACGACGGACCGTCGAGGGTGTCTCGTCCCAGAACACTAAGAATTCTGAAATTTGAGTACTAAAATCGACTCTCTGTAATCTGTGACGGACCTGCAGGACGGACCGTCACAGCTACGACGAACCGTCGTGAGGCCCCGTTTCAAAACACTTCAACTCTTGAGAATTTGGTACAGGGAACGATTCTCTGAACGTCGTGACGGAAGTGCAGGACGGACCGTCACAGGCGTGACGGACCGTCACCAACTCCTTAGTGAAAAATGGAGTTCTGATCGTTGCGACGACCTGCATGACGGACCGTCGCAGGCACGACGGGCCGTCACAGGTTGCGCAAATCCCAGGCTGGGTCGGATTTCTTTACACGTTTTAAGGGACGTTTTGGACTATTCCTGCTTTAATTATAAAGTTAGAGGGTTAATGCTAATAAGTCTAATTACTTGGGGGTTAAAAGAGGTAACCTTAAGTTAATTAGTGGGGTATTATTGCCATCTTTTATTCTTAATTATATGCTAATTAGGGTAAAAGAAAGAGGGTTTGAATAAGAAAAAGAGAAAGAACAGAGAGAGAGAGAGAGGATCGAACGAAGAGGAACCAAAGCTTGGGAATTGCTTGCTTGATCATTATTCTTCGGTGGAGGTAGGTTATGGTTTTCATGCTATCTTATAGTAAACTCTTAATAGCGAATGATATGTGTTAGTAGTATTATAAAGTCTTCTATATGCTTAATTGTATGCTTGCATGAATATGATTATGTGATTGTGATAAAACAAGCATGATGAAAACTATTGAATCCCAAATCTTGAAAGAAACTTTAATCTACGTTATTAATGATGATGCCTTGGTATAAAAAAAGGCTTGATGAATTAAAGTATGGGATTGATGATGCCTTGGTATAGAGAAGGCTTGATGAATTGACAGAATGAGATTAGTGGATCGGAGTGTCACGTTCCGACACATAGTATTAGTGGATCGGAGTGTCACGTTCCGACACATAGTATTAGTGGGATGGGTGTCACGAACCGACACGTAGAATTAGGGGATCGGAGTGTCACGTACCGACACATATTATTAGGGGATCGGGTGTCACGAACCGACACATAGAATTAGGGGATCGGAGTGTCACGTACCGACACATATTATAAGGGGATCGGGTGTCACGAACCGACACGTAGAATTAGGGGATCGGAGTGTCACGTACCGACACATAGTAGTAGGGGATCGGAGTGTCACGTACCGACACAAGAGGAAGAAAGATAATGAATCTTGAAAGAGGTTAATATACTCAACATAATGAACTTAATTCCCAAAATGAGTATGGTATTGAGGCTTGAGCCCTCATGGATGAACTTGATGGTACTTATTGATGATTATAGTACTTGTTGTTGCTACATGTTGAGTTATAGTTGATTTATGATATTAACTGATATATACTGTTTTCTATTTTGAGTTGGCCGATGATATCTACTCAGTACCCGTGGTTTGTACTGACCCCTACTTTTATGTTTTTCTTCTTTGTTATTTGTGGAGTGCAGCAAACGGGCCGTCGTCTTCAACTCAACAGTAAATCTAGCCAGTCTTCACTACATCGGAAATTCAGGGTGAGCTAATGCGTCTAGCTTGGACTGGATCTTCTTCTTCAAGTCTTGATGCCTTGAATTTCCGGCATGGACTAGCTTTTTATGTATTTTAGTTTCTTAGATACTCTTAGATTAGTAATTTGATCATAGATGTTCTTGTGATGATGACTTCCAGATTTTGGGGATAATGAGTTATAAATTTTAGAAGTTGTTTAATTGATTTTGTTAATGAGTTTAAGTCTTCTGCATGATATCGTGATATTATATTTAAAATGTTGGGTTTTGTATTGGTTGGTTCGCTCACATCGGAGGGTAAGTGTGGATGCCAGTCGCGGCTCGGTTTTGGGTCGTGACACTCTGAGCTGACTGAATCTTTTGGAAATCTTCTATAACATCTCGTAACTCCAAATAGGTAGGAATAAGTTAAGAAACTTCAAATGGATGGAATGATCATTCCAACAGCGCCGAGTTTGCATGATTTTGATATCATATGAGGGAAATATGCCTTTCGGAAGTTGGATCGTTGAAGTAAGGAAAGTTCACTCCGGATTTAAAGAAAGGTAAACTATTCTTTTTATCTATTTATTTCCTATTTCATTTTGGGAATTTATTTAGGGTAAAAATATGTTTTAGTTCAGATTCGAGAAGTTATTTTATGCTTAGTGCTTGGAGAAAAGAGAAGAGAAGAAGAAAAAAGGGAGAAAAATCAAGAATTTGTCAAGAACGCCAAGGTTTACGAGTGGAATTCGTTAGGAGTGATCCCTATAAAGGTATGTGAGATTTCTCTTTTTGAGTTAATTCATCCACACACCAATGTTGTCCAATTCAGTGGTTTAGAATTGTCTATATGATTATAAGTGAATTCTTGATGAATCTTGTCGAATCACTACTTGATTAAGTTGATCGGATACCAATTGATGTTGATTAGTAGTTTCCGTTGTTCTTTTTTATTTAGATCTCTTGGGTATTGAAGGTATTGATTATCCTAAGGGTTTGGGGATAGAACTATGGAGGTTTTATCGATTTAGGATCAGAAAACAAGTTGAAAAAATTGTAAGACGCGCCTGGGCAGGCAAGGCGCATCGCGCCTGCAGTGCATAAACAAACTGGCCTCTAATACTGAGGTTCGGTGCGGTGCGCCACCAGTGCGCTTGAACAAAGCAATTGAGGCAGGCGCAGCGCGCCCCGAACGCGCCCGAATCGGCGTTATTCGCGCAAATTTCGTAGTTTAACCCTTTTAAGTCCTTCTAAGGTGTTTTAGCACTTACTAATGATTTTAACTACTATAAATGACTTATAATCATATAGAAATCATCCATAACTTTATAACCTTGAATCCATAACTTCAAATTCAAGAAAAGTTAGAGACAAGTCTAGAGAGTTCGTACATTTCTTTAAAGATGTCTTTTACAAATACTTTAAACTTATTTAAGACTTAATATATTATCGAGTAAGGAGTAAATATAAGAATCAGCAGAAGTTCATTTTAGATTTTCATAAGTCTTTCACAAACTTTTAACTTCGTTTAAGACTTAAGTTGAATTTAGTCATAGTAAAGTGAAGTCTTTTATTCAAAAACATTATATGGGGACTAAGTATTCTTAAATCAGTATTAAATGTTTTCACTTTTAAAGGAATGAAAACTGAGATTTCCAAAGAGCCGTATGTCTAGATTTCAGAAAAGAAATATATCTTTCTAAATGAAGCAAGCAGGGAAACTAAGATTTCCAAGATAACCTTTGAGCTAAGTATATTTTGAGCACTAATCTCAAACAACAAAATCAGTATATTTTTAAAACATAAAAGCCAGTATTTTGGGAGTAGTATTGAGCACCGATATGGGGAAAAGTTCAGAGAACTCACAGCCCCCGTAAACCATGTAGCCACCATGGGTAGAAATGGGTCATGCTTTTTAGATGAACTCTTATCATAGTAGACTTATGGATCCATTAGGCATTTCAAGTCTTATACCTTTGACCGGGTATAGGATGCGCTGGCAGCGTGAGGTAGATCGTCATATCATCACTAGAGCTCTTAAGTGATGGTTGTCGGTTAGAGAAACTCTTGCAGAAGTTAAATGTATTTGGTTATATATATAAGTTTATTTGTATTTTTACATACATCTAAAATTTAATTGTATCCTTGTATATAATAGAGTTAACAACAAGTTTTCAAACAACTTTTCTTGTTTTTAAATTGTTTTATATTGAAAGGAGTTAGTTATTCATGAGTTCAGGAGAGTCAAGGTAAGTGTTCCTTCTTACTCCTTTTCAAGATTAAGTATTTGCTAGCATTCCAACTCACATACACTTACATTCAATGTACTGATATCAGTTGGCCAGCATCGTATCATGATGCAAACACAGTTAACTAGGATCGACATTTAGCGCACTGTTGATCCAGTGAGCAGCTCAGAGTCAGTTGGTGAGCCTCCCTTCATTACAGAGGACAATTTTACCATTCATTTATTTTCTTTCAGTTTTTTAGTAGTTAGGATGATTGGGTGTCCTGTCCCAATATCCATTTTTACTTTAGAGGCTTCATAGACAGATAACATTTGTATTTGTCTTATCCATTTTAGTTGTGTATGCTTAAGACTTAAGTTGCTATTTGACTAAATTAATACTCTAAAGTTATTTTCTTTGAATTAATTCGCATGTATTTAAGTCTTCCGCTGAGTTAAGAAAGACAAGCCAAGGGCTCTCTTGGGGCCAATAGTAATTTTCGAGTGTCGCCCGCATCTAGGGTGTAGGCTGAGGGCGTGAAAATTTAGTATCATATCAAACGGATGGACAAGCAAAGCGTACTATCCATACCTTAGAAGACATGTTGAGATCTTGTATGACTGATTTCAAGGGGAATTGGGATGATCACCTACCTCTTATTAAGTTTGCTTACAACAACGACTACCATTCGAGCATCCAAATAACTTCATATGAAGCTATTTATGGGAGAAGATATAGATATCATATTGGGTGGTTTGGAGTTGGTGAAGCAGGGTTGATAGGACCAGATCTAGTTAACTAAGCGATGGAGAAGGTGAAGGTGATTAAAGAGAGTCTGAAAACGGTACAGAGTCTTTTAAAGTCCTACACAAATGTTAGGAGAAGGTCGTTGGAGCTTAAATTGGATGATTGGGTATATCTGAAAGTGTCACCCATGAAGGAATTATGAGGTTTGGTAAGAAGGGGAAACTCAGTCCCTAGCATATTGGTCCTTATAGAATATTCAAGAGAATTGGCAATGTAGCTTATGAGTTGGAGCTACCCCAAGAGTTAGCAACGGTTAATCCGGTATTCCATATCACCATGTTGAAGAAGTGCATGGGTGATCCTTCATTGATTGTACCAACTTAAAATATTGGGATTAAGGATAGCTTATCCTATGAAGAGATTTTGATTCAGATTTTAGATAGTCAAGTTCGCAAGTTGAGAACAAAGGAGGTAAGCCTCAGTCAACGTTCTATGGAGGAACCAATTTGTTGAAGAAGCGACTTGGGAAGCTAAAAAGAGATATTCACATCTCTTTGAATCCATATAGAATGTTGATCAAGGTACTAATTCTCTTCTTAGTACTTTATAAACAATGAGTAAGCATGTTGTTACTTGCTTTGTTTGTTGATTGTTGAACCGATGTTACTATCCTTAGTTTAGTGAAAGAAATCTCATTCGAGGATGAATGTTCTCAAGGGGGAGATATTATAACATATCATAACTCAAAATAGCTAGGAATAAGCTAAGAAACTAAAAATAACCACTTTTGGAAAGAAAGGGAAAAATCTGGAAAGTTTTCTAAGTTTGAGAAGAGAGTTTTGGTCATTTTCTAAAGGCCATAACTTCTAGCTCAAGATGATTTAGAGGTAATTCTTTGTATGGTTAGATATCCCTTGGAAGATCTTTCCAACGGCGCTGAGTTTGCACAATTTTGATATCATATGAGAAAATATGCCCTTCGAAAGTTGGGTTGTTGAAGTAAGGAAAGTCCAATCCGCATTTAAGGAATGGCAAACTAGTCTTTTTACCCATTTATTTCCTATTTCATTTTAGGGATTTATTTGGGGTAAAATAAAGTTTAAGTTTAGATTCAAAAAGTTATTTTATCTTTCGTGTTGGTTTAATTCATCCGCACACCAATATTGTCTCAATTCAGTAGTTTTAGAATTGTTTACATGATTACAAGTGAATTATTGATGAATCTTGTCGAATCCCTGCTAGATTGAGTTGATCGGATACCCATTGATGTTGATTATTAGTTTCCGTTGTGTTTTTGAGTTAAATCTGTTGGGTATTGAAGGTATTGATGATCCTACAGGTTTCGGGATAGAACTATCGAGGTTTAGAAAATTTAGGATCAGAAAATGAGTTGAAATTTTTTTAGAAATTGGCCATTGACACTGAGGTCTTGCGTGGCGCGCCACCAGTGGCTAGAACCAATTCTCAATTGATCGAGGCTGGCGCGGTGCGCCCTGAACGTGCCCGAATTGGAATTTTTTGCCAAGTTTTCGTAGTGTAGTATTTTGTCCTTCTAAGGTGTTTTAACACTTCCTAATGAATAGAAATCATCCAAAAATTGAAAATTACAACCTTGAATCCATAACTTCAAATTCAAGGATAGTTAGAGCCAAGTCTAGAGAGTTTGTAGAGTTCTTTCAACAAGTCTTTTGCAAATCCTTAAAACTTGTTTTAAGACTTATCCTGCTTAAAACAGTGGTCATGATAATCGTAGAAGACGATTTCATATAGTTTCGGATATTGAACTTCTTAAGGACGAAGTATGAGACCTCAATTGTGTAATGGAAGCACTCAAGCATGAACTGAGGACATTATCTCGTTCTTTACATAATTTTTCAACTCATGTTAATATTGCACTGGAACATAACAACCATGGTGGTGCAGATAATAATGACGGTGGTGGGATCGATAATATTCAGGGAAGTTGTGCTTGTAACATTTAGTTGTCGTGTATTTTTTATGTAATGATATTAATGTCTTTAGTAATGCATTATCTTTTTTTCTATAGTGCTTTATTTATAATTGCGATATGAATTACTCTATATTATTTTAGTATAACTGATACTTTATTACACTTAATATTAAGAATAATTCACTTTTATTATTATTAACGTTTGAGGATACTGAGCAGACGACTCTTGAACTAATGAAATAAATTGTTGGCTTAACAAACGTAATTGTGGTTTATTATAAATTGAGCATGTCACCTTATTCTACCCTCAATTCATCAATATTCTATAAAATAAAATAATTTTATCACTATCATGTCATTCTCAACTACCAGAAGTGGGCATTTTAATTTTATACAATAAGAAGATATCATCTAAAAAATTTCATTGCTTAGTCAGAATCTGAGTTGCCTCGAAGAGGAAATTTCATATCTTAATAATTATGTTTGTTTCACTGTGACCAATGATTGAACTAACAAAAAAGATATGTAGCTCTAAAGGCAAGCCACCAATTATAAATTTCTCAACATGATCAAGAAATGATTACTATTGAGAAGAAAAAGTAAAGGGTATAAGCACTAATTGTCCCCCTTTTTTTTTTGGAATTTATTAATATGACCATAAGGTTAATAACATAGTATAAAATTTGTTTACACGTTTGAAAGGCATTGTAACTTTTATCTTTCAATATTGCCATTAGTAGACAAAATATTTTTAAAGTCCAACATTATTTTACATTGTGTACTAATGTATCTTTCAATATTGCCATTAGTACAATCGAACATTACTTTTAATCTTTAAGTCTAACCAAAGACCAAGACAAGCTTTCACATGTATACATTAGTACATAAAATATTTTTATCTAGCTACACAATGTAATTTTTTGATAAAAAGGGTGTTGATTGACACCTCATAAGCACATCTAGCTCCACCATCGATTACTTGTGTTAGTGGATGGTGATACACATCTCATAAAATCAATTGAGGTATATGTGATATATTTGAGCTAGAAACGTCTAATAAAAATACCATAACATGTGTTCAAATACTCAAGTTGTAATAGACTATAATTCAAGTATGTGTCTAAATAAAATTATTTTGACAAACTTAAGTAACTATCAATATATTCAACCATAATTCAAGGATGAAATATGCAATTATTCCAATCCAAAATATTTTTGAAATATTTGAGGGAAAAAAAAGATTAATGAATGTAATGGAGACAAAGTTTCCACACATACTCCTTTGCAGACTTTTTCATTAATTAAAGAGAACAGATAGAGAAATTGCTTCTTTTACATATAGTCACAATCAACATAAAGCTTTCGAAAAAATTCTTTTGGCCAAAAAAATTTGATGAGAATGATAAAATGATATATTTATACTATAAGTTGTTATAATTTTTAGATATTTTTGTCTTTTAACTTAAATATTAAATATTTTATTTAATTATATTTTCAAGACATTAAAAATGATTAGTGAGATTAGTTATTGATGATTTCTTAATTAAACATGGGAAAATTCACCAAAAAAACATGATTCAATTTTTCTCCTTTTTACTTATTCTTTTTATTTTATTTTATTTCATTTCTTATTCCTAAATGATAAGAAAATTTTTAAAAATTACTCCCTCTGTCCCTGTTTACTTGTCCATATTTTCTTTTTTAGTTGTCTCTATTTACTTGTTTATTTTGACAAATTAAGAAAGGACAAAAAAAAATTCTATTATATCCTCATTTAAACTTTTTGAAAATTTCCAAGTTTTAATTCATCATATTGAAACCATAATTAATAAGGGTAAAATTATAATTTCACTATGTTAATTATTGCTATCTTAATATGTGTGTCATTTCTAAAGTGGACAACTAAATAGGGACAGAAGTAGCATAAAACAGAACTAAGGTTAAATTATCTATTTTAATTTTTAATTTTTAATCGCGAAAAGATAATTTATATCTAAATTAAAATATTAAAATTTATATAAAAAATAGAAATATGATATAACTGAGTTGGCTAAAGAGTTACTCTTATTTATTCAAAGGAGTTGTTGTTACACACCGATTTTTTAGAGAAAAATTAATGATAAAAATATATTTTATCCAATTATACTCAAAATTATGTGAGAGAAATAAGAAGAAAATTAAAAATACCATTATGTTTCCTCTATTATGTGATTATTTTCATATTTTTGATAACATATGAATCATGTCATACGCAAAAAAAACTCATTAAAATATAATTTTTTTTATTATTATTCA
>CM064966.1:18091276-18202275 GCA_032847665.1 Solanum chilense
TGACACTCCGATCCACTAACATCATTCTATCAATTCATCAAGCCTTCTCTTATACCAAGGCATCATCAATCTCATTACTTTAATTCATCAAGCCTTCTTTTATACCAAGGCATCATCAATAACAAAGTGAATTAGGGTTTCTTCAAGATTTAGGATTCAATAGCTTCATTATGCTTATTTTATCACAATCACATAATCACATTCATGCTAGCATACAATTAAGCATATAGAAGGGTTTACAATACTACCAATACATATCATTCGCTATTAAGAGTTTACTACGAATAGTATCAAAAACCATAACCTACCTCCACCGAAGAATTCGTGATCAAGCAAGCAATTTCCCAAAACTTTTGTGTTTCCTCTTCGTTTCTCCTCTCTCGATCGTTTCTCTTCCCTCTCTTTGTTCTTTCTATTTTTCTTATTCAAACCCTCTTTCTTTTACCCTAATTAGCATATAATTAAGTATAAAAGATGAGGAATTAACCTACTAATTAACTCAAGGTTATCTCTTTTAACCCCCAAGAATTTGAGTTAGTAATATTAACCCACGAAATTTATAATTATAGCAGGAATAGTCCAAAACGCCCCTTTAAAACTTAAACAGAAATCTGACCCAGCCTGGGATTACGCAACCTGTGACGGTCCGTCATGGCTGTGACGGTCCGTCCTGCAGGTCCGTTGCAAAGTTCAGAGACTCAATTTCCTTGAAGAGTCTGTGACGGTCCGTCGTACCCACGACGGTCCGTCCTGCACTTCCGTCACGAGGTTCAGAGAATTGCTCCCAGTACCCAATTTTCAAGAGTTGAAGTGTTTTGAAATGACGGCTCACGACGGTTCGTCTTATCTGTGACGGTCCGTCCTGCAGGTCCGTCACAGAGTTCAGAGAGTCGATTTCAGCACTCAAATTTCAGAATTCTAAGTGTTTTGGAACGAGACACCCTCGACGGTCCGTCGTGCCCATGACGGTTCGTCGTGGGATCCGTCGACTCAGACAGTTTTTCCAGAAATAAAATCTGCTGCTCAGAACGACTAAACAGGTCATTACAGATAGATGGACAAATTTTGGACCCTTAGCGCTTGTTCCTTCTCTCTATAGTGATGACCTCCTTGCCAAATTATATGTTAAAGACTTTATGTTAGATGGAAGATGGGATGAAAGAACCCCGTCTTGTGTACATCCTGCAAATATTGTTCAAAGCATTATGAACATGGACATTGTCCCTAATGATCAAGATGATGATACCATTTGAACTTGTACTGAAGATGGTCACTACTTTAACAAAACAACTTGGAATCTGGTCAGAAATATCAAGCAAAAAGATGAGTTTCTGCAATATTTGTGGCATAAATCTATTCCTTTTAAGATCTCATTTCTTTCTTGGAGATTATGCAAAGGAAAATTGCCCTTTAATGAGGTGGTAGCTAGATTTGGTAATCCTTCAAATGTTGAGTGTTATTGTTGCAATGACCCTGTAACAGATTTCATTTAACACACGTTTACACAAGAAAAGGCTGCAACTCATATATGAAATTATATTGGTGCCTCCTTGGGTATTATTCATCAACCTAGTTCTATCAGAAGAATTTTCAATAACTCGTGGAGTGTTGGAACGATGAATAATGTTCACGATCTGGTTATTCGAATTTCTCCTATAATTACTTGCTGGGAAATCTGAAAAAAAATGGATAACTTGTATGTTTGGGGTCAAAACAAAATGTACCACAAGAAAATGGAGTATCAGGTAATCTGGAATATCACTACAACATTCTAGATCATTTTTCCCATTGTTAATATAATGGGCAGCTTGCCTAGGATGTGTGAGAGTATTTGAAAGTTAAGCACATGTAGGACCTGACTTACTTCTTGAATGTAAAAAGGTGCAACAAGTATAGAGTGAGTAAGAAATATACCATGTTATGATTACTAATTTTTCTTAGAAGCAATAACAATATGTATTCTAAAATATTCATTTTTCAAAGAGGAAATACATAATTACCCATCAAAGTAAGACCTATTTTTTTAAAAGGACACTTCAACTTTGCGGGGGTTCTAGTACCCCCTTGAACAATTTTAAAGTGTTACAAATGCCCATTTTTAGCCATCCTCAATTGCAACAAAAGAAGTGCAATCACGCACTAACTATGATCTGCCACGTATTAATTTTTATTTTTATTTTTCTTATTTTATTAACTTCATTTTCTTTTTCTTTTTCTTTTTCTTTTTTTCTTTCTTGTTCTTTCTTATTCTCTTTCTTTCTTCTTTCTTCCTCTTCTTCATTACCCTCCTCTGTTCTCTTTCTTCACTCTCTTCTTCTTCTCTTTTTCATAACCAAATTCTCCATGTACCTGTCATTTTCGTCGATTCTTCGGTTAGTCTTCATCATGTCACTATTATTTTACCATCTTCATCATTAATATTATCAAATTGTTATTAAATAAAAAATAAAACTGCTAAAAATTATAAATTGAAAATTAGTAATCACCTCCAATATATCATCCCCTTTTCAAAATTACAACAATTATGAAGCGGAACACCATTATGATGAAGGCAATAAAATTCTACAATAGAAATCGAAGAAGTTTCTTTATTTACATGCTAAAGAACTACATAACAATTTATTTTATTTTTTTAACAAAAGGAGAAATGTTATCAAGGAGGTTTACAATTATTACTATTTTGAAAAAAATAAGAGCAAAAGAAGAAAAAGGAACAAAGAGAAGCAAGAAGACAAGAAAAAAAATGAGCGAAGTAAATGGGTCTTTAGAGAAA
The DNA here is from genome assembly GCA_032847665.1 of Solanum chilense. Classification (NCBI taxonomy): domain Eukaryota; kingdom Viridiplantae; phylum Streptophyta; class Magnoliopsida; order Solanales; family Solanaceae; genus Solanum; species Solanum chilense. The sequence continues at coordinate 18,094,050 of CM064966.1, forward strand.
GGGTAGTTTGTTAATTGAAAAAATTGGGGAAGAAGATAACAAAATTAAAGAATCGAGGAAGTATAATAAAATAAATAAAATAAAAGAACAAGTTTCTAACTAAATAAATGTGTAAATATATATTTATTTACTTTTTGATTCAGCTCACTCTCTACCAGAGAGTGAACTACACTCTACATGCCACGTAGGCACGTAATGGGACAATAAATTCATTATAAATAAGAATAAGGGGGTACTAAGACCCCGCAAAGTTGAAGTGTCCTTTTAAAAAATAGGTTTTATTTTCATGAGAGTGATTATGTATTTCCTCTTTTTCAAAAGTATAATTACTTCATAAAATAAATCATTTTAATATGACAATTAAAACATACATTTTTTTAAAACTATCGATTACACCACTGATGATAACACAATTTGTTTCAGATATATGAAATCAAATCAATACCACAATCATCTCAACAACTCAATACCAAATCAATATGAAATGCAATGTAGGTTAAATGTAATACATTAGCCAAAATTTGATATTCACCGCTTCCTTTATCAGAAATTCAGGACCCAAGGGACTCATAAGGTTTATATATCTGCCCAAATCATTTTCTATTGACAAATTAATACTCATATAATTTCTTTTTACCGACATAACTATACTCATCAGAATCATTTTTCATCGACTTTGCATGATGTCACTTGCAAGAATCATCTTTCATTGGCATAATGAGAATACGAGACTCATAAATAACTCAAATGACACTATCAACCAATAACTATCATGTAACAATAAGAGTGACATGAATATGGATGAACAAATATATAATATGAGTTCATTAATCAATTCTGCAACTAAGAATCACCAATACCATTAGGTTTACATAATCCACAAATTCAATCAAATCACAACTTTTTAAATACTATCAACCAATAATCAATTTCATGTAAATCCCCACATGATATAATTTTAGAATCCACATAAATGCTCGTTATCTGATTAATACGGGACCCCTGATTATCCATTACCCTTATATTTATTTAGTACATTAAAACTAACATTTTAAAAGAAGTAAGAAATCTCTGGTTGCCTCAATGGAAGCTGAAACATCAAATTCCAAATTTACCCTCTTGTAATGCTTTCGGATGGTGAAAATATGTTCAAATATATAATCCTCGTAAGAATACAATTATTATTATAATAACACCTATATTGCTATAGCTAATTTCTGGATAAAAAACTAGTTCAAATATCAATTTCATTAAATATTAAACTTATAGTTAAATCTTAATATCTACACTAAGCGCATCTCGATATCACCACCCCATAAACTTATTAATGAATATTGTGCCTAATATATTAATATTCATATCATAAATTAAAATCGAAACTTGCATAATTAAATTAGAATTCAATTCAATATTACAGTGCAATAATACATATTCTAGACAATAGCTTCGTTATAGCCAAACTGAAATCCCATATTCTCAAACAATTTTATCTATAACTTTAATATGATAATTCTCATCATTATAGTCATATCATTATTTGATTTTCTAATTAGCGACTAATAAATACGTAGATAGATATAAGAAATTTTACGCAAATGCCCTTAAAATATGGGTCATTATAATAAAAGTGTTTTAAAACTTGATATACCATATTATACACTCTACACATAATATTTTAAATTATAATAGGTATTTATACATTCATATATGATAATATGCAATTTTATACACTATTTTACGAAAAAAGCTAACTGCATCTCCTTCCTTAAATTCAAGCACCAACTTCATCCAAAAATTCCTCAAAAACTATAGTATTCCACCTAGGGGTGGACATAAATATCAAAAAATCAAATCAAATTAAATTGAAGTAATTTGATTTTGGTGTTTCGATTTGATGCCAGCGCTTTTTTTTTTTTTTAATTATAAAATTGATTCTTCAATTAAGTGTAAGGATCGTTATTCTGATCAATGCTCCGAATAACAAATGTTTTATCAAAATAAATTTAAGATGATATTAAATTATATTAATATTAAAATTTAATTTGTATCCACATCTTTCAGAAATTGGAGCTCTATCTACTTATTCCTATTGTTGCTCATTTTCACTGTGGGAACTTACGAACTTTCATTAGCTAATCTCCATAATTTGTAGTCCTCTAATTTAAGAAAATCTTTTCATTTTCATTTTCACCACATGTGCAGTATTTTCCATTAAACAACAATGGACATGTGATGAATTGTAGCTCACAAACAAAAAGAGAAAATATTTCACTGTTCAAAATGTCAAATTACTAAATATGTTTCTGCGATTCAAACTTTATATTTAGTTAAATATTTTGATAATGCTGTTCTCATTTTATTTCTAATTTGTATCAAAATATCATTTTAAAAATCTCAAATTAAATCGAACCGAAGTTAAAAAAATTGAACTGAATCAAACTAGTTTAGTTCGTTTTTTAGTGCACATATTTTCAAAATCAAACACCGAAGAACCGAATCAAAATTTTAGTATACCAAATAAAAAAATTGAACATCCAACCCCAATACCACCTATAATTTAAGATTTATACTTCTCAATAGATAATCAATCTTTTGCAACAATACCCAACTGAAACTAAGCATATTTGTGAAAATCCGATTGACTAATTTGAAACTTTGAGTTTCAACAATGATTGAACGCCAATTCTCTATTTTTATTTGTGAAAGAAAAATTAATAAAAATATGTTATCAGTAGTGGAGTTTCATTATGGAGAAAAACATTAAGTTCAGTCAATGTAAATAATCATTTAAATCTTGATTAAATTATATAAAATAACTTTATGATCTTTTATCTAAGAAGAATACTATGCATTGGTAAAACACATTGGTTCTATAAAGTAAAATTGTCAACTAAGCTAAATACATACATAGAATTTGTTTTTGCAAAGAATGAGCAAAAGAAGTTTGTATATGTTTTCCTAACATAACAACACACATAAACACTACATCTTTGCCCTCTGCAGCAATCAAGTGTATCAAAGTAAGCAAGAATTCAACAAACTCAAAAATATTAAAAGGTTGTTTTTCAGCTAGCTTACTCCAAAATGCAAACTTATGTTGAAAATATATACTCTTTAAATTTCAAAAGAGTATGGTCAAGTTTTGCTTGATGTAGAGTTTAAGAAAATTAAAAATATTTTTTATCTTGTGGTCCTAAACTAAAGTTATGTCAAATATTTTAAAATGTTATTTATCTTGTGCCTTAATCATGCCATGTGAAAAACGAAAGTTAAATTATTGTCAAAAAAGATAAGGAGTCATTTTTTTTGAAACAAACAAAAAAGGAAAGTAAATCGTTTTCTTTAAAACAAAGGGAGTATATCTTATTAGTCTTATGCTCTGAGTCCAAGTTTTTTTGGATATTAGTTTTTGCCAACTATCTTTCTTAATACATCGTGACAATTTAAAGTGGATTACTACCAGTCTACCACCACTTGTATTTTCATGTTCTAATTACTTTATGAGAATTAGGTATCCAAATAATTATCTTCAAGTTCTCTTCCATAACCATAGGGACGCTAATGTTGTTGGAATGATAATTGAAAGTTGATGCTGGAAACTTAAGTTATATATAATTTTTGTTTAGTATTTATTTAATTCATGTATAGTTAGATTTTTTTTGTTCCAGTTCATATCAAAATACGGTATTTAGTCCTAATTTAATTTGGTTTTTTATCATTCTAAATAGGGAATTAAAGAAAACTTGCAATGAGTTTCAAGAGCTTTGAGCTATGAATAAAATATTTTTCTTCCAATTGGTTTTAGAGTTTTTAGGATTTGATAGAAAATCAAAGAGTCTCTATTGCCTATAGATAGCTATGACCCATATATACCGTCCTCTGGCCAATGATCATGTTGACAAGGTCTGGGAGAATAATATATACATGAAAAAGTTCATTTTGAGATGAAGGACTTGCAAAAATAATATGAATTTTGAAGGAATATTGATTGTATTGAAGTGTTAACCTAATAAGGGAATACATGGGAGATATAGGAAGGAGTACTAATCCTAATAGGACTAGGATTAAGGAGTACTAATCCTAATAGGACTAGGATTAGTACACAGTAAAAACTAATATTATTTAATACTATTATTTAATACTATCTGTTATTATCCCCCCTCAAGCTGAGCTGAGCGGAAGCGAACGGAAGCTTGGAACTGAGGTAATCGTGCTGTCGGCTCGGGAGAGGCTTGGTGAGAATATCAGCCGGTTGTTCTTCAGTGGGTACATACTGCACAGTCATGGTGCCGGCCTGAACTTCATCGCGAACAAAGAGACAATTGGTATCAACATGCTTCATTCTGGTGTGTAGGACGGAATTCTTGGCCACACAGATGGTTGATTTGTTGTCACAATAGAGAGCAGGAACAGTGTGAGTGGCGCGGAGTTCGCGAAGAATATATGTGACCCAGATGGTCTCAGCAGCAAGAAGAGCAAGGGCGCGGTATTCAGCTTCAGTCGAGGACCGAGAGACCTTGGGTTGTTTTTTTGTACACCAGGAGATCAGGTTCGGCCCAAAAAATAAACGAGAAACCCCGATGTAGATTTTTTGTCATTTTTATCATTCGCCCAATCTGAATCTGAGAAACCCCGAAGCTCCAAGTCCCCGGGTCGAATGAGTAAACCACGACCAAGAGTGCCAAAAATGTACCTGAGAATGTGTTTTAGACAATGGTAATCATGTTCACTTGGTTGATGCATGCGCTGAGCAACTCGGTTGACAGCAAACTGGATGTCAGGACGGGTAATGGCCAGATACTGTAGAGCCCCAATGAGGCTGCGGAAGTGGGTGATATCGGCAAAGGGGGTATCGGCTCCATTCGTAGACGAAGAGACTGCCATCGGTGTTGGTTGACTGGTGCATTTTTCCAGTCCAGCTTTCTGCAACAGATCTCGAGCATATTTTGACTGATGAAGAAACAAGCCGCTGCCTGTCCGAGAAACCTCCATTCCCAGAAAATAATGTAACGGGCCAAGGTCCTTCCTTTTGAAGGTAGTATGCATAGCTCGAGTTACATCCTGAATGAGACCTGCAGTAGAGCCTGTAATAATGATATCATCTACATAGACAAGAAGAATGACCGTACTGTGTGCTGAATGTCAAGTAAATAGACTCGTGTCGTGTACGCAACACGTGAAGCCGAGTCCCTGGAGGAACATTTTCAGACGTGTGTACCAAGCATATGGGGCTTGCTTGAGCCCATACAGAGACTTCTGGAGTTTGCAAACATGTTGAGGGAAGCGGGGATCAACATAGCCCGGTGGTTGCGTCATGTAGATAGTTTCATCAAGCATACCATGAAGAAAAACATTGGAAACATCCAACTGATTGATGAGCCAATTGTTGCGCACGGCGAGTGATAGTACCAGGCGAATGGTTTCCTGCCGAATAACAGGACTGAATGTCTCGGAGTAATCAAGCCCATACTCTTGATTGTAGCCTTTAGCAACCAAACGAGCCTTGTACCTGGAAATACTGTCATCCGCATTGTGTTTAATTTTGTACACCCATTTACAGCCCACTGGGTGCCGCCCATGGGGCTTAGGTACAAGAACCCAAGTTTTCTGATCAGTCAAAGTCTTAAACTCGTCATCCATAGCATGACGCCAATAAGCATTTTTTGAGGCAACAGAGTAGGTTGTTGGTTCACTATCGGGAAGGGGTGTATTTGGTAGTATGGTAGCCTGAAAGGTTTTGGGTTTAAAGATACCGGCTTTACCACGGGTTAACATGGGATGAGTATTAGGGGGTGGCACGAGCGGTGGTGATTCGGGGGTGGCCGGGAAGGACCCAAAACGGATCGGGCTGGAGATGTTGTGGGTATGGGTGGTGGTTGCGGGTGTATTGTGGGTGACGGTCGAAGGGGTGATGAGGGGTGGTTGGGTAGTGGGTGGAGGTGTGGGGGAAGGTGGTGAGGGACCCTGTGAGTATGTTGGAAAAAGGGGAAGGACGCCAATGAATGATGTATTTGTGGAGGAGGAAATAGACTCGTAGGGAAACTCATTTTCGACAAATTTTACATGACGAGATATGTAGACTTTATGAGTTTGTGGGTCAAGACAACGATAACCCTTGGAGGTAGGATGATAGCCCAAAAAAATACAAGGACGGGATCGGGGTTGTAATTTGTGAGTAATATGAGGGCGTAGCCAAGGGTAGGCAAGACACCCAAAGACGGGAGGTTGGTATAATTGGGAAGTTCTTGGTAAAGGAGTTGATAGGGTGATTTGTTGGAGAGAGTGTGACTGGGCATTCTGTTAATGAGGTAGTTTGCGGTGGCTAGAGCTTCTACCCAAAAGGAGACAGGGAGATGAGATTGATGTAGAAGAGTAACCACCGTTTCAATGAGATGACGATGCTTATGCTCAGCCACTCCATTCTATTCGGGAGTGTATGGACAGGAGGTTTGATGTATAATTCCCAGGGATTGCAGAAACTGGCCAAAGATGTTATTGACATATTTCTTTCCATTGTCACTTCGAAAAAGTTTAACATGAGAATTGAATTGTGTTTTGACCATTTTTTCAAAAGTGACAAAGGTGGTGTATGCCTGTGATTTGTGTTTTAGTGGGTACAACCAAGTGTATTTTGTAAAATCATCCACAAAACAAATATAATAGCGAAAACCAGCAAATGAAGGAACAACAGTAGGACCCCATAGGTTAGAATGAATAAGTTGAAAAGGTGCAGTTGTACGCTTCTCAGATAAAGTAAAAGGTAATTTATGAGATTTAGCAATTGAACAGGAGTCACAATTGTTTACATGAATGGAAGAAAAACCTAATTGAGACATTAAAGAATTTATTAGTTGAGTAGACGGGTGACCCAGACGACTGTGCCACAACAGACTGTGGCCATCATCCAAAAGAGACACCGGAGCCACAGGAATGCTTTCTAAAATTGGATGGGTAGACGAACTTGTGCCACGAAGAACGTACAGACCATGCTCACAGGGGCCCTGAAAAATCACCCTCTTGGTAGTATTGTCTAGGATCTGAAAATCATTAGAGGTGAACAAGAGTGAGCAATTATTGTCTTTTGTGAATTGGTGAACTTAAAAGAGATTGGATTTAATAGAAGGGACGTGGGTAAGGTTACCTAGGTGAAAGATAGCGGTGGGGGTTTTAATGGTACCTGTGCCAGTGTGAGAAATATTAAGGGACTCACCGTTGCCAACAGTAATACCATTGGAGCCATGATATGGATTTGGAGCGTTAAGCTTGGATAGATCAGAAGTAACGTGCTTGTTGGCCCCAGTATCCAACAGCCATTCAGAGGAAGGGCCGGCTTGAGATGCATAACTGGCACGGTTATCACTATTTCGGCTCTCCTCATACCGAAACCAGCAACGAGCAGCGGTGTGTCCTGTTTTCTGACAGATTTGATAAGTTGGATGATCCCGCTCGCAAGTGCCCTGCCCGCCGCTGGAAGATGACTGCCCGCCGCTGCCGAAGGAGTGCAGGCTGTTGTTGCTGCCGTGCTGCTGACCGTCGTATGGCGGACGACTGCCCTGCCGACCGCCGCGCTTGCGGCCTCTGCTGTTTCTGCCGTAGCCGCCGCGGCTCCCCTGCCGGCCGCCACCACGCCCCCCGCGATAGTTCTGGCTTGCGGTGAGGGCGGTGGCTGGCTCCATAACAGCGGCTTCTCGGAGGAGAAGTTTGCTCTCCAGATCCACGTTGATTTCTTCACTTTTTAGCCACGACGAGAGAGTAGCCAGGTCAACGGGCGTTGGACTGATGCGAACCGCCTGTTTAATGAAGGAGTAAGCTGATGGGAGCCCCCAAACGACGCACATGACGAGATCTTTTTCGGGAATGATTTCGTTCACGGTGTCGAGGGTTGTGATGATGGTGGAGACCTCGTCTAAATACTCCGCCATAGTTTTCGTGCCTTTGGTAATTGTGTGGAGACGATCACGCAATTGAAAAATATGAGAGTGGGAAATTGATGCATAACGTGTTGCGAGGCCGTCCACAGGGCTGAAGCAGTTGTGTAGGATCGGACGTGTTTCTGAACCGTGGGAGAGATGACCGCAATCAAACATGATCGGATCTGACCATCCACGGTTTTCCAGGCGGCATGGGCCGGATTGGTTTTTTTCTAATTTGTCCGTGGCGGTGATGACTGCCGGCAGCGGTTCTGTGCTTCTATCGACGTATTTTAGAAGGTAATTGGCCTCAAGGGCTGTAATCCATGTAGGGTAATTTATGTCTGATAATTTTTCGGGAATCAGGGCATGAAGATGCCTGAGAAGGAGTTTAACGCCAGAAGGAAGTGAATCGAGAGGATCCACCTCGGTTGTCATGGCTGCCGCCGCCCAAGAGAAGAGAGGGAACGATCGGTGCCCTAAAGAGAGAAAAAAAAACCTAGAGAAATTCTAATAGGACTAGGATTAGTATTGAAGTGTTAACCTAATAAGGGAATACATGTGAGATATATATAGGAGATATAGGAAGGAGTACTAATCCTAATAGGACTAGGATTAAGGAGTACTAATCCTAATAGGACTAGGATTAGTACACAGTAAATACTAATATTATTTAATACTAAATTTAAAGAAGTTCAAGTAAACATGAACAAGCGACTGAGAAATTCTTCTCTAAAATTAGAAGAGTTTGAAAGAGAATTGAAAGTTGATTACAAGAGAACCAATAAAACTGGGTGTTAGTGACAAAATGCATCGACGATCGATGGACACAAGTGCCTTAACAATTGAATGTTCATAACAAAGTGCAGAAAGTTCTTCAACACAATCAAGAAAAAAAAGAAATGTGCGTTGGAGAGAAAGTTCTCCAACACTTGAAAGTTGGAGAGAAGTGTTCCAGCATAATTAACAAAAATTAAATAAATGTGGGTTAGAGAGAAAGTGCTCCAGCATTTAAAAATTGGAGAAAAGCGCTCCAACAGAATAAATAAAAAAAAAGAACAAATATGAGTTAGAGAGAAAGTGCTCCAACACTTAGAGGTTGGTGAGAAACTACTCAAACACAACCAAGAAAAAAAGGAAATTGGAGAGAAGTGCTCAGTTCTGATACATAATCAATCCTATTAGTTTTGTTCATTACTAAAATGAATCGAATCCTATCAAATATTTCTATTTCTCCTTTGAATTACTCATATATATCCTATGAATAATAATTGAAGGTTTAAGAGAAGTTTCTCAATAAAACAACTACTAAAAAAATGAAATTGAAGATTGAAAAAAAAGTGCTCTAGTGGAATAACAATGACAAAAAGAAAAATGTAAGAGCACATAACTTTAAACTAGAGGAGAATGTTGAAATAAAAATTCAAAGTTGGACTACGAATTCTAAAATGTTTAGAATTTTTTAAATAGTATATTTTAATTCATGTTGAGTCAGGATTTGTGTCCTAACTCATATTAGAATAATTTTTTTACTCCTAGTTTAATTTGGTTTCTTATAATCATAAATAGAAATGTTGCTAGTTATTTTTAATTGGAAGAACTAGAGAAAAATAAAAGAATTCGTAGTGAGATTCAAGAACTTATTAAATTATGAATAAAATAGATAGACTGTCCTTAATACCAATATTTTCAGTCTGTATAATAAGAGAAGGATCACCCATATACTTCTTCAACATTGAAATGTGAAACACTGGATGAATGCTGCTAACTCTTGTGGTAGCTCCAACTTATAAACTACACTATCTATTCTCTTGGATATCTTGTTACGACAAATATATCGGGGACTAATCTCCCTATTCTTACAAAATCTCAGAACACCCTTCATGGGCGAAACTTTCAAGCAAACCCAATCATCCACCTCAAACTCTAAATCTCATCTCCTAACATTTATATAGGATTTATGACTACTCTGTTCTGTTTTAAACCTTTCTTAAACAGTCTTCACCTTCTCCATACCTTGATGAACCAAGTCTGGTCCTATCAGCCCAACTTCACCAACCTCAAATCATCCAATAGGAGATCAATATCTTCTCCCATAAAGAGCCTCAAAGGGAGCCATTTGAATGGTAGAGTGATAACTATAATTATAAGAAAACTCTATTAACGGTAAGTGATCATCCCAACTACCATTGAAATAGATCACACATTCCCTCAACATATCCTCTAAATTCAGAATCGTACGCTCTTCTTGAACATCATTATAAGGAAGGAAAGTAACACTAAGTTCACCTTCAAACTCAAACCCTTTTGGAAAGAGTTCCAAAATTGTGTGGTTGATTGCACACCTCTATTTGAAATTATGGACACCGGAACTTCATGAAGTATGATTATCTCTTGAATATATAATCTGGCATAATCCTCTATCAAATAGGTAGTCTTTATTGGTAAGAAATGGGCTAATTTAGTCATTCGATCTATAATAACCCAAATTGAATCATGCTGCCTATGAGACCACGGTAGATCAGTAATAAAATCTATGTTGATCACATCCCACTTTAATTTTTGAAGATCTATGCACTGAGCCATACCACCTAGCCTCTGGTGCTCTACCTTGACTTGTAACACGATCCTCCTCATTCCTCGAATTAATTAGAATGTCATTAATGAATATGTTTACAAACATATAGATATAAGGCTTAAACACTTTGTTCATAAGATCCATGATAGCTGTAGGTTTATTGGTCAAGCCAAAAGACATGACTAGAAACTCATAGTGACCATAACGGGTCCTGAATGTCTTCTTAGGGATGTCATTTTATCTTATTTTCAACTAATGATAGCCACATCTGAGGTCTATCTTAGAAAAATAAGTATCACCTGAAATTGATAAATAAGATCATTAATTCTCGGAAGGGGATACTTATTCTTGATAGTATGTTGTTCAATTAGTTGTCGTCAATATGAATCCTAAGGAAACAATCTTATTTCCTCACAAATAAGATCGAAGTTCCCCAAGGTGAGACATTTGGTCGAATCAAAACTTTATCAAAAACATATTTCAACTACTTTTTTAACTCTTTAAACTCAGTGGAGCCAATATATATGAAAGAACAGAAATATGACAACTGTTAGGAAGAATATCTATACCGAAGTCTATTTCTCTCTTAGGAAGGACTCTAGTAAGATCATTTGGAAAGACCTCTAGAAACTCACTCACAATTGGACTGACTGAATTTGTGGTGTCTCAATACTAGAGTCATTAACTTAGATTAAGTGATAGATGTACCCTTGAAAACTAAATTTATTTCCTTAATGTACGAAATAAAATAACCGCTAGGCACTGATGAACTACTCTTCCACTCCATAACTAGCTCATTAGGAAACTGAAATTATACTAATCTAGTTCTACAATAAACTAAGGCATTACAAATATGAAGCTAGTCAATACCTAGAATAACATCAAAGTCCACCATATCTAACTTGACTAAGTCAGCCATGGTATTCTTGTGATTGAAAGAAATGATATAATCACGATAAAATATCCTAGCTAGAATAGACTCACCAACAAGTGTGAAACACTAAAGGACTCAAGAAGTCACTGAGGAATGATATCAAATTTCATATCAATATATAAAGTAACAAAAAATATACTTATACATGGATCAAGCAATGAATATACATCAAAATCAAAGACTTTGATCATACCAGTGAAAACATCAGGTGAGTTTTCTTTCTCATGGCAACTGGTGATGCATATAGACGGTTTCCTCCCCCACCTGTCCTTGAAGTAGATCCTCTAGGTGTAACTCTTTCTGGCAGAGCCACTTAAAAAATTGAGCTCTATTTCCCCATTACCATGACCCTGCCTATTCTTAGGTCACTCTCTCATGAAGTGACTTGCTTGAACACACTTGAAGCAACCAATGGAGATATCACGACACACTCCTGGGTGGTTCCTTCCACACTTTGCACATGCAGGAGTCCAATTAGCTTCTTGTTCCATATTACCTTGAGATTGTGCAGGTCTAGCTCTAAAATTCTGAGAGCTATGATTCTGAAACTCATATTCGTTCCTTGGTGCAAGTGCACTAGAAGACGATGGAGCCCGTACAATTGTCTTTTGTTAAAAATATGACTGGTTCTCATTACCCTTCTGCTACCCAAACTCATTAACTGTTGTCTTTTCCTTGATATGTCCATGATTATTAATCTTTACTTATCAAGCGAGACAATCCAAATACAAATAGAATCATCCTGCTCCTATCATGTCAGCAACTATCTATGGAGCATAGTGGGATAAATGAGTGAACTTGAGGCTTTACTCATGCACACTCATGGGTTCTTGCTTCAAGCTGAGGAATTATCTTATAAATAAGAAATCCTAAACAAAATAGAATTCCTACTCCAACATTTAATATTTTAGTTGATTGGTAACCTAAACTCTCACCTGGTTGGTGAGGGTTGGATTTCCAACATTGTAATCCCCTCCCAATTTTCCCTTTCCCTACCCCTATTTTTGTAAAAGGGTATTTTTACCTACAATTTCATTAAATGAACACTAGGAAAAAAATTAAAACCATAAATTTAAAATATAAAGATTAAAAACCATCTAAAATGTACAAAAATTTATCTAATAATCAATTATTATAAATTATGTAATCATTCAATCATTCATGAAGTCACGTATTTAATAGTATTTTTCTTGTGTCAAAGTATATGGCAATCAAAAGGTGATGGTAGCAATAGACATCAGATTTAAGAACTTTTTATTTGGACATTTCTTTTATTTAAAGGAATTATCTGACATACGAATTTGAATAGGTAAATACAATCCTAATTTGCATATAAAAATTTACATGTTAGTCTTGTTAATTAGTTTTGACTCCCACTCTAATAAAATAAAACTGTTAGTCTTGTTAATTAGTTTTGACTCCCACTATAATAAAATAAAACTATAATAACATCTATTTGATCTAAGTCTCCTTTATTATTATTTCATCAACTATGCCTCTTGAATGAGTGGATATGTAATGTATCCAAACAACAAAATCAAATGCAAAATTCTAGAATACATTATAGGATTTTATCTTCGTAGGTTTTCATTGTCTGCCTAAATTGTCCACTAGATAAAAGTTCCATTAAATAAGTTCTTTTATGGCTTCAAATAAATTAGTAGGAAAAAAGAAGCATTATGTAACACCTTAGATTCGAAAAAAGGAAAAATTTGAAGTTTCTAAAAAAATCTTGGGCTAGTTCAGATGGAAGCACTGATGGTATGTAGGTTAGATCACAGATCGTATGTGAAACGTGGTTGGCAAGTTCAAAAGTTCAGAAAACTTCCAGTGCTAGTACTCTTTTACAGTTCATCTGTTTAGTACTATAAAAGAGTACTAGCACTGGAAATTTTTCCAATACTCCATGTTGAACTTACTATGTACTGAACCTACTAGTACTGTTAAAAAGTACTAGCACTGGAAGTTTTCTCAATACTAGCATTGTAAACTTAACCTGTACTCTTTTACGGTTTATCAGGTTAATCCGTCATTCAATGCACCAGTCGTATGTAGGTCTCGTAGGTGAGTCCCTGACTTAGAAAAATCAAGGATCAAAAGTTAGGACCCACAATTGAGGTGTATGGTTCGTAACCTTACATGAGGTCTTGTCGTTGGGGGTCCAATGATGGTGGTCTATGAACCCACCAATGGTCGACTAGGAAGGTCCATGGTAGGACCTACGATCCGTAGGTTAGACCGTTGGTGAGGGTTTGACCATTATTTTAAAGGGTCTGGGGTCTTTTCCTAACTTTTAACCCAATACTACGTCTCTAGGCCCTATATAATGATTTTAAACCTCGCAAATCACCCAATTCAATTCATTCACCTAAAATCCCAAAAGTTAATCAAGTTTTTCCTCTCAAATATTTTTCTCTCCGAATCCTCCATTAATTTCAAGCTTTTGTCTTCAAGGTATGATAGTATTATAACATCTCGTAACTAGAGTTTACTGATAATAACATAAGAATCCAAGAATAATTAAATTTTGAAACAATTAAGGAAATCTGGAAAATTTCCAGATTTCAAAAGTGAGTTTGGTCATTTTCATACGGTCATAACTTCAAGCTCAGGAAGAGTTTGGATGAGTTCTTTATATGGATGGAAAGCTCGTCGGAAGATATTACCAATTAAGTCTAGTTTGAGAACTTCCAAGGTCGTATGAGGGATATATGACTTTCAAAAGTTGGGATATTGAGCAGGGAAAGTTCCGAATCTGAATTTGTTAAGGGTGTTTTGGTCTTTTCCTAAGTCAATCATTAATTTCAGTTTTGGGGTAATATGTTGGGGTCTTAAATGATCCCATTAAGTTTACACACTTAGAAAATAATCTTGGGCTTTGAAAGAAAGGAGAAAAGAGGAGAAGGGAGAAGAAGACACAAGAATGCCAAGATTTTGTTTTGTGAATTTCATCGGGGGTGATCCCTATTAGGTATATGAGATCATTAGGTGTTGGGTTATTTCACCCACCCTCCAAATTGATTCATTACATAAATTTAGGCTTATTTGAAAGTAAATCTTGAAGTGCTTGATGAAAAGTTGAAGTTCTTGTTGGTTGATTTGTAGTTGATCTCTAGTAGTTTTGATTCTTTTTTCCGGACTGTTTTTGAGTCTAAAATATTGGGTAATGAGTATTTAGATATCCTAAGTGTTTGGGGTGGTATCCATGGGATTTTGGGAAGGTTTGGATATGAAATACGAAGAAGAAAGTCGGAAAACCCGTCTAATAGGCTCTGGGGTGCCGCACCTCCAAAGTGCCTCATGATAGAGTCTGTCCATCAGACTCTGGTGCGCCGCGCCTGCAAGAGCGCCTGAGGACAACCTCTGTCCATTTGGCTCTGGTACTCTATGCCTCTAAGAGAGCCCAAACCCCCTGGAGACCCTGTTCTTTCCGTATCTTTCCGTACTAGTTCCTAAGTGATGTACCCTTCATTCCTAGTTGATTCCAACACTCTAGAGTACATGTAAACATCATGAAATCATCCATAAACATGAGATCATGATCCTTAAATCCATAATAAAATTCAAGGGAAGCTAAGATCAAAGTTAAAAAAGTTAGGAGTCAAAATCTAAAAGTTAAGAAGCTAGTCAAAGTAAGTTCTTAAAGTTTTCAAAGAGTCTTAAACAATCATATTAACTTTGTTTTAGGACTCAAGTTACAAGTTGAGCCAAGAGTCAAGAGTTGAGTAAGCATCTCATAATCTAGCTATAAGGGAACTAAGTATTTCCTAAGAATCAAGTTTCAATCTAAGGAAAAAGCAAGCGTGAGTTCATTTCTCAAAAACTATAAGAGAACTAAGTATTTCCTAAGAGTTAAGTTTCAAGTTAGGTAAAGAGCAAGAGTTGAGTTCATTTCTCAGAAGCTATAAGGTAACTAAGTATTCCCTAAAGGTTCTTCCTATTTTAATTAAAAGGGAACTAGAAGTTCCAAAAGAGTTTTGAACAAAAAGGGAACATTGATTCCAAGAGGAGCTTCTTAAAAGCTAAATGGTTCAACAAATTATCTCAACCCAAAGAAAAGAAAATTTCAATTAAATAATGAGCTAAAGTATATTTTGGGAGTAGTATTGAGCACCAATGTGGGTATCGGAGTTTATATTAACTCAAGTCTCCATGTAAACCATGTAGCCAATACGGGAATTGACGGGTCATACTTTATAGATGATCACGTAAGGAGAGATAGTGGATACACTAAGTGAGTAAGGTCCTATACTTATGGCAAGGTGTAGGATGGTCCTCTTGCAACGTGAGGTAAGACGTTGTACCATCACTTAGGCTCATAGTGATGGTTGTCGGTTATAGAAACTCCCACAGAAACCATATTACTTTCTTATATAAGTAAAGTTGAGTTTGTTATTGCATTTAACGAACTGAGTTGCTTTTTTCTGTTTTATAACCTTTATATATATCTTGCATACGATTTAAATTTCTTTATATGTATATCCTTTGAGTTAAGTGTATTCTTGAGTTGAGCAAAGCCAAGGTAAGTTCATCGAATCCTCTCAAGCTTAAGTCGTCGTTTAGATCTCTAACTTGCATACTCATACATTCAATGTACTGATGCCAATTGGCTTGCATCATTTTATGATGGAGACGCAGGTGCCCAGGATCAGGACGCAGCACTGCGTTTATCCAGACCAAGTTACAGAGTTAGTGGTGAGAGCCTCTTGCATTCCTGAGGACATCCTTTTTAATTGCTTTATTAGTTTTGATTTTAGGATTGTGTGGGGTTTGTACAACATCCCTCTTCAAACAATTTAGCGGCTTTGTAGACAATAATATTTCAGTCTAGAGTTGTTTTCAGTTATTGAAACTTAAATGCCATTTGGCAAGATTTATGATATGAAGTACTTTCCTTTAAACATGTCTTATTCTGATTTAGTTTCGTTTGAGGGCCAACAATCGTCTTCTTGTGCTAGTCCCACCTAGGGTGTAGGATCGGGGTGTGAAAAACTTTATATTAGAGCACGGAGTTCAAAAGTCCTAGGGAGTCTAGAAAGCCATGTCGGTGGAGTCTTAGTCATCGGTGTGAAGCGTTCCATATCTGTGATTAAGAGGCTACGACATTTAGGAATGTTTCACTTCTTTCATCTTATTTTGTGCAATGAGTTTATCTATAAAAGTCTCTATCTCTACTTTGTGCTTACACGTATTTTCAGATCACCATGCCTCAAATAAGAGCAGTCAAAGGTCGACCACGAAGAAATGTTGAGGAACAAGAGGTTCCAAATGCACCACAGGTGCAACCCCAAGGAGAGGTTACGAATGCTGAATTTCGGGAAGCTATCCGCATGTTAAGTTAGGTTGTGACCAACCAGGTTGGGAAATAGAAAGAAGCTCGACAAGAAGGGGCTAATACCTCAAGAATTTGTGAGTTTCTGAGGTACCTCCCCTTTAGTTAGTTCCTATAGTCAGCCAGTTTCCGAAAGTCTTTACTGATGACCTATATGGAGTCCCTCGCAAAAGAGAGATAGACTTAGGCATAAACATCATCCCAGATACTTCTCCTATCTCTAGTCCTCCATACAGAATGGCACCAGTAGAGTTAAAAGAGCTATAAGAACATGTGAAATATCTGTTAGATAAGGGTTTCATCTGACCATGTTTGACCTTGGGGCGCTTCGGTCTTGTTTGTTAGAAAGAAGGATGGGTCCCTTAGGATGTGTATAGACTATCGTCAATTGAATAAGGTGACCATCAAGATTAAATATCACCTTCCAAGGATAAATGAGTTTGCTTACAATAACAGTTATCTATCAAGCATCCAAATGGCCCCATGAAGCTCTTTATGGGAAAAGATGCAGATCTCCTATTAGGTGGTTCGAAGGTGGTAAAGCAGGGTTGATAGGACCAGATTTTGTTCACCAAGCTATGGAGAAGGTGAAAGAGATTCAAGAAAGGTTGAAGACAACAGAAAGTTGCCAAAAGTCCTACACAGACGTTAGGAGAAAACCATTAGAGTTTGAGGTAGATGATTGAGTGTATCGTAAGGTTTCACCTATGAATGGAGTTATGAGGTTTGGTAAGAAGGGGAAACTTAGTCTCCGGTATGTTGGTCCTTATAGAATCTCCAAGAGAGTGGAAATGTGTCTTATGAGTTGGAGCTACCCCATGAGTTAGCAACAGTTCATCCAATATTCCATATTTCTATGTCGAAGAACTGTTTGGGTGATCCTTCATTGATAGTACCAAAAAAAATGTTGGGATTAAGGATAACCGGTCATATGAAGAAATTTCAGTTCAAATTTTGTATCTTCAAGCTTGAAAGTTGAGGAAAAAGGAAGTTGCTTTAGTCAAGGGCATTTAGAGGAACCAATTCGTTCAAGAAGCGACTTGGGAAATTGAGGAGGATATGAAGAAGAGGCATCCATATGTCTTTGAATCCGGACAGAATTGTTACACCCTCAAAATGAATAAGGTAGATAGATCCTCACATGTCCCTAAAAAGGTTAATAAAATTTTAATAAAGTGTTGTATAACTTGTATAGTTGATTTGAAAAGATTTGGAAGTCAAATGTCAAGGACGACCAAGACGTTCGACGATTAGTCACCAAGGGAGCCTTAAATGCTTTTATGTACTTATGTGTTTGTCATTGGATTTGGAAGTTATTATATGATTAAAAGTGATGTTTATAGGCAGTGTGTTAAGTTTCATGAAGTTTGGAGGTCAAACGCCCAAGAACGTCCAAGATGTTCAAAAGTTAGCCTTGGGCGTACTTGTGTGTGCCTAGCGTGTCTTGATGTGTTGCGTGTTTTTTTTTAATCTCAAACTGATGTGTAAGGTCCTTTACAAGTGTATGGGTTTATTTGGGGGTGGAAACGTCCGGGAAAAACTTCCCAAAGACCCACCAAAGGGCCCATGAGGAGGACCCAACTTGGGGGCAAAAGCTGTCCCATGTTGGCAGCTTACTGCCTTGATGTTCACGGACGACTTCATGGCCAGTATAGTGGACCAAGGTCTGTGAAATTGGACGTGGAACTTCCTTAGACATTTGTAGGAAAGTAAAGGCAATGGAGACACTGCACCAAGGACCACAGACCGCCATAAGGGTAGTGAAACACCTTCACGGTCCGTGAAGGTGGCCGTGGTCCCTGGGCGGGCTGGTCAAGTTTTGGTTTCCAAATTAATTCCATTCGATATTTTACTAATTGGGGTTGATTTTAAAAGGTTTATACGATTAATATAAATAGTTTTAAGTCCTGAAACCTTCCTTTAACTCATTATTTTGAAAACCCAAATCAAAACCCCAAACTCTCTTCTCTTCCAAACAGTGGCATAGCCAGGAATTTCATCAAGGGTGTCCAAACTTTTAATAGTATTTTTTAAAAATAAAATTATAATTTAAAATATCAAAACAATAATCAAGTTAAACAATATTTAATTGAATATAAGAATATTTTTAATAGAATTACAAGTGTATAATTCAAAACTAACATAAAAAAAGTTACTATTGAAAACATGATTCAAAAGTATTTTTACAATTGTACTCGACGAGGTTTTATATCCTTAAATGTTTTTATAATAGACTCATTAGAAATAGTACGAAATACTTTATTTTCTACATAAGACACTATACAACCGTCTAAAAACTCATCATCCATTCAGTTTCACAAGTCATTTTTAGTATTCTTCATTGTCGAGAAAACTTTTTGGACGGTTGGAGTAGCAACTAGCAAAAGCAAAGAAAATTTCACTAAGCGAAAAATAAATGGATAAGTTATGTTTTTCTTTCTATACCAATTTTCTTGAAAGTTCACCAAGTTCACCTAAATTAGAGAATCTTTTATCAGTAATGCGTACATCGATAATGTAATTGGCAAGCTGATTTTGAAGGACACCTATACTAAATTGATCAAAATCATCAGGATATAGTTCATCCATTCTCATTATTTTTCCGATGTCAAAACTAGAAAATGAATTAACTGGATTCAAGCAAGCTACTCCATGAAACAAATCACCTGTCACCTCATTAAAACAATCATTATGTCCTTGGAGTTTCCAATCAATGATCTTATAAAATACTTCCACGTGAAAATGATGTAAAAAACAATATGATCAACAATTTTACGTCGTGATCTTGCAGAGTTAGCATATGGCTCATCAAAATTGGGTATCAACATGTCATGTTTGATACAAAACAAAGTTATTTTATTGATAAGTGACTCCCATCCATCATCTCTTAGTTTTTGAAGCCTTTTCTTGGCTATTTCAACAAGTATCATGGCTTTTGCAATATCTTGTTCCTTTTTTTGTAGTAATATATTAAGACCATAAGTGATTCCCAAAATATCTTTCATTAAATGTAACATGAAAGAAACCTCATAAGTTTGAAAACTTCTAAGATATCCTAATGCTTTAGATTTTTCATCTAAAATATTTGCATCTTCAACAAGTGTATTAAGTACATCAACAATAGAGTCAAAAAAAAGTATAAACTTTTGAAATGCTTTGTAGTGAGATCCCCAACGAGTATCACCGGCTCTAATAAGACCAAGTTTTTGATTCAAGCCTCTACCTGTTTCTATCTCAGCCATATCTAATGCCTTTTGAAGATCATCTCTTGGAGATGGTCGTAATTCATCCATTCGCTTAAAAGAAGCTCCAAACATTAAAAATATTTGAAACCAATAACACAAGTTCTCCCACTTGAACACTTTTTTTTAAACCGCGACAAGAGTTAGTTGAAGTTGATGAGCAAAAAAATGAATAGAATGAGCCAATTTACTTTCTTTCTTAATCAACATTTTAAGACCATTGGTATCACCTTTCATATTGCTTGCTCCATCATAACATTGTCCGCGTACATAAGATAAACTTAATGAATGTTGAGCAAGCACATTAACAACTGTTTTCTTCAGAGATAAAGCACTAGTATCTTTAATATGAACAATTCCAATAAATGCTTTCACTACAAATCCTTCTTTATCAACATATCTTAAAACAATAGCCATTTTCTCCTTACGTGACACATCAAAAGATATATCAACTAATAGAGAAAAATAATCACCATTTAGATCCTCCATTATGGACTTCAATGTTTCTATCTTACATGCAATCACAAGTTCTTTTTGAATATATGCAGAAGTCAATTTGTTATTTCTTGGAGCATTTTCTAACACAAAATTTTTGATGTTTTCACACCTATCTCTGTACCAGGAAAGAACTTTAACAAAACTACCTTTGTTCAATGATTATTCACTTTCATCATGATCGCGAAGTGGCAATCCTTGATTCAAGAGAATTCTTATCATATCAATTGAAGCATTTAAGTGAGTCCAATATTCAAGCTTAATCTGATCAGATTTTCTATCAGATGCAGCACAAATGGACTGTCTTTGTTGCATTATATCATCATATTTTTTCTTTGCTTGATTATGAAAACTATTCGGTCCACCAAGATGCTAGTCAAGCTTCCTTTTTTTTATGCCAATTGTTAAATCCTGGTTTAGAAAATACTTCACCTCCACCTTGATGAATATTGTCCCCTTTAAATAAATAACAAGGTAAACTATTGTTGCATCTGCACTCTCACTATACTCTAACCAGTCATACTCTTGATACCAATCAGGGTTGAAATGACGCACTGCTTTACCAATATATGATTGAGGGTATTCTGTAATATTTGGCTGACAAGGACCAAGTTTAAGGTATACCCTTCTTATTTCACCACGAAGATTTGGATCATGATTTAAAATTGAAGTTCTTTTTGATGGATCAATTTCTAGAGTATTTAAATCAATGCTTTGTTTTTTAGAAGAATGTGACAACATCTCTTATTGATCTATCATTGTGTCTTTATTTGGTTGACTTATAGAATTCAAACTTTTTTTGGTACTCTATTATAATAATTCCTCATGTCCATTGAAACTTGAAACTAAAATATTAAGTTTGTTATTTTGTTATTAAATAAAAGAACGAGAAGAAAAGAGAGAGAGAGAATTATTGAGATTCTATTCTTAATAATATGGTGATATAATTTGGGTAATTGTGTCTTGTATTTAGTGAGAAAGAAAAACTTAATCCATAAGATTTTTTAAAATTTTTTAAGGAAATCTTATTCTACAAGGAAAAGGTATTAAAATTTAAGGAAATAATTCAATTTTATTTGAAAATAATCCACAAGGAAAAAACATTAAATTTTAGGAAATCTTATTCCATAGAGAAAAGATATTAAAATTTAAGGAAACAATTCACTTTTAATTGGAAAAAAATAATTAGTATTAAGTGGGATTCAACCTTGGGTCAAGGGAGGGATTCATGACACAATTAGCCAACAGACCACTAAGTGTTTATGTTAAAACTATGCATGCCTTTTTAATTAATTAAATTCTACAAGACAAAAATAACTATAAAAAATTTAACTCCCAACGGGGTATTCGAATCCGAACAAAGTGTAGGGATGCGGCCAACCATTGCCAACTCGACTGCGTCTTGTTTAGTTATTTTAGGGGGTCCAACTTTTCTATATACCAATATTAAATCAAAATTTACGTGTATATAAAGCAATTTTTTGACGAATGGAGCCTACGTGGCTCCACCCCTGCTTCCAAAACCCCAAAACCTCCATTGAAGACCAACTCATAAAAAAGCTATAGAGGTGGATTCTTGGAGTTTTATTCTCAGATTTTCATGGGCTTTTTAATGTATAAGGTGATATACCGTGGTTTCATGGTATTTTTAATGATTTTTGCTTAAGTTTAGTGTGTGTCCCAAAGTCTTTTTGTATTGATTTTTATGTAAGTTTCTCCTCATTGTCACGAAATCTGTACAAAGATGAACGCAGAAGTTTTTGAGCGAAGAAATGCAGAAGAGACCTCCTACGGAGCTTATGATGGTCCGTCGAGCCTGTGACGGTCCATAAGTGGCATCGTAGTGAAGTTGCTGAAGGAAGATGGGGAAGTCTGACTTATTGTGGGATTACGAAAGTCCATGACGGACCGTCATAGCCACGACGGTCCATCCTGCTGGTTCGTCGCAATGATCAGAGAGTAGTCCAGTACCCAAATTCCAAGAAGTTTAAGTATTATGGAACGGAGAACCTCGGCGGACCGTCGTGCTTGGAACGGTCAGTCATACCTACCGTTGAGGGTATTGAAGAAAGCAGCAGAAGAATTAGTGAAGTATGGGACGACAGAGGCCATGACGACCCCTCGTGACCACGACGGTCCGTCACGAGGTCCGTCGACTCGGACGCGTTTTGACAGATTTTCAGTAATTAGAATCCTTCTTTTATAGGTTTTTGTTTTTATTATAAATAGTTCGAAAAACCTCATTTTTGGGGTTAGACTCTTTGATAATAGACTCTTTGATAGTAGACTTTTTGATAGTTAGACTTTTGAATAATCTTTAGTTCTCTTGTTCAAGTATTGAAGGATTAATTTCAGCAATTGTTACACTTTTTCTGGAATTGATTGTTGGTGCTTTTGTTGATTAATCAAGTGAATTTCCAGATTTTATTCTTTCTCATCAAAGTAAGTGCATGAATTCTTATTAAATATATGAATAGTGTGATTATGACCATGGGTAACTAAACTCCATAATTAGGGTTGTGGGAACCATGGGTGATAATGAGGTAAAATCTAACTAAAATAGCAATTTTAGAATAGTGTCTTGCATGTATTGATAATTACTTCATTTAGAAGTCTTTTTAACGGATGGCTAACGTTAGAACTCGCCTTAATGATACTTGCCGGACCAAGAAGGTAGATAATAGGAAAAGAATTATCAACATAGATTTAGTGTATACTATCTAATAGGCTAGTGTCGATTGGTACGAGGTAATAACTTAGTCAAATATCGAATACAATGCTTAATATAAGGTAAAGGTAAGGGTTAGTATAGCAACACACGTAGCCGGACCAAGGTGCGGAGTGAAATTTTCTAGATGCCGGACCAAGGATTTAGAGATACATAACTTATCACTTTACATGCAAGAAACTAGGAAAGAATTGTTATAGTTAGAATTATCAAGTTAGGAACCTGTGGGGAGCACTTAAGCCCTAGTTACTTTTATTAATTGATTAAGCTCCAAGATTTGAATCTGTTAGTTTACTTTAATCTAGTTAATTACTTTCATTAATTTAGAAATAACCCCCCCTTTACTGTATTTTGTTTTCTAGGTAAATAATTGAGTAAATAATAGTAATAATAAAATAAAGTGAAGTCTGAACTATTTTCCTCGTGGGAACGATCCCAACCTCATTAGTTGGGTTCTTTACTTGATACGACCACTTTATTTCTTATTTGAGAAGTAAGTTTGAGCGTATCAAATTTTGGAGCCGCTGTCGGGGAAAGTAGCTTTTAGATTAACTTAAACCTATTACTAAAGTTTAGTCAAAATTTTCTTGATTTACTTTTCTATTGTTTTTGATTCTTGCAGAACTAACTTCCTTGTATGCCAAACACACAGAGAGGAGGAGAACCCTTGTTTCCCTACGATCACAAATTAGAGTGTACACTACGTAATATGAATCGAATTTGGGTACTAAGGATGATGATGCAAACCAGAACATCCCAGCTCCGGTTGATGTTCATGGTCAGTTATTACCCGATGATCCTGGTGAAAACTAACAAAGGGGACAAAATCCCGCTCCATGCCCTCAAGAATACTACAGAAGTTATGATAATATTACAGACTCTGATGGGCCACTTGTCTTGCCCCCTCTACCACAAGGCCACACCTTTGTGGTAAATAGTAGTCTGATGCAAATGCTCACTGTTAGAGGTTTGTTTTCAGGGCTACCTTCTGAGGACCCACATGCCCATATAACTATGGTAAGGGTAGTGTGTAAAAGTTGTGTAGAAAGGCCTGATTTGGATTTGGATGTAATAGGGATAACAGTATTTCCTCTCTCACTGACGGGAGAGGCTGCTATTTGGTTCACTGATCTCCCTTATAACTCAATTTTCACTTGGAACCAACTAAGAGACGTTTTCTTAGCACGTTACTACCCGCTCTCCAAGAAACTAAATCACAGAGACAGCGTGAACAACTTTGAGGCACTATCAGGAGAGTAAGTTACCAGTTCTTGGGATAGATTCACCTCATTTTTTAGAAGTGTCCCCAATCACCACATAGATGATAAGTCGCTGAAGGAATACTTCTATTGGGGATAGGATGATAATAATAAAGCGATATTGGATACTATAGTGGGTGGTTCTTATGGGGAGTGTCCTTATGCCGAGATTGCCGAAACATTAGAGAAAATCTCCCAGAATAATAAAGTTTGGAGTACTAGGAGGTCAGATACTGGAAGAAATACCTTCGCAGTGCGATCCACACACGACCCAGCCACAGATAAGATTCGTGAAGAGATGGCTCAGATGAGAACTGAGCTTGGGTTGGTATTAAAACATGTCACTGGGATGCAAAAAAGATAAATGTAGTTAACTACTTGTCTAAACCACCACCACCAAATGATGAATGTTATTATGAGGAGGATTCCTATGCGGGAAATGAGCAGACGGGGGGTTTTTGATTGAGTGCCCAAGGCTCAAATCAGGAGAATTGGTGCCAAGGTCAAGGAAACCAAGGTCGGATCTATGGTAACTATAACCGTGAGGGTTATTATGTCTGAGATGGAAATTACAACCGCAACAACAACTTCAACAGGGGTTACTATAGTAACAGAAATGATAGGAATGAGCCCTATGTTCCAACTCAAAATCGTAAAGTTACTTCTAGGTATGGTGGAGGTAGTATGGCGCGGGTTGCGAATATGTTGCACAAAATGATGAGGAGGTTCGATGCTAGTGATGAGCACATTAGAGAGTTAAGGAGTGATTTAGCGGGTATTGGGCTGATAGTCGATACACATGCAATATCGAACACTTGGCAACCGGGAAATCTTCCTAGCAACACTGTCCTAAATCTAAAAAATGATGGACACTGTATGGCAATCACTACTCGGGGTGGTAAGCAATCCTTTGACCCACCTATGCCGTCTAATAAGGAAAAGGTGATAAAAGATAATGATAAAGTGGTAGAGATTAGTGGTGAAGTAGGATATAACACTGGAAAAGATGCTGAAGTTCCTAAAGTGGTAACTCCCATGCCTAGACCCCCCCATTTCCTCAGAGATTAGTGAAAAAGACCGAGGATGGTAAATATCGGCATTTTACAACAATGTTAAAGTGACTTTCTATCAATGACCCTTTTGTAGAAGATTTAGAACAAATGCCCGGTTATGCCAAGTTTATGAAAGATCTAGTTACAAAGAAAAGATCGGTCACTTTTGAGGTTGATGATAGAATGCAACATTGTAGTGCTATTGCTACAAGATCTCTTGTACAAAAGAAAGAAGATCCCGGTGCGTTCACTATTCATTGTATAGTCGGGTTATTACATTTTGCGAAAGCATTATGTGATCTGGGGGCAAGCATAAATCTCATGCCCATCTCGATTTATAAGAAGTTGGGTTTAGGTGATCCAAAGCCCACTGCGATGCGGCTACTGATGGCCGATCTAACAGTAAAAAGTCCTATAGGGATACTCCACGATGTGCTAGTGAAAGTGGAGTCGTTCATATTTTCGGTAGATTTTGTTATTCTTGATTGTGAAGTCGATTTTGATGCCTAATATTCTTGGGAGGCCATTCCTTTACAGGTAGAGCTTTAGTTGATATGGAAAATGGGCAGATGAAATTTCGGTTGAACAATGAATAAGTGACCTTCAACATTTATAGGTCCATGAGGCAGAGTGGTGAGCTCCAATCGGTATATGCTATATCCTACAAAGAAAAGATGAAGAAGCACCATGACCTAAAAATTGAAAAACGAGAGTTTATGGTTGGGGATTTGGTACTTTTATACGATTCTATGTTGTGCTTGTTTCCGGGCAAGCTCAAATCCAAATGGACTAACCCTTAATTAATTACCCAACTATGCCCTCATGGAGCAGTTGAGTTGGAAACCAAGGAGGGTGTGCGGTTTAAGGTGAATGGACAACGAATAAAAATGTATTACGCGCATGCTGAATCTGTGGATAAAATGACCGATGCATACCATCTTGATGAAGTTTGAATAATCAAGTGTCCTCAGTCGTGCCGCGGTGTTAAATTAGGCGCTGGTTGGGAGGCAACCCGATACTTATAGTTTTCTTTCTAGTAATGGTAGCATTTTCTACTAATGGGTTTTAAATTTGCAGGTATCACATCACCAAGAAATTATGCAAAAAATCACTCCGCAACATTCACTGACGGATACATGGACGGACCGTTACGCTTGCGACGGACCGTCACATGAATCCGTCATGCCAGGTACGGTTTTCAGTTTTTTTTCAAAATTAGGGCACACGCGACGGAACCCATGACGGACCGTCACATCTGTGATGGACCCTCTTCGGGGACTCGTTGTGTCATTAAATTAACCAGCATACCCAACCCGACCCTGATGGGGAATTGTAAAATTGTCAACCTTTAAAACCCCACACCCCTTCATTTCAACCATTTCTTTCCCTCTTTATCCCATTCCCTCGCTTTCAAACTTCCAACTTTCTACCTCTCTTCTCTATAAACTAATCATTTCCCCAAATCCTGAATATCAGAAATCTTCTTTCTACTTGTTAGAGTCTGCTGCTGTGGTTTTACTGTTGATAACCAAGTGCGTGACTTGCTTGTTTTTTCTCCTCTTCTCAGGTATGTGTCTCTGATCTCTAACCATTTACATTGTATTTTTGTTTTTCAATTACTATTAGCCTATTTATTTTTGGTGGTCTTCATTCTTTGATCCAATTTTGTCTGACCTAGGTTGAGAATCCCCGAATTGCCTTGTTAAAACTTGAGAAATTGGTGCTTTAATATTGCTAGTTTGCTAGGTATTTGGGTTAGAAACTTGTAGGTTAACACTAGGTATTCCGTTTGAGTCATAAGGGGATGATTGTGGCATCCTCAGTTCTGCCACTGAATGACAGAACGAGACCCTGATGACGGACCGTCTTATCCACGACGGACCATCATAGGGTCTGTTCCAACACCTCACTATTCATTTTCTCTAAGTGTCCAGCAACGTACGCATGCGATGGACCGTCGTTCCCATGGCGGTCTATCCTGCACAACCGTCATGGTTGTCAGAGACCCTCGTCCTAAGGGTCTCCAGCTTTTTCTTAGTGTCTTCTGACAGACATCTACAACGGACCGTCATACCCTCGACGGTCCATCTTGCACAACCATTATGGTTGTCAGAGACCCTATTCCTAAGGGTCGCCAATTTTTTCAAGTGTCCTCTGACGGACATCTACAAGGGACCGTCATACCCTTGACGGTCTGTCCTGCACAACCGTTCTGGTTGTCAGAGACCCTATTTCTAAGGGTCTTCAACTTTTTCTAAGTGTTCTCTGACGAACATCTAAGAAGGACCGTCATTAACACGACGGTCCGTCCTTCACAACCGTCATGGTTGTCAGAGACCCTTGTCCTAAAAGTCTCCATTTTTTCCAAGTGTCCTCTGATGGACATCTACGATGGACTGTCTTACCCTCGATTGTCCGTCGTGCACAACTGTCATGATGGTCAAATACCCCTCTCCTAAGGGTCTTCATACTTTTTCTATGTGTGCCACGATAGACATCGACAATGGACCGTTATTATCACGATGATCTGTCCTGCTTATCCGTCATAACTGTCAGAGACTTTCCTTTAGGGGTCTCCACATACACATAGTTGAAGTAAGACATGACGGACCCCATGATGGTCCATAATACTCACGGCGAGCTGTCACTTGGTCCGTCGTGTTTCACTGTTACTAGAGAGATGTCATTACATTTTTGCTCTTATGTTTATTTTGTGTCGTTTTTGCTTGTCTTGTTTGCTACTTCTAGTACTAATAATGATTCTTTATAGGTACTATCTCTAATGGCACCGAAACAAGATCAAATTTACGCACGTAAGCGTTCAAAGTCTGTTGCCCCGTTTGCCTGACTGGTTATAGGCTCTAATGATAAGCATGATCTCGAGTATGTGCCCCCAGGCACTACCACT
Source organism: Solanum chilense (assembly GCA_032847665.1). Lineage (NCBI taxonomy): Eukaryota > Viridiplantae > Streptophyta > Magnoliopsida > Solanales > Solanaceae > Solanum > Solanum chilense. Next base: position 18,122,488 of record CM064966.1, read on the forward strand.
CCAGCACGAGTTGCACGTGCAACCAGAGCGATGCCTAAAAAGGTGGCATCCGGCGTAGTCACTGCCTCCTAGTCTGATGAGGAGTACACACTGACTGGCACACCTTCTGGGTCAGCTACACAAGAAGAAGGAGCGTCTGGTTCCTTAGGAGTTTCATGGTCGGAGGAAGCCTCTGGGTTCGCAGAAGTATTGCACCCACCACAGCGTCACAGTCTGCCTCGTCTTATGAGGCTGACAGTCCTAATTCCACTCCAGGCTCACCGACTGGTGCTCTTACCCCGGTTTCCTACCATCCTAATCGGTGGTGTGTCGACGGGCAATACCAAGTGTATTCATATGCCAAGTTTCTAAATGATAAAGGCGTTATGACACAGACCCTTACAGTGGAGAAGTGGGTCCTTACAAGGAGTCTCCCCACCATGCCAGATATCCACAATCTATTCACCAGACACCGGATAGAGTGGACAACTCATTCTTTGGGCCACTACAGTGAGGAGTTGGTCTGAGAGTTTTACGCCTCTTATGTGGCTATTTTCCGATCACAGATTGATAGGCGGGATGCCCCCGTAAAAAAGGCCCCACTTGAGCACGTTAGAGTACGCGGCATCCAAGTCTACATATCCCTACCATCCATTCGCCGGTATCTGTACGGCAAAGATGTTAATGCCAACAGGACCTTTCTCACCACTGAGTTCGACTACCGGTGGAAAATTTCTTAAGATGGACAATTCTTGCGTGAGCCATCACTGAGAGAGACCACCAAGAGGTGGATGGCAATGCACTTATCTATTGATGGAGAGGGTCACGACTGGGTTACGGAGCCGAAGGGAGCCATTAAGAAGGCTAACTTGACCTTCACAACTAAGTTTTTATGGTTAATTTTCCGCCATTGCCTTCTCCCACGGCTGTTGATAATATAGTTACATGGGATCGCGCAGTTCTGATGGCAGCGATGATAGCCGGGTTTGAGGTGGACTTCTCTTGGCTTCTACAGGCACTCATGCATGAGAGGGCTTTCAAGGTCACCACTACTTACCCTTTTTCGTGCATGATATTTTCCTTATGCAGGTTCGCAGGTGTGCCCATTTGGCACATTGATCAGCTTAAGACTCCGCTAGGCAGTGTTGATATCGGCCTCATATGGGATGAGGCCAATGAGTTGGCTCCACGTAGAGGGCCCCGTTCATAGGTTCCTCCAGTTGGTGAAAATCTGGCTGATACGGTACCACATGCTCGAACGGCTATGGAGGCTGCTTCCGAAACCACTGACACTACCCCGGTCGAGTCTATCTCGGGTAGTAGCACTGCCCCTAGATCATCTCGTTCAGCACCTTTCCCCACTCTGGTCCCGCATGCTAGGGTCCAGAAACTAGAGGCTCAGATGGGTACACTTCTGCATCACATCCAACCTTGGATGCATAGGTTTATTACTGAGGCGGAGGAGCGCTTGGAGCGTAAGATGGACCAGCACACAGAGCAGAAGATCGCTGAGGTTCATCAGTGCTTAGACGCTTTTGAGTTGCGGGTGCTAGCCCGGCTAGCCCCTTAGGTAGACGTGTCGACCTTTCAGGCTGCGTTTGAGAGTCTGCGAGCAGATATTGATATGCCTATAGGCTAGGGTGCTTGAGTCTGAGACCCCTTCTGCAGAGCCTGCTGAGGACACAGTGTTGGCGGTATTCGCCAATTCTAAGATTCCACCACCTCCCCCTCGAGAGCATGCCAAGAGGAATAGGGGGCGAGAGGAGGATGAGGCTAGAGCACGAAAGAAGGAGCCCCGTAAGATGGAGGCTGCGAGGAGAGCCTCGATTGCTGATTAGGAGGCACATCAGATCAGGGCTGTAGAGTCAGCTGCAGGGGCATCTAGCTCCAGAGATGTGGAGACAGCGGGAGGCACTATTGATAGTACTGTTGCTGATGAGGTCACTACTGAGGGTGTCTAGACTACATAGATAGTGGGTTTCGGGAAAGCAGACCCACCAGCTTGCTGATCGCCGGCGCTTTGCGCCCCAGTTTTGCTTCACCTACCACTCTCGTATTTCAGTTTTTTATGCATTGGGGACAACTGCATTTTTTTTGGGGGTGGGGTAAATGGAAAGTGAGTTCTAGGGTGAAGCCTGAGTAGACCAATTCACGATCCTCTTTTGGGGTTTTCTTGCCTGTGTTCTTTTCCCCCAAGAGACTGATTATATTATTGGTGAACCGTCATGTCTATATCTTGTGTACATAGTATAACTATGAAACATGATGGCTAAGACAAAAATGATATCTTGATGTAATGAAAATGATGCATGGCTAGGCACAGTAATCGATAAAGTGTGGCTCTAAGCATGACATAGAGATACACCACTGCATGACCCTAACTCTAAGACTCAAACTAGCTGTCTGATAATCTGGTAGAGTAATGAGATGTCAAGTGAGTGTGAGGAAAATTTGAATAGTCCACTATTTATATTGAGCTAGAACTTTCCTGGTTAGTCCTGCTAAAAGTAAGCTGTAATAGACAACTAGGAAAGGATCATAGGCCCTAGTTCAATATAGCCAATTTTTAGCCTAAATAAAATAATAAAATAGAAAAAACAAATGAAATTGATCCCTATTTTATCCAAATGATTTGAGCTTAAAATAGACCTTTAAATTTCACCCCAACTGATCTTTTCTGGGAATAATGTGTTTAACCCGTTCATTCCTTGGACATGTGCACCTCAGCTTATGCCAAAAGCATAAGTTGAGGGTGGCTAATGCAGTATACAACCTTTTCGTGGCCCTGAACCAACTTTGGGTATTGTGTACTTTGACTCATGACAAAGCCATGAGTTGAGGGTTGCTATTATGAGGAATGCTCTGGAAAGTGGGGTTGAAAGGACAAAGAGAGAGAAAGAACAAAAGTAAAGTGACTCAAGACCCAGTTGAACGAAAAGTGAAATAAAAAAATATAATAAATACAAGCAAGAAAAGAAAAGAGTAACTTACACAAATGAAGAAAGAAGGGAAAATAGCAAGGTCAAAGAATATGAGAAATTGGGCGAAACAAAATGATAAAAGAGTGATACGCTTAGCCAATATGTCAAGGAGCATAAAAAGTCACTAAAGTATACCTAAATATACCCTACCTGATGCTGAGCCTATGTTACAAGCTAGGAAAGTCCTATTGTGATCCTAATAATTGTATGGCGAACTTAAAGAAGTGAAAATAAGGGCAAGTTTTTGGCAATATGTATGAATGAGTTGTGAATTTGTTCTGAGAGTGAGTGTTGAATAGTAATCCTTATACTCAAACTGAAATCATTGTGAAAAAAAATGAGGATGTTGTTTTGAAGTGAGGACACTAGTTGCAATACCGAAAATATTAGCACCTCTGTGAGAAATTGAAGAGGATAGGTGTCAGTGCGTGGTGAATCTGTGTCATGGTCTGGTTCCACATAATTCAAGTCTAATAGTGATAACATGAATAAACATGATGAGACTGATCGGGATTGATAGCCAAATGATTGCGAAAGCTAAAATATGGATACTATTGTACACAGATTTTGTAGTGAGTCATAGTGCGTCGCTTGAGGACAAACAATGAATTTAAGTTGAGGGTGTTGATATACCGTGGTTTCACAGTATTTTTAATGATTTTTCCTTAAGTTTAGTGTGTGTCCCAAAGCCTTTTTGTATTGATTTTTATGTAAGTTTCTCATTATTTGCAGGAAATCTGTACAAATATGAACACGGAAGTTTTTGAGCGAAGAAATGTAGATGATACCACCTACGAAGCTTATGACAGTCCGTAGGTGGCATCGTAGTGACGCTGCTGAAGGAAGATCGGGAAGTCTGATTTAAGGAAACAATTCAATTTTAATTGAAAAAAAATAATTAGTGTTAAGTGGAATTCGACCTTGGGTCAAGGGAGGGATTCATGACACAATTAGCCAACAGACCACTAAGTGTTTATGTTAAAACTACGCATGCCTTTTTAATTAATTAAATTCTAGAAGACAAAAATAACTATAAAAAATTAAACTGCCAACGGGGTATTCGAATCCGGACAAAGTGTAGGGATGCGGCCAGCCATTGCCAACTCGACTGCGTCTTGTTTAGTTATTTTAGGGGGTCCAACTTTTCTATATACCAATAAAATCAAAATTTACGTGCATATATAGCAATTTTTTTTGACGAATGGAGCCTACGTGGCTTCTCTCTTGCTTCCAAAACCCCAAAACCTCCATTTTAGATCAACTCAAGAAAAAGCTATAGAGGTGGATTCTTGGAGCTTTATTCTCAGATTTTCATGGGCTTTTTAATGTATAAGGTGATATACCGTAGTTTCATGGTATTTTTAATGCTTTTCCTTAAGTTTAGTGTGTGTCCCAAAGTCTTTTTGTATTGATTTTATGTAAGTTTTCTCCTTATTGTCACGAAATCTGTACAAAAATGAACGTAGAAGTTTTCGAGCGAAGAAATGCAGAAGATACCACCTACGGAGCTTATGACGGTGCGTCGAGCCTGTGATGGTCCATAAGTGGCATCGTAGTGAAGCTGCTGAAGGAAGATGGGGAAGTCTAACTTAGTGTGGGATTACGAAAGTCCATGACGGACCGTCATAGCCACGACGGTCCATCCTGCTGGTTCGTCGCAACTATCAAAGAGTAGTCCCAGTACTTAAATTCCAAGAAGTTTAAGTATTATGGAACGGAGACCCTCGACGGACCGTCATGCTTGAAGTGGTCCGTCATACCTACCGTTGAGGGTATTGAAGAAAGCAGCAGAAGAATTAGTGAAGTATGGGACGCAGAGGCCATGACGGCCCATCGTGGCCAAGACGGTCCGTCACGAGGTCTGTCGACTCGTACGCGTTTTGACAGATTTTCAGTAATTAGAATCCTTCATTTATTAGGTTTTTGTTTTTATTATAAATAGTTCAAAAAATCTCGTTTTTGTGGTTAGACTCTCTGATAATAGACTTTGATAGTAGACTTTTTGATAGTTAGACTTTTGGATAATCTTTAGTTCTCTTGTTCAAGTATTGAAGGGTTAATTTTAGCAATGGTTACACTTTTTCTGGAATTGATTGTTGGTGCTTTTGTTGATTAATCAAGTGAATTTATGGATTTTATTATTTCTCATAAAAGTAAGTGCATGAATTCTTATTAAATATATGAATAGTGTGATTATGACCATGGGTAACTAAACTCCATAATTAGGGTTGTGGGAACCATGGGTGATAATGAGGTAAAATCTAACTAAAATAGCAATTGTAGAATCGTGTCTTGCATGTATTGATAATTCTTTCATTTAGAAGTCTTTTTAACGGATGGCCAACGTTAGAACTCGCCTTAATACTACTTGCCGGACCAAGGATGTAGATAATAGGAAAGAATTATCAACATAGATTTAGTGTATACTATCTAATAGGCTAGTCTAGATTGGTACGAGGTAATAACTTAGTCAAATATCGAATACAATGCTTAATATGAGATAAAGGTAAGGGTTACTATAGCAACACACGTAGCCGGACGAAGGTGCGGAGTGATATTTTCTATATGCCGGACCAAGGATTTAGAGATACATAACTTATCACTTTACATGCAAGATACTAGGAAAGAATTGTTATAGTTAGAATTATCAAGTTATGAACCTGTGGGGAAGACTTAAGCCGTAGTTACTTTTATTAATTGTTTAAGCTCCAAAAATTGAATCTGTTAGTTGTTTACTTTAATCTAGTTAATTACTTTCATTAATTTAGAAATAAAACCCCCCTTTACTGTCTTTTGTTTTCTAGGAAAATAATTGACTAAATAATAGTAATAATAAAATAAAGTTAAGTCTGAACTATTTTCTCGTGGGAACGATGCCAACCTCATTAGTTGGGTTCTTTACTTGATACGACCACTTTATTTCTTATTTGAGAAGTAAGTTTGAGCGTATAATAAGGTATGGTGATCCTTCATCCCTATATAACCATTCATCTGTGTAGTCCTTTCAAAGGTTTTCTAAACAAGATTCAAAGACCAAAAATTCCCAATTTTCAATCTAGCCATGGGTTCATTCCCAAATTGATTTCAAAGGCATCCTAATGATGAATTTTGTTTATCATCTTATTTTGTGATGAATTTATATCCAATTTTATGAAGAACCCATGATCCTCCTAATTTTTCAAATTGGCCTATAATGTGGGTATTATGACCTTGATTTTATATTTATAGAATTGTGATTAGATTGTATTGAATTGCTTATTTCTATTACTATATATATCAATTGAATATTAATTGTGGAGGAATGATCAATGATGATCATAGCTTGGAGATTTGGTAAGTTCAACTATTTCTACTAATTAGCGTAGAGTGTTTGTTGAATTGTGTTGATTGGTATGGTCCACTTATGGTGGTGGTGTTTGCATTCTTGTACATGTTTATGTGTTATGATAATGGACTTGGAGGCATTGTATGCATGATGAATTTATATGATAATTTACATGTTTAGGAAGTTGAAGGAGTTAGTCTTGATTATAATAGCATGTTCTACGTGAATTAATGTTATGTGAAGTATATGAATAGTCCTCAAAACTAGTTGCATGACCTAGGTGTGTGGATGATCTTATATGTATATTTGTGATCATGTTAGTGTTAGGGGTGGTCTATATGGCTAATGATGATGAACATCCTTGTAGCATGACCTCTACTTGTATGAACCCTATATGAATGTGTGATTAAAGTATGCTAGGAGTCTTCTATCATATTGTTGTATAAGTACTTGCATCCAATGATGTAATGTGAGTGTGTGTAGTCTATAGTCCTTAATACTCTATATCTGTGTATGACTTGAGACTTGAAGAATGTTGTACATGTGTTGTGGTCTTTACAGGGTGGCTTCCTCAATGCTATGTGATAGCCATTCGTGATCATGTTGACCAATGTACACACACACACTTCATGCATATCTATGAGTACGACAGATTCATGATGACCAAGGAAAATATAGTTCTCCTATGATCACTACCTATTCTATGCACGTAAAGTATATGATTAATGAAGTTATGAACATATGTGCCTAAATGGGTTTAAGTGAAGGTAGATTTCACATATATGTACACACACATTCATGTATGAATGAAGTATGATAATGGTAGTCTAATGAATAATTTAGTCTCTTGAAAGGAATTACTCAATTTTACTCTAAGCTAAACTACGGTATGAATATGATATGATTATTTGAAAGTACATTCTCACATAATGTAGGTTCTATGGTGAATGTATAATTCTCACCCTAGATACCTTTTTCTATATGATATATGAGGGAGTAAGTCTCTATGACCTATTCTTTATGAACTAATGTTATCAAAAGGCTTAATGATATTTAAAAAGAGAGTTTAAGATTAACACTGAGTAAACATGAAAAATGAGAGTGGGAGCTTCACGTAAGTAAGTCCGACTTCCCACAATAGAACCTTCACGTTAGTAAGTCCGGGTTCTCAACAAATATGTTGTCTCATGAGATGGAAGCCTCCGCGTTAGTAAGTCAAGGTTTCTAGAAGCATATCCTTGTTCCATAACTATGTGCCCCCGTAGGTTTTAGCTTAGTAGATCCACTAGAATAAATATTTTGTACGAAGGTCCTACTTTGTCAAGTAGTACCCTCTTTCTTTCGGTGTGGGAGTAGAAAACAGGATCCCATGTAGGTCACGTGGTCTATGTCGGTTATGGCTATGTCTCTCTAAGTTTAATAAATGAACTAAGATAATAATACGAACTCTAATATAAATTCCTTGAGAAGTATGCTTAGTATAGGGATGATTATGGACCCTACCTATGCATTGCACTAGATGACTTCAAGAAGGGATAGGATTGGAACTGTCACGACCCAAATCGGGGACGCGACTGGTACCCACATTGACCCTCCTATGTGAGCGAACCAACCAATCTAAACCCAAACATAAATAATAAAATACAACGCGGAAGACTTAACTCAATAACGAAAAACGAATACTTAAATATCCCCAAAATCCGGAAGTCATCATCACAAGAACATCTATGATTACATTACGAAACTGAGAATATTCTAAGAAGTTAAACAAATGAAGGCTAGTCCATGCCGGAACTTCAAGGCATCAAGACGAGAAGAAGAAGATCCAGTCCAAGCTAGAAGCATAGCTCACCCTGAGATCCGGTACAATGAAGACTGGCTAGAATCGCGGTCGAGTTGAAGACGACGGCAAGGTTGCTGCACTCCACAAATACAAGAAAGAAACAAACAAGTAGGAGTCAGTTCAACCACACGTACTGAGTAGGTATCATCGGCCAACTCAGAATAGAAAATAGTATATATCAGTTAATCTCACAAATCAACTATAATACTCAACATGTAGTAACAACAAATACTACAATCATCAATAGTATCACCAAGTTCATCCAGGAGGACTCACGCCTCAATACCATACTCATTAAGGAAAAAATAGGTTCATTAGATGTAGCATCTTAACATCTTTCAAGATTCATTATCTTTCTTCCTCTTGTGTCGGTACGTGACACTCCGATCCAAATTCTATCCCGGTGCCGGAACGTGGCACTCCGATCCATATTCTATCCTTGTGCCGGAACGTGGCACTCCGATCCATATTCTATCCTTGTGCCGAAACGTGGCACTCCGATCCATATTCTATCCTGGTACCGGAACGTGGCACTCCGATCCATATTCTATCCTTGTGCCGGAACGTGGCACTCCGATCCATATTCTATCCTGGTGCCGGAACGTGGCACTCCGATCCATATTTCTATCCTTGTGCCGGAACGTGGCACTCCGATCTATATTCTATCCTGGTGCCAGAACGTGGCACTCCGATCCATATTTCTATCCTTGTGCCGGAACGTGGCACTCCGATCCATATTCTATCCTGGTGCAGGAACGTGGCACTCCGATCCATATTTCTATTCCGGTGCCGGAACGTGGCACTCCGATCCTCATACCCATCGAGCCTTCTTTTATACCAAGGCATCATCAATAACAATCAAGCCTTCTTTATACCAAGGCATTATCAATACAACACTTAGTTCATCAAGCCTTCTTTATACCAAGGCATTATCAATACAACACTTAGTTCATCAAGCCTTCTCTATACTAAGGCATTATCAATACAACACATAGTCCATCAAGCCTTCTTTATACTAAGGCATTATCAATACAACACATAGTTCATCAAGCCTTCTTTATACTAAAGCATCACAATAACAATACAAGTTCATCAAGCCTTCTTTATACTAAGGCATCACAATAACAATACAAGTTCATCAAGCCTTCTTTTATACTAAGGCATCACAATAACAATACAAGTTCATCAAGCCTTCTTTTATACTAAGGCATCACAATTACAACACAAAGTTCATCAAGCCTTCTTTTATACTAAGGCATCACAATTACCACACAAAGTTCATCAAGCCTTCTTTTATACTAAGGCATCACAATTCTCATAACAAGTAAAATTAGGGTTTCATCAAGATTTAGGGTTCAAAAGCTTCATCATGCTTATTTCATCACAAACATATAATCATACTCATACAATCATACAATTAAGCATATAGAAGGGTTTACAAGATTACCCAATACATATCATTTTCTATTGAGAGTTTACTACAAATAGCATAAACCATAACCTACCTTCACCAAGGATTTGTGTTCAAGCAAGAATCTTCAAGAAACCTTGCTCCTTCTCTCTCAAGCGCCTCTTTTCTCTTCTCTTTCTCTTTCTCTTTCTTCCTCCAACCTTCCTCTCTTCTTACCCTAAATCACAAGATTTCAAGTCTCAAAAGTGATGAAACCAACCCACCAAGTTACTAAAAGTTAGTCTTTCAACCCCCAAGGAATTGAACTAATAACATTAACCCACTAACTTTATAAATTAAAGCCGGAATAGTCCAAAACACCCCTTTATAATTAGCCAGAATTCTGACCCCGACTTGGATTACGGAACCTGTGACGGTCCGTCGTGACTGCGACGGTCTGTCACGTAGGTTCGTCATGGACTCGATTTCCTTTAAGGAGTCTGTGACGGTCCGTCGTGCATACGACGGTCCGTCCTGCACTTCCGTCGCGACGGACAGAGAGTTGCTCCCAGCACCAAATTCTCAAGAGTTTAAGTGTTTTGAAACGGGGCTCACGACGGTCCGTCGTGACTGTGACGGTCCGTCCTGCAGGTCCGTCACAGAGTTCAGAGACTCAGTTTCAACACTCAATTTCATAATTCCAAGTGTTTTGGAACGGGACACCCTCGACGGTCCGTCGTGCCCACGACGGTCCGTCGTTGTGTCCGTTGTATTCAGCCAGTTTTCCCAAATAAAAATTTGTTACTCAAAACGACTAAACAGGTCGTTACAATAGATACCAATTTACCCATCATTCGTCCCCGAATGATCAAAAGAGGAAAAACAAGGGCGAAAAAGAGTAACTGAATCTGTAAACAGATGTGGGTATTTTTCTCGCATATCTGCCTCCTTTTCCTAAGTAGCCTCTTCAACCGGTCGATTCTTCCATTGAACTTTGATGGATGCAATCTCTCTCGACCTCAACTTGCGAACTTCTCTATTCAGGATAGCAACAGGTTCCTCTTCATAAGTCAAATTCTCCTCGAGCAGAACCGAATCCCAACGGATGATGTAATTTCCATCCCCATGGTATCTTTTCAACATGGACACGTGAAACACCGGATGTACTCCGGACAGCCCTGGAGGCAAGGCTAATTCATAGGCCACCTCCCCTACTCGCTTAAGTACTCAAATGGTCCAATATACCTTGGACTCAACTTACCCCTTTTACCAAACCGCATCACCCCTTTCATGGGCGAAACTTTCAACAAGACTTGTTCACCTTCCATGAACTCTAAGTCTCTACCCTTTCGGTCCGCATATTCCTTTTGTCTACTCTGAGATGCTAACAGCTTTTCTTGAATAGCTTTCACCTTTTCCAAGGAATCTCTCAACAAATCAGTACCCCAAGGTCTGACCTCAAATGCATCAAACCAACCAATGGGAGACCTACATCTCCTCCCATACAATGCTTCAAATGGAGCCATGTCGATACTGGAGTGATAGCTATTATTGTATGAAAACTCCGCCAAGGGTAAGAAGTTATCCCAATGGCCACCGAATTCTATCACACACGCACGAAGCATATCCTCCAACACTTGAATCGTTCGCTCAGACTGACCATCGGTCTGAGGGTGAAATGCAGTACTAAGATCCAATCTAGTACCTAATTCAGCATGCAAGGTTCTCCAAAACTTAGAAGTAAACTGCGTACCTCTATCAGATATGATGGAAAGTGGAACCCCATGTAATCGAACGATCTCTGAGATGTAGATTTTGGCTAACTTCTCTGCATTGTAGGTCACCTTGACCGGAATGAAGTGAGCAGACTTAGTTAATCTGTCCACAATTACCCAAATAGAGTCAAACTTCCCCAATGTCTTTGGAAGACCAACCACAAAGTCCATTGCAATTCTCTCCCACTTCCATTCAGGAATGGGCATTCTTTGAAGNTTTTAAAAATAAACTTAAATTTTTAATTTTTTTGGGGTGGGGGGTGAGGGGGCTGGTGTGGGGGTGGTTGGGGGGGAGGGGGTCGAGGGAAGGGGTGAAAAAATTAAACTTTGAAGTCCAAAATATTTCTTAAAATAAACTTTATTTTTTTGGGAAGTGTGGGGTGGAGGTCGAGAGTTGAAATTTTAATAGGGACCCATATATGAAAGTTTTGAAAAGCTTCTAAAACTTGGTAACAGAAGGTTTTTTTTGAAAATTTGGAGAAAACATGCAATACCCATATTTGACCCGTAGTTTACCCATAATATACCCATATTATAATGGGTAAAATATGGGTATAATCCAAACATTGCCCATATTTAAAATAACTCTTTCAACCAATATTTGATGGACTATTTGGGCGGGTCAATGAAAATGGGCTTAAATTGTCAGCACTAGTGAATTGCTTCATAGTTGTCCTTGTGTGATTGGAAACTTTCCACAGGATTGCTCCTAAGTAGGGGAAATAGTGTGTTGATCCTTGTAAGGTGATTGCGAAGTATGTTAGTTAATGGTACAAACCTTATGACTAGTTAATGATTCAATCTATGAACCTATTTTTAGAGTGGAAAGAAGGGGGTTAATTCAATAAGTTGGAAGTATGATTACCCTAAGATGACTTATGAAGGTGTATGGTATGCACCCCTTAACTCTTCAAGAGAAGGAGAGAATTGAGGTTGACCTACTTTGAAGTGGTTAGTTATCTTGTAAGCTTGAATTTGAGTATGGTCAATTGAGGAAGTGCTTAGATTTTACCTAGGCATGGTTGTTTGGGAAGTTCCACCATAGGTGATGATCCTTGTTGGTTAGTCTTGACTTGCCTTAACCTTGGTGTTTAAAGGCATGATGTGCTTAGGCTTACCCCAAGTGGGGGATAATATGCACATATGTTAAGATTTTAAGTTTCCTTGATGTCCCTATGTTGAGTTCCCTTGAACTTCTCTAGGTTGAAATTCACTTCGTAGTGATGATAAGAAAGGTGTTCATAATTTTAGATCACAAGAGAGGGAAGACGTGCTTTGTTAATAAGGTTGGTAAGCTAAAATTCCCCTAGAGTTGAGATGAATTTCTCCCAAATGAGTTTATCCTAAGTGGGGGAGGATGATTTGAGTAGTAAGGTTGTACATATCCTTATCTTTTTATTATATTCTTACTCAATCTTGAAACCAAAGAGTTCCTTAGTAGCTTGTTCATGATAGAAGTCTTGCACAAGGGTAAGTTGCATGTTCTCCATATGTTATGCATGTCTGAAATGACACTATGTTATCCATATTATGAAAGTTCATTATTGCATGAAAAGGGAATTTTGATAAATTTGCATGTTGCTTATGATATGATGCATCTTTATATGATAAATGTGCACTTTTATCTCATTAGATAGCTTAGTGAGCATTCTTTATGTCACTTTAATGTGTGGTTCCTTAGCCTCACAATGATAAATTGAGTCTCCCTTAAATGAGATAAGATGAGTCTCTTTAACAAAATGGGTGAATTTTATGACTTGGAAGTGTTATTATAGGCTCACTCTTGAGGAATGATGGTTTGTCTAGCCTATGTCTTTTGGTGTGCCTATAAATTGTGATAATTTCCCTAAATGATGCATGTTATGAAATCTAGTGATGTGCTAGAAATGGAAAGATGTAAATTTACTTCCTAATGTTGTGATGTGCTTGGTGTGACCTACCATGTTGATTTCATAAGGAAGGAAGTATAAAATAAATATGGTTTAGAGTAAAGAAATCCTCCTTAATGTGAAACCTCTATGCATTACTTTTATATGAACTCTATGATGTGAAGTTGATGTCTATGAGCCGTTTAAGTCTTATGAATATATGTTGTTGTGATATGAATCATATTATGAAAGACTATAGAAGGTGACCTCAAGGTGATACATTGTACTAAGTACACTTGAGGGTTACTTAAGTAAAGATAAGAGATTTATATAATGAAATAAGAAAATAAGAATGAAATTGAATAATAATGTAATATTGAGGAGAGAAAAAGATTTAGAGAGTAAAATAGAAAATTGGATTGGATTGGTTGTCTGAAAAAAATAGAGAACACTATATTTGGAGAGTAAAATAGAGGGTAGGGTTTGAGATGCCAAGTGATTCCAAGAATTATTAAATTTGGAAATAAGTAAGGGAATCTGGAAAATTTCCAGATTACAAAAGTGAGTTTTGGTAATATTCAAACATCCATAACTTCCACTTCAAGAATATCTTGGTTGAGTTCTTAATATGGATGGAAATATCGTCGGAAGATATTTCCGACGACGTCTAGTTTGAGAATTTCCGAGGTTGTATGAGGGAGATATGACTTTCGATAGTTGGGATGTTGAGCAGGGAAAGTTCCAAATTTGAATTTGATAAAGGTGTTTTTGTCTCTTCCTAAGTCAATCATTAATTTCGTTTTTCGGGTAATATGTTGGGGTCTAAACTGATCCAATTCAATATACACACTTAGAAAATAAGTTTGGGCTTTGAAAGAAAGGAGAAAAGAGGAGAAGGGAGAAGAAGACGCTAGAACACCAAGATTTCATCTTGTGGATTTCGTCGGGGGTGACTCCTATCAGGCATGTGAGATCATTCGGTGTTGGGTTCTATCACCCACCCTCCAACTCGATTCATTACTAAAATTTATATTTATTTAAAATTAAATCTTGAATTTCTTGATGAAAAGTTAAAGTTCTTGTTGGTTGATTTGTAGTTGATCTCCAGTAGTTTTGATTGTTGTTCCAAACTATTTTCGGGTCTTATCTATTAAGTAATGATTTATTTAGGGATCCTAAGTTTTTGGGGTGGGATCTATGGGAGTTTCAGAAGGTTTAGAGATGAAAAAAAAGAGAAGAAAGTAGGAAAAACCCGTCTTATAGGAGCTGATGCGCCGCACCTCCAAAGCGCCTCAGGACAGAGTCTGTCCGTCAAGATCTGGCTTGCCGAGCCCCCCTGAGCTCCTGAAGAAAGCCTCTGTCCATTAGGATTTGGTGCTCCACGCCTCTCAGAGATCCCAGACCCCCCGGAGACCCTGTTCTTTCCCTATCTTTCCGTACTAGTTCCTAAGAGATGTACCCTTCATTCCTAGTTGATTCCAACACTTACATCTAAACATCATAAAATCATCCATAAACATGAGATCATAATCCTTGAATCCATAATCCAATTCAATGGAAGCTAAGATCAAAGTCAAAGAAGTTAAGAGTCAAGGTCTAAAAGTTAAGCAGCAAGCCAAAGTAAGTTCTTAAAGTTTCCAAAGAGTCTTAAACAATCATTTTAACTTTGTTTTAGGACTCAAGTTACAAGTTGAGACAAGAGTAAAGAGTTGAGTAAACATCTCAAAAGCTATAAGGGAACTAAGTATCCCTAAGAGTCAAGTTTCAAGCTAAGTAACGAGAAACAGTGAGTTCATTTCTCAAAAGATATGAGGGAACTAAGTATTTCTTAAGAGTCAAGTTTCAAAGAGAAAGATTTGATTCACTTATCAAAAGATATACGGGAACTACGTATTCCCTAAAGGTTTACGAATGTTTCACATTTGAATAAAAAGGGAAGTAGAAGTTCCGAAAGAGTTTTTAGCAAAAAAGGAACATTGATTCCAAGAGGATCTTCTTAAAGATAAAGAGTTCAAAAAATTATCTCAACCCAAAGAAAAGAAAGTTTCAATTAAAGAGTGAGATAAAGTACATTTTGGGAGTAGTATTTAACATCGATCTAGGGATGATATTTCATATTAACTCAAGTCTCCATGTAAACAATGTAGCCACCATGGGAATTGACGGTTCATACTTTTAGATGATCACCTAAGGAGATCTAGTTGATCCAATAAGTTGAGTAAGGTCCAATACCGATGGCAAGGTGTAGTATGGTCCTATTGCAACATGAGGCAATACGTTGCACAATCACTTAGGACTATAGTGATGGTTTTCGGTTAGAGAAACAATCACAAAAACCATATTACCATTTTATATAAGTAAATTTGAGTTTGTTATTGCATATCTTTAATGAATTGAGTTGTTTTTTTTTTTTTTATAATCTTTATATATATCCTTCATATGATTTAAATTTCTTTATATGTATATCCTTTGAGTTAAGTATATTCTTGAGTTGAGCAGAGTCAAGGTAAGTTTATGGAATCCCCTCAAGCTTAAGTCGTCGTTTCACTCTCAAACTTGCATACTCGTTAATTGAATGTACTGATGCCAGTTGGTCTGTATCATTTTATGATGCATACGCATGTGTCCAGGATCAGCACGCAACGCTTCGTTGATCCTGAGCAAGTTCCAGAGTTAGTAGTGAGCCTTCTTGCATTCTAGAGCAAATAACTTTTCATTGCTTTATTAGTTTAGCTTTTAGGATATTGTGGGGTCTTATCTAATATCTCTCTTCAGTCAATTAGAGGATTTGTAGACAATTGTATTTTAGTTTGGAGTTGTTTTCAGTTATTGAGACTTAAGTGCTATTTGGCTAGATTTATGATATAAAGTACTTTTCTTTAAACATGTCTTATTTTTTTTAGGTTGAGTTTACTTTTCCGCTGAGTTAAGTAAGCCTGGCCAAGGGTTCGCTTGAGGGCCTACAATGGTCTTTGAGTGCCAGTCCCGCCTAGGGTGTAGGCTCGGGGCGTGACAAGTATTAACCTATGAAGCTATTTCCTCCATAGGGTTCTTAAATTCTCCAATTTTAAAAAATAGATTCCCTAATCATACTAGGGTTTTATTCAATTCACATGAGTTCCTTCAATATTATCCAATTGATTAGTTTATGCCTTTTTACTCATGATTTGAAGTAATTCATGCTTTTACTATGAATTCCCATGAGCCCATGATTTCTAGACTATAATGATATAATATGGGTTCTGAACTATGAAAGATAAATTTATGATGATATGCATGTATTTATGAAATTGATGAAAATGATTTAAGTTGTTTTGAGAGTGAATCATCAATGTTGTCGTGAAAAAATTTCTCATATACTACTAAATACATGAACGTGAAAGGGTTTTCTCACACAAAGGATTCTTAGAGTTGAAAGATTTTCTCAACTAAACTTTGAATATAGATTTAGGAGCTATTCTATTGAAACCTAGCTTTTTTGGTGTAACATTCTAGAAAATGTACTTGTCTAGTGAAGAGCCTATTAAGTTTTAAGAATATGTATTGGGGTACATAGGCATCCCAATGCCCAATATTGAGTAATATTGGACATTTTAGAGAATATGGTCTTGAGGGTGTTAGCCAATTTTTATGTATTAACAAGTAACTTAAAATAAACTTTGGTTCAAATGCCCCAATAGAAGCTCGTTTAGGAATTGTACCTACAATTAAGACCCTAAGCTAAAATGCATAATTCCTTCTCACATATTAGGTACGAGGTATCCAAGTGTCAAGCCTAGGTACCATATAACATGATCAGTTAAAATTATCATGTAGATTAAGCAATGCCCAAGGACATAGTGAGGGTCCTTGAACAAGAAATGAGAAGAAACACATGTGCAAGCACATGTGCTAACCGGCCAAAGGACAAGAAACCTAGCCCAACCGAATTTGGTTAGGGAGGTTAGAGGCAGGCGCGCGAATGACTTAAGCCACGTGGGGCCGAGCATCCTAACAAACTCTAGGATCTAACTAAATTACCTACCTAAATGACTAACCTAGGACTAACCTAAATTAACTAACTACTGTGCCCGAAATCCTAAGACCTAATCGGGTGACACTAGCCGGGTAACTAACTAAAGAAACATCCTAGTACCTAACCTAGGATGGTCCAAAGAGGTTGGTTATGGTCCTAATAACTTAGAAGTACTTTAGTAATTACACTAGGTCACTTAATTAATTAAATTATAAACTTAATTAATTAATTAAAAATAAAAGTCAAGGTCGAGACTCTTAGAAAAATTTCAGATTTGGCGAAGTCAAATGCTCTCCTATTTTTAGTCAATTTAGGATGGGCGTTTTGGTAATTAGCTAATTTATTTATTTAATAAAGGTAATTAGACTAATTTTAATTAGTCAATATTCAGTTCCTAAGACCTAGATCGTGTTTATCCATAGAAAACCTCGCAATTTCAAAAACAGTAAACAAACAAAAGGAAAAACAGTGAATAATTCTCCTAAAGCGATTTCAGGGTGATTCTTTATGTTTTTGGTGCAAAGTACAAAGTGATCTTTGTATATTCAATCCTATAGTAAGGAATGGGTTTTCTCTCTTCGATTCCTTTCCCCAAGAGGCTTTTCAAACATTTTGAATTCTAGAATACCAACTAGGGTTGTTCCCAATGAATTGCATGTTCATCTCCCCAGTTCTCCCTATTTCTGATTCTTGTTGTTTGTATAATTTAAATCTCGATCGTGTTGTTGGTATGTGGTGCTAACTGATCATTATGTGTAGGTTCTATGATTTATATTGTAGAATGAAACCTATATGTTAGATCCATATGATTAGGGTATCATTAAACTGAGATAAGTATGTTGTAATGCCCAATTGTGTTTGAGAAGATGAAATTGTTATGAGTTGTTCATTGAATTGTTCTTATAGGCTAATCAAAGGTTAAAAGTTGGCTGGTTAACATGATGAGATTACTACACTGAATTCATGAAATAATTGACTTTGCTAGTGATAATATCATAGTTTGATTTATGCCAATACATTGGCCAGTAATATTATTTCCAAAATATGTAAAGTCATACTAATCTTAAATCAATGAACTCATAACATAGGGTGTGCCAATATTTGGGACAAGTCTTAACATACCCTATCCACACAAACTTGTCAACATAATAGCATTTTGGATAAGTCCTTTTAACTTCCTTAAAGAATGGTACATGACTATCAATTAATGTTGAACAATATAAGGTGAGTGATGAAATAACTAAGAGCTATAAGTTATGAAATTGACCTAATATAGAGTGTTAAAGGATGTGATACACGTCTCACTTACACTTAAATGATTACGTCTAAGATACTCACATAAGAGGGTTCTACAAACTGTGAGACAGGTCTCACTCGCACCATGATGATTATGTAAGATTTAAGTTCATATTAATCAAGTACAGAGAAGGGATGACCAGTTATCCATTGAGCTAAGTATACCTCATACTAGAAGAAAACTTCCATAATGCATGAGTCAACTCTAAAAGATGTAAGGTATAAGAAATTGAGCAAAACACCGATAGACTAGAATTGAGCTTGTGCAAGCACATGTAAGCCTCATGAGATGAGACTACCACCAAGATGGATAAGAGTCTCCAGAATCTCCTAGTCTTTGAACTATGTTGCCAGCATAGGTACTATCCAGTGGATCCCACCTAAGAGTGCTAGGTAGTTATTAGTTTCACTTTGTCAGGTGAACCTTTTTTCAGTGTGGGTAAGAAGCTGATTTCATGTTTAGTTCACATGATCTATGTTAGTTAAAAGCTCCAGATCCGGTTTCACTTTAGCCGGTGAACCACCTCTTTTCAGTGTGGGGAAAAAACTGGATTTCATGTTAACTCACATGATCTAGGTTCACTTTAACTAGTAAATCACCTCTTTTCAGTGTGGGGAAGACACTGGATTTCATGTTAGCTCACATGATCTAAGTTAGTTAAATGCTAAAGATTTTTTACGAAAGTAAGTAAGTTAGAAAGAAAATTATGTTCAAAGTGAACATGAGATCAAGGAAGAACAAAAGTAAGTTCATAAGTGAACTAAGTAAGCATAATGATCAAATAATGGGCATAGCCAATAATATGAATACATGCGCCCGAAAACGTATTTGTATTATCTTAAATGATCAAATAATGGGCATAGCCAATAAATATTGGCTTATAAAGACTTCATGCACAATTTAACAAGAATAGAAGAAATAACTTGTGAGTAGAGTAGTCAAACCATTTCCTTAGTATTTTGGATTACTTACTTGATTCATTGTAGGTATGGGAGTACAATGAATCATTGCACTTGTAAGTAAAACATAGGATCAAAGGATATCACTGAACTACACAATAGAAAGAAGAAAAGACTGAAAAATTAACTAAGACAGGAAGAATAAGCTCTTGAACTAAGGGAGCAAAATTATTAGGTTTTGTTTGAGTTGTTCAAAATTATGTTCATGATTCCAAGGTCTTATGTTCATATAGAAAATGAGTTGTGTGGTTCACATGCAAGAAAACATATCATATTCATAGCATTAATCACAAATAACAAATTAGGAAAGTATAGTGACTTCACTTTCCAGAAACGACATGCTGCTATAGGAAGAGCTTTCCTTGATCATGCATAGTCCTTATGTGTTAATGTGAATACACCCATACTTAGTAGAGATGTATACTAACCCATATACTATTACTATATTTATAGGAGCAAGTTCGAGAGAAGATTGAAGATTCATTGAAGTGGTTTGGATTAGCGATCTCCAGACTTTTGTAGGTCGTCTTGAGTTCAAGGATGCCTATGTTTATTATTCTAGATTAAGTACATTAGACATAAATAGTGGATGTTTTCCCTAGCATTTCATTTCAAACATTTGTTCAAGCCTTTGTATTACGGCCGGTTTGGCAAACTATTATTAATACTATGATTCCTTATTTCAATTGTTTAATCTATTGATAGATGGTTTTTTATGTTGAGCTTATTAGTATATCACTCTTTTGAAGTAATTATATGAAGTCTAAGTACATTTGAATAAGTATTAAAAAGTGTTAAATTTTCCACAAATTTAACTGTATGATTGTGATGAAAGCTAAGAAGAGGCTTGTCTGCGACCTCTGGGAGGTTAACGACGCCGGTCTCATCTGGAGTCTAGATTCAGGGTGTGACAAACTTAGTATCTGAGCATGAGGTTAAATTACCTAGGAACTAAGGCTCAAAACAACCACATTGCGTAGTTTTTAGCTTATGGTTTGAAGTGAACCATAATCATGACTTAGAGACTTAGTGATGTTAGGAATATTCCCTTCTTCTACTCTTTATCGTGCTGTCTAGCGTTTTGACATTTTGTGTCATTCTAGCATATAACTTCCTTCTTGTGTGTACGTATAGAAAATGAACACAAGAAGAAATGCAGGCAGAAGAGTTGAAGAAGCAGCTCCTAGAGGAAACCAAGCTCCTCTTTAAGCCCCAGCTGCTGGAGAGCAAGTGCCTGTTAACCCAGCTGCGTTGACAGATGGAGAAGTGAGAGCAGCACTGGTTCAGATGGCCCAAGCCATCACTGCACAAGCACATGCTATCACAACCCAGGCCGCTAGAGAGGGTGCTCCCAGCGAGAACCCATATGCTAGTACCATGGCTAAAAGACTAAGAGATTTCACATGAATGAATCCTCCAATCTACTTCGGGTCCAGAACCAATGAGGATCCCCAGGATTTTGTGGACGAAGTTTACAAGAATCTCTATGTTATGGGTGTTAATGAAGAGGAGAAGGCTGAGTTGGCTGCATACCAGCTCAAGGATGTGGCTCAGGTGTTGTACAACATGTGGGGAGATGGTAGAGCACCAGGAAAATGAGTCGTCGGAGAGTCGTCGGAGGAAGAGAGGTCGAGAAGGCAAGAAGCCTAGGCCCTCGGATCAGGCTGGTTCTAGCACTGGTAGGAGTGCGTTTGGAGTCCAAAAAAGGCAATGATAGAAATTCCCAGCGTGAAAGAATGTTGTGTGATAAGTGTGTCCATCCACATGGAGGTGAGTTCATGGTAAGTTCTAATGCCTGCTATGGGTGCGGCAAGAGAGGGCATATGATCAGTGACTTCCTACATGTGAAGAATCAGTCAAAGGCAGATACTCAGCCTCAGCCTAATACTAATACTACAGTTGAGCCTCCCAAATGGAACATGTTCTATGCTTTGAAAAGAAGAAAGGAGAAGGAGAAGTCAGCTGATGTGGTTACTGATAACTTGCTTGTATTTTCTTTTCTTGTGTATGCATTGTTAGATCAGGATCGACCTTGTCTTTTGTTACTACTTTAGTATCTAGTAATTTGACTTGCTTCCTGGGATCTTGCATGAACCTTTTCTAGTTATTACTCCCATAGAAGACAACATTAGAGCTGAAAGAATATATAGGAATTGCCCAATGACTATTCTTGATAGAGTCACCTATTGTAAGACCCGAAAATGATAAAGGGTTATAGATCCTAACATGTTTGTATTAAGGTTATAAGGTCCTAAAATGACTTATAATATTTTATAGAGGAAGTGTGTAAACTTTGAAGTTATTTAGAAGTCGAACGTCAAGGGACGACCAAGACGTTCGACGACTAGTCATCTATGTGCCTCATGTGTCTATGCATGCTTATATTTATGTGTCATGAGAATCTGAAGACTATAAATGAGTTATAATGACGTTTATTTATGGTATATGTAGTTTCGAGAAGTTTGGAGGCCAAACGACCAAGAACATCCAAAAGGCGTTTGAAAGATAGCCCTTAAGACACTCAACATGTGTCTTGATGGGGCCTAGCCTGTTTGGATGACTTGCAGGTGTTTGTTTTGGGTGAAACTTATGTGGAAGGTCTAAAAATTGTTAAGGGTTTTATTTACGTTGGAAAATTTTGGTACATCCTCTAAAGGGCCCCACAAAAGGCCCCAAGGCTGGTCGAGACACTGCCTTGACAGTGTCAATCGACGGACAAAACGACTGCCAGTTGGTCAACCAACGGCCCTTTGGTAAGGTCTATTCGACTGTAACTTACCTTGGGCAGGTATCAAGCCAATTTTGGCTAAGTACCAATTGATAGAAGCCTAGGCACAGACCATTTACTGACAAACACCCCGTAGGTGCCTCTGTCGATAGTGGCCTATAACCTGCAGGCTGCGTCTGTTTTAATTAAAGGGGTGAATGGGAAATTCACCCCACTTCTAACCTAACCCTAATTAGTTTATTTAGCTATTTTTGGGTGTATATAAGTAATCAAAAATGTGATCACCCAATTCTAGAATCCTCTTACACGATTGAAGTCTTTCCCTCAAAAAATATTTCCCTTCAAACCACCATTGTTGGTGAAGCTCAAGAACTTCTTGGAGATGGGTTTCCTATGGATGAATCATCAAGTTTTAGATGTTTTCAGTAAGACAAAGGTATGATGATCCTTCATCTCTAGTTATCCTTCTATATAGAGAGTTAATCTCAAAGTTTTCAAAGACAAAAAAATGATCAAGTGCTTCTTATTCATTCTAGCCATGGGTTCTTTCTTAAATTGATTTCAAAAGCATAATATGAACGTATGATTGTCACATACTGATTTGGACGTGATTTTCGATCCTATTGCATGATGAATCCATGCTCTTTCATAAACTTGATGTTTTCTTATGTATGGGTTTATGATCTTGATTTGTTATCGATTGAATTATGATTCTATTACGTTGAAGTGGCTATATATACTGTTATTTACATGAACTGATCATTATTTTATGATGAAGGGTTCATGTGGATGCATGTATGAAGAGTTGAACATGCTTAGCTTAGTATTCTAGGAATTCACTGCAACATGACCCTTTTTATGATTAAATGTTGAACTCAATTATGTTGTGGTTCTTGTAGCTACTGTTTTAGGTAAATATTATGGTTGAATTGTGGATATATATCTTGTATTATTAAAATAAAGAAGGATTGGTTTGAACTAATCTAGGTTCTTCTAGTCTATGGAGTTGTAACTTGTGATCTTGACGTTAGGTTAGTTGCTATATGAATAGGTCATGGTTAATGTCTATAGCTGCTGCCTATAACGAAATATGAGGATAAATTATCTGTAATTAAAACAATATGGGTCAATTCATGATACTTTTAATAGGATTAACCTATGTAAACTTACCTTCCATGAACTCCTTGTGTCGATCTTAATGGCAATTGTAGTAGTATCTCATCTAGACTATGATTTCATTAGCTACTTCCTAACATGTAATTTATTGGTAAAATATTATTTATGATCAATACATTGGTAAAATTGATAAGATGGCCTATTCTCTTTACTGTACATTAAATTGATAGTTAAATGCCTATGATAGTATCTTGATCTTGAAGTGCTTAAGCATGTGTTCTTTGTGACTAAGTGTAGGATTAGCTACTGCCTTAGAGTGATATGATTCATGAAATATGATATATAATCCATATAAAAGATATTGGCTAATGATCTATGTTCTTCTACTTCCTAGTACATGTGAGATGTCTTGGATTATGTTACAGTATGACCCTGTAGCGACTTGTACATAGTTTCTTTTATGATTAAAGTACATTTAGCTACTTCCCTATATACGAATTGTTGATGAACAACGTTTATTGATTAATGATGATCAAAGGGTGAGAAATTGGTAAGAATGCTTATCTCTTCTACTTTTCGTATAGTATTGTAGTTGATGAAGCCTTGTATGGCATTGTGTGGTATGATCCACTTATGGTGCCGGTGTTTACTTTATTGTCAATGTATATGTGTTGACCATGGACTTGACGTCAAATAGATGAATATATGAACATGTGCTTAGGATGATACTATTAGAAGATTATGCATACTTTCCTATTTTAGTTGTGATTTAGGGTGTATGGCTATTGTATGAGCATGTGTATATCCATGTTAGGGTGAAGTATAGGTGCTTCAATTAATGATTTAAATGGTTAACAATCCCTTACCTATGTACCCCTATGTGAATGCATGAATAGCACAAGTTAGGAGTCCTAAGTGTAATATGAAGTTGACTTGTCTCCTATGCTATTGTGTGTTGTGTGGTCTATACTTGAAAGTGTAATGTGGTCTAAGAGTTTGGCTGCCTCGATATGCTATTGATAGCCATTATTTTATCATGTTGACCAATGTATACACAAACTCACTCACATGCATTTTACAAGTTGTGTAGGTCATGGTGTCTAAATGAAAGGTTGTTCTTATATTCACTAATGTCTACTATATATTTAAAGTATATGTATGTGAAGTATGTTATGTAGTCCCTACTAGGATGACTTGATAGGTGTGCTAGTATGGGCAAGGGTATGGTACTTTGCCTATGCATTGCACATGTGTACCCTAATAGGATATTTCTAGTTTTGGTTTCTATATGTATGAACATATCACTACAAAAAAATCAGCATTTACCGACGGACGATATCCGTCGTTAATATATGATATTCCGTTGCTAAGCACGATTAGTGATGATTTTTTGACTGTTTCTATTTCGCTCGTTAGTATTCTCTTAGCGACAAAAAATGAGTTCCATTACAAGTTTAGCGATGATTTAGCGATGAATGATATTCGTCATCACTTGTTAGCGACAAACTAATCCGTCTTTATATTTATATGATTCCTTGTTGATTTAATAATTATCCTGTCATTTTCGATAAATTTGTAACGATATTTTTGTCACTAATCCATTGCAACATATTCCATCGTTTAAGACGGCATATTTGGCGCTAAAAAGTTTGTCGCTAGTATGTTGTTGTCATTCCTTTATCTAGCAACAACCAAATAGATGCTATATTTGATGCTAAAAAGATTTCTAGCAATTATACTTTATTTTGTTTTAAAAATACACTGCTAAAAGATTTCTACCAATTATACTTTATTTTGTTTTAAAAATACACTGCTGAAATAAATAAAATTATATAGAAAATCGAAATCACATAGTTTAAATCCAAAACATCCAAAGTAATAAGTGATCTTAAGCCTGCAAGTAGTAGTGATCTTGAGCTTTACAAATTTATCTTTCAACGTTGCTTGCAACTCAAGTAGTTTTAAGAGTTGAAGGCTATTCTTGAGTCAGATATAACTATGTATTGCCTGTTGTTAAAGGAAGGTGTCTTCACCATAATGCCTAGTATGTGATCTTGAGCCTGCAAGTAGTAAAGCAAAAGAAAAACATTTGCACATGTTTTGAAATTTTCATGTAAATCTCTTTAAAGGAAATATAAACTGTGAGGTAAAAATAATATACTTTCAAGTCCAAGTAACCTCATGAGATAGACAGGATTGCTGGAAGTATATGATTTTCAATTGATAATGATACTTCTAAAATGAACGGTGATCAGAACAAACCACAAAAGGAATTGAAACACTTTTAGGTTTTTTTTTTTAAAATGATCTCAAACCGCAGAATATGATGAGATATGCACATAAATCAAATTTGGTAAATGCTTCAATAGTAAAGCAAAGATGAACAACTATTTTAGGAAAAAAAATGAAGTTGTGAATCAATCGGCTAAATCAAAATTACAAGGAAGAAATCAAGTTAAGGCAATTAAAAATATGAAATCTTACGTATAACATACATACTAAATAATACTCACAATTTGAAACCACACAGACCACAATAGAAGCAACAATCATGAAGTTTGGACAGAAAATTTCAACCTAAATATGCTTTATAATAATCAACACGTTGCGAGAAAAATTTGTACACAACGACAGATTAAGACGATAAAATTTTGACAAATCAATTCCAGATAATTATGAAACAATAGAAAATAGTTGAAATTATCGCTATAAAATTAATTGAGAAAACTTATCTATACAGATCTGTTAAGATCCGTCTCAAAGTCTTCAAATTCTCTTCTAAAGTGCGTTGTTCGTCCTAACTTGAAAAAGAAGAGGGTCTGTCTTTGCTTTTGTCTGTTATTTGTTCTCATCAGAAATGATAGAAAAAAAAAGAGGCGAATGGGGCTTCACTGCTTGGAGGCATCGATCACTGTTGTTGTGCTGCCTCACTACTGTTGCTGCTTTGTCACTGCTGTTGTTTCTCCGGTGATGGAGGAGCTAGTGGGAACTGCTTGCTTCTTTTCTTCTATTAGCTATGCCATTGGTCCTCGCCGGTGGAGGAGAAGAAGAATAAAGAGGAACGAAGGGAAGAGGAAGGAGAAGGAGAGAGGTAGCGACTCGAGAGAGGTGGCACAGAAGATGGATAGACGCCGTTTTAGAGCCGTGGAGGCTGCTGATGCGACGCTTCTCTTAGGGAGAGAAAAAGAAATAATAAAGGAATTTTAGGGTTAGGTCTCTTTAGATAGTTTAATATAAGAAGGCATAGGTTGATGAATTTGGACCGCTGATTTGAATAGAATGTACGGGCACAATTAGATTTTGAGTTTGATCAAGGTAACGGATGGACGAGATTAAGAGAGGTTCTAAAGAGATGAAATAAGATTGCGCTTTGAAAAATATAACATAAAAGTAATTTTGTAACGGACTTAACAATGGATTATAACATTCGTTGCTATCAAATAAATAACTTTATTTATAATAAATTTTAACGAGGGATTTTTCTGTCACTAAATAATTTAATTTTATAAAAATATATTTTAAAGTCTAGTGACCTTTTTCCGTCACTAGTTCCGTCGCTAGACATTAATTTAATTTGTATAAGATAATTTGTTGCTAAATTCGTAGGAAATGTTTGGGTGCCAAAACTTCTCGCTAATATTTAGCAACAAAATAATTATTCTGTTACAAATATGTCACTATATCATACCTCAAAAAATTATTTGTTCTTCTAGCAACAAAATCGTAATTTCGTTGCGAATCCGTCGTTATTTAGTGACGAAATATAACTTCTTGCTAAAATCCATAGCTAAACGTAGTTTTTTAGTAGTGTGTATGTATGAACTTGTGTGACTTAATGTGTTATGTGAAGGGTTTGCTCACATACACACACATTTATGAAGATCTAGTCAAGAGAGGGGCCTTGAAAGCTGTATTCATCTGTACCCTAAACTAGATGATGCTTTACATATGCTATTTTCATTTAAATGGACTCTTTACATGATTTAGGTTTATGAACTTCCATCTATGACCTATGAGTTAAGCTTATGAGGGGATGACTCTCCTTAACCTTTGATTTATAAAGTAAAAATATAATAAAGGTTTTCAAGGAAGGGAACTTAACTTAGCACTAAGTGAACTTGAATATGAGTGTGTGTCACTTCCTATGGTAGGATGGTAGGTCACCATAAATCTCATGAGGTGGATAATCACAATGTCTCAATGGGCATAAGTAGGGTTTCCATAAGTGAATAACTAAAATGCCTAATCTTGGCATAAAGAGGGTTTTCACATGTACCTCCAAGTTCCATAACTATGTTGCCACCATATGATACTAGCTAGTGGATCCACCTAGAAAGCTATGTCACATTTAGTTCTACTTTGGACGGTAGACCACCTTCTTTCGATGTGGGGTTTTATGACACCGAATTCCATGCTTAGCATCACATGGTCTATGTCTGTTAAGGCTATAGTTTCCTAAAGTTAAATGGACAATGGAAGTAAATGACTAGGACCCTAAATAGAATGAATTAAGGGAGGTTACTTAGGATAGGTGGAAGTAATGAACCCATGTAGGCATTGCGCAAATATCTCCTAGGTACCATAGCACATGATCATTTAAAATGATCATGTAGATTAAGCAGTGCCCAAGGAAAAAGTGAGGGCCCTTGGACAACAAATGAGCAGAAACACATGTGCAAGCACATGTGCTAACCAGCCAAAGGACAAGAAACCAAGTCCAACCGAATTCAGTTAGGGAGGTTAGGGGGCAGGTGCGCGAATGGCTTAAGCCACGTGGGGCCTAGATTCCTAACTAACTCTAGGATCTAACTAACTTAACTAACTAACCTAGGACTAACCGAAATTAACCAACTAGTGTGTTCAAAATCCTAAGACCTAACAAGATGACACTAGCCGGGTAACTAACTAAAGAAACATCCTAGTACCTAACCTAGGATGGTCCAAAGAGGTTGGTTATGGTACTAGTGACTTAGGGGTACTTTAGTAATTACCCTAGGTAACTTAATTAATTAAATTAGCAACTTAATTAATTAATTAATTAAAAATCAATGTCAATGCCAAGACTCTTAGAGAATTTCAGATTTGGCTAAGTCAATGGTCTCCTATTTTCAGTCAATTTAGGAGGGGCATTTCGGTAATTACATAAATGATTTATTTAATTAAGTTAATTAGCCTAAGTTTAATTAGTCAATATTCAGTTTCAAAGATCTATAATCATGCTTATCCATAGAAAACCTCACGATTTCAAAACAGTAAGTAAATGAAAGGAAAAACATCAAACAATTCTCCTTAGGAGATTTCAAGGTGATTCTTCAAGGTTTCTTTTAAAGTACAAGGTAATCTCCGTAGATTAGTTCTACATTAAGGTATGGGTTTTATCTCTTGGATTCCTTTCCCCAAGTGGCTTTTATAACGTTTTGAATTAAAGAATACCAAAACTAGGGTTGTTCCCAATGAATCGCATGTTAGTCTCCCTAGTTCTCCTTATTTCCTATTCTTGTAGTTCGTATAATGTAAATCTCGCACATGTTGTTGGTATGTGTTGCTAACTGATCATTATATGTAGGTTCTGTGATTTATAATGTCCAATGAAACCTATATGTTAGACCATATGATTAGGGTATCGTTTACGTGAGATAAGAATGTTGTAATGCCCAATTGTGTTTGAGAAGATGAAATTGTTATGAGTTGTTCATTGAATTGTTCTTATAGTCTAATCAAAGGTTAAAAGTTGGCTGGTTAACATGATGAGATTACTATACTGTATTCATGAAATAATTGACTTGGCTAGTAATAATATCATAGTTTGATTTATGCCAATACATTGGCCAGCAATATTATTTTAAAAATATGTAAAGTCATACTAATCTTAAATCAATGAACTCATAACATAGGGTGTGCCAATATTTGGGACAAGTCCCTACATACCCTATCCGCACAGACTTGTCAACATAATAGCATTTTAGATAAGTCCTTTTAACTTCCTTAAAGAATGATACAAGACTATCAATTAATGTTGAACAATATAAGGTGAGTGATGAAATAACTAAAAGCCATGAGTAATGAAATCGACCTAATATAGAAGGTTAAAGAATGTGAGACAAGTCTGACTTACACTTGAACGATTACGTCTAAGATACTCACATAAGAGGGTGCTAGAAATCGTGAGATAGGTCTCACTCGTACCATGATGATAATGTAAGATTTAAGTTAATATTAATCAAGTACAGAAAAGGGATGACCATTAATACATTGAGCTAAGTATACCTCAAACTAGAATCAAGCTTTCATAATGCATGAATCAACTCTAAAAGATGTAAAGTATAAGAAATTGAGGAAAACACTGATAGACTAGCAATGAGCTTGTTCAAGCACATGTAAGCCTCATGAGATAAGACTACCACAGAGGTGGATATGAATCTCCGAAATCTCCTAATGTTTGAACTATGTTGCCAGCACAAGTACTAGCCAATTGATTCCACCTAAGAGTGCTAGGTAGTATTCAGTTTCACTTTGGCCGGTGAACCACCTCTTTTCAGTGTGGGGAAGACACTGGATTTTATGTTTAGCTCACATGATCTATGTCGGTTAAATGCTCCAGAGTCGGTTTCAGTATAGCTGGTGAAACACCTCTTTTCAGTATGGGGAAGACACTGGATTTCATGTTAACTCACATGATCTAGGTTCACTTTAACTGGTGAACCACCTCTTTTGAGTATGGGAAAGACACTGGATTTCATGTTAGCTCACACGATCTAAGTCAGTTAAATGCTAAAGATTTATTTAAGAAAGTAAGAAACAAAGAAAAAAAATTATGTTCAAAGTGAACATTAGATCAAAGAAGAAGACAAGTAAGTTCACAAGTGAACTAAATACGCATACTGATTAAATAATGGGCATAGCCAATATTATGAATATATGTTCCCCAACAACGTTATATTATCCAAAATTATCAAATAATGGGCATAGCCAATAAAGATTGGCTTATAAAGAATTCATGCCCAGTTTAACAAGAATGGAAGAAATAACTTATGAGTAGAGTAGTCAAATCATTTCCTCACTCTTTTGGATTACTTACTTGATTCATTGTAGGTATGGGACTACAATGAATCATTGCACTTGTAAGTAAAACAATGGATCAACGAAAATCATTGAACTACACAATAGAAAGAAGAAAAAACTAAAAAATAAACTAAGACTGGAAAGAAGAAGCTCTCGACCTAAAGGAGCAAAATTATTATGTTTTGTTTGAGTTGTTCTAAAATTATGTTCATGATTCCAAGGTTTTATGTTCATATAGAAAATGAGTTTTGTTCTTCAAATGCATGAAAACATGTCAAATTCATAGCATGAATCACAAATAACAAATTAGGAAAGTATAGTGACTTCACTTTCCAGAAATGACATGTTGCTATAGGAAGAGCTTTATTTTATCATGCATAGTACTTATATGTTTAAGTGCATAAACCCATACTTAGTATGAGTGTGTACTAACCCATATACTATTACTTATTTTATAGGCGCAGGTCCGAGAGAAGATTTAAGATTCGTTGAAGCAGTTAAGGATTAGAGATTTCCAGACTATTGTAGGTCCTCTTGAGTTCGAGGATGCCTACATTTATTATTCTAGCTTTATTACACTAGACATAGCTAGTGGATTTTGTCCCTAGCATTTCATTTCAAACATTTTTTCAAGCGTTTGTATTAAGGCGGGTTTTCCAAACTATTATTAATACTATAATTCCTTATTTCAATTGTTTAATCTATTGATAGATGGTTCTTTAGTTTGATCTTATTAGTATATCACTCTTATGCAGTAATTATAAGAAGTCTAAGTACACTTAAACAAGTATTAATTTTTTAATTTTTTTTTACAAATATATTGTATGATTGTGATGAAAGCTAAGAAGAGGCTTGTCTGCGACCTCTGAGAGGTTAACGACGCCGCTCTCATCTGGGGTCTAGATTGTGGGTGTGGCAATGGGCTACTTGATGTTACTTCCATTAATGATAAGACAAGTGGCGATTACTCATATATCTTAATGAAAAGATAAGTAAAGACTAGTGACTTTCCCGTTGGCTTTATGCTTAGCACCGGGTGGACAAGAGGAGCTTACCCATGTCCCATAAACTATGTTCCACCATAGGTTGTATCATATATATGTTAGCTAGTGGATCCACTTAAGCTAGAAGTTATGGTTCTTACCTTTGCAACTAAGGACATTCTTTTTTGGTGTGGCATATTCACCTGATTCAATGTTATAGGTCACATAGTATATATGTCGGTTGAAGTATACTTCCCACAATAATAATGAACTAAGGTTACATCTAGAAGTATCTCACATGTGTTCAAAGATTATTTTTACTTGAATTGACTATGATCATTATTATGCTTTTAACCTCTTATCTTATGTTTTAACTTGGTCTTTGCATTCTTTTTAGCGTGATTTATAACTCTTAATGCATTTTTATCATACATTGTACATTCTTTGTACTACGCATACTCTTTCTTACATTCTTTTAAAAAATAAGGTCTAACGCACCAATTTCGCATCCTCGTGGCAGTGATCATTTTAGTGGTTTTAAAAAGTGGTGAGTTCTCATGTTCCGAGGACCAAACCTTCTATTGCTTATTGTCTTCTCAAATAATGTATGTGATGTGGATATGTGCCAATCACTTTTGATGCAATATATGGCTTGAGACTATGTTAGATTTCTACTTTGTTTTTGAAAAACTCATTATGATATAAATTGTCTTTTAAGCTCTTGAACACTATAATCTTATGTGACTTATGCTAAGTGGCTTGGGATGGGCCTCCCGGGATCAAATGCTTCATGTCACGTTTAGAGGTTTATTTGGGTCGTGAAAATTTTTATATTTATACCAAAAGGTTTAGCTAGGTCCTACAAAAGTCTCTAAGCGTGAAGCGTGCCACAATTATGAACTAGAAGTTATAAGATGGTTATGAAACTGCACTTCTTTCATTATTCTAAATTCATGTGATATAGTGTAACTCTATATGTCCTGTCTTGGAATCCCTATCTTATGCAATTATGGATATAGCCCCTTGAAGAACATATTTTAGGAGGAATATGATTGAGAATATGTAATGAGAAGCTCCTCCTCAGGTTCCTCAAGTTTTAGTCGACCCTTTGGCCGAGCAAGTAACTAGTGTGGAGTTTAGGGCTATTTTTCAATTATTGGCCCAATCTTATATGGATGTTGTGGTCCCCATGAACCTGAATATGGGTACAACGTCATCTATATTGAGGGTTCGAAATAATACTACAATAATAAACATAAAAAATCCAACCTTATCCTAAGAAATAGAATGAAACCTCTAGAGTTTCATGGTTCTAAGATGGAGAAATATCATCAAGACTCTCATTTATGAAATGTATAAGGTGTTGATGATCATGGTAGTGAAACCAACGGAAAAGACTAAAACTTTCCACTTGCCAACTTAAGGATGTTTCTAAAGTTTGGTTCAACCAATTAAAGGAAGGAGGAGTGGTTGATGCGGGTCCTCTCGATTGTGAAAAGTCTAAGGTTGCTTTCATCGATAGGTTATTTACCTTTAAATGATGGAGAAAAAATTACTTGAATTCATTAAACTTCCTTAAGGAAACATGAGTGAAGGAATGTGCTTTTAATTTCACATAATTGTGTAGGTATTCCTACCGTGGTTGCCGATTCTAGGGAAGGATGAGTAAGTTTGTGTTGGGAGTGTCAGAGATGGAAGTCAAGGAATCTATTACCGATGCTTATCAATTTTATGTACATTTATCATTGATGTTTCATGCTTATCAAATATAAGAAGATAAACTTAAGCAATAAATAAACCAAGGACTGGTTATGTGGACTTTTTTCACATTCAAGTTTTAAAAAAATGGTAGTTCTAAGTTCCTACAAAGGTTTTCCGGTCAAGGCTCCTCTAATGCTACTCCTAGTATAAACAAGTATGGGGTGCCTTACTCTAAAACTAAAGGAGGAAATAGTGGTCGATCTTTATTGCCCACTTGTACTAAATGTGAAAGAAAACATGTAGATAGATGGATATGCGTTTTGATGCATATGTTGATTGTGGAAAGATGGATCATAAAATAAATATTGACCCTTAGTTGATTTGATTGAAGGAGATAATCCTTGATGAGCTCAACTTAGTACTTCGTCTGGTTCTTGTGGGAATAAGAAGCAAAATAAGTTTTATGCGCTCCAAGCTCGTCATGAGCAAGATGGTTTTCCGATGAGGTTAGAGGTACATTGAAATTAAATAATCTAGATGTTTATGCTTTGATAGTTTGGTTAAAGCAATGGATTGAAGGAAGGGTAATTGATGAGGGTCCTCTCAATTAGCAAAAGTGTAAGGTTGCTTTCCTCGATAGGCTTTTACCCTTGAGATAAGATAGAAAAAAGGTACTTAAATTCATTAAACTCATATAAGGAAAAATGAGTGTGAAGGAATATGCTTTGAATTTCACACAATTGCGTAGGTATGCCATCTATTATTACTGATTCTAGGGAAAAATGAGTAAGTTTATGTTGTAGCTGTCCGAGATGGTAGTCAATGAATCTCGTACCCATGATCATCAATTATATGGACATTTCTCATTAATGGTGCATTCATTAAAAATAGAAGAAGAGAAACTTCAGGAAAAATCTAAAGATTTAAATAAATACATGATTGGTGATGGCGACTTTTTTACATTCAAGGTTAGACGGACTTTGTCGTTCTATGTTTTGACAAAGGTTTTACGGTCAAGGCTTCTCTAATGCTTCTCCTAGATTCAACAAGTATAGGGCGTCTAACCCTAAAACTAAAGGAGGAAATAGTAGTTTATCTTCATTGTCTACCTGTACTAAATGTGGAAGGAAGCATGTAGGTAGATGTCTAGCCGATTCTAATCCATGTGTTTATTGTGAAAAGATGGATCACAAAATAAGGACTATCCTTCTGTTCCTATGTATGAAGGAGATAATCATTGATGGGCTCAACCTAATCCTTCTTCTGGTTCTTGTGGGAGTAAGAAGAAAAACAAGTTTTATGCGCTCCAGGCTCGTCATGAGCAGATGGTTCTTCTGATGTAGTTAGAGGTATGTTGAAAGTATATTATATTGATGTTTATGATTTGGTAGTTTGGTTCAACCAATGGAAGGAAGTAAGGGTGATTGATGCGAGTCCTCTCGATTGGGAAAAGTTTAAGGTTGCTTTTCTTGATAGGTTTTCCCCTTGATATGAGAGAGAAAAAGGTAATTGAATTTATTTAAATTCCTTAAGGAAACATGAGTGTGAAGTAATATGATTTTAATTTAATACAAATGTGTAGATATGCCTACTATGATTACCAATTCTAGGGAAAGGGTGAGTAGTTTGTGTCACGAGTGTCCGAGATGGTAGTCAAGGAATGTCGTACCTCCATGCTCATCAATGATTTGGAAATTTATTAATAATGTGCATCCCAAAAATTAGAACAATAGACAGTTAAGGAAAGATATAGGGATTCATAAAAAGTAAGGACTGGTGATGGTGACTTCTTATATTCAAGGGTCGACAGACATGGTTTTTCTAAGTTTTGACAAAGGTTTTTCTGGTAAAGGATCCTCTAATGCTCCTCACAGATTCAACAAGTATATATAGGGTTTCTAACCCTAAAACTAAAGGAGGAAATACTAGTCAATCTTCAGTGTCAAATTGTACTAAATGTGGAAGAAAGCATGTAGGTAGATGTCTAGCCGGTTCTAATGTATTTGTTGATTGTAGAACTGTCCCTTAATTGCTAAGAATCATGGAGATAATCATAGATGTGCTCAATCTAATCCTTATTCTGATTCTTGTAAGAGTAAGAAGAAAAACATGTTTTATGCGCTCCATGCTTGTCATGATCAAGATGATTCTTTCGATATGGTAAGAGGTATGTTGAAAGTTTATCATCTTGATATTTATGATTTGCTCGACCTACCTTGTCTTTTGTGACACTATATGTGGTTATGAGGTTTGATATTATTCTAGATATGTTGTTAGTCCTTTTTTCTGTCTCTACTCCTATGGTGAGTCTATTGTGGCTAAGAAAGTCTATAGAAATTTTCATGTCTCCTTGTCCCTTAGAGTCACCCATGTTGATCTTGTTCATGAAATGCTAGATTTTGATGTTATTCTTGGTATGGATTGGTTGAATTCTTGTTATGATTCTATTGATTATAGAACAAAATGGTCAAGTTTTAATTTTTAAATGAGCCTATCCTAGAGCGGGAATGAGGAAATAATGTGCCGAGATGTCAATTTGTTTCCTTTATTAAAGCTACAAAGATAATTTATAAAATTTGCATATACCATCTTGTTAGGGCGAAGGATATGGATTCTGAAACCCCCACTCTCTAGTCGGTCCACATTATAAATGAGTTTCCAGAAGTGTTTCATGATCTACCCGGTATTCCTGTCAAAAGTGAAAGAGACTTTGGTATTGACCTTCTACCAGATGTGCAACCTATCTATGATCGTACCTACTGAATGGCTCCTGTAGAATTTAAATTAAAAGAGCAATTGAAAGATTTGTTGGATAAGGGTTTCATCTGATCTAATATCTCTCCATGAGGTGCTCCAGTATTGTTTGATCAAAAGAATTAGGGCTAGCTTAGTATGTTTATCGAATACCATCATTTGAACAAGGTCACCATTAAGAATAAGTATCCTTTTCCAAGGATGGATGATTTTTTCTATCAACGGCAAGGAGAAAGTTACTTCTCTAAAATTGACCTCCTATCAGGCTATTACCAACTAAGGGTGAAAGAGGACGATATTCTGAAAATGAATTTCTGAACTAGATATAGTCATTATGAGTTTTTTGAAAATTCCTTTGGCTTGACTATTGCTCCAGCCGCATTTATAGATTTTATGAATATGGTGTTTAGACAATATCTTGACATGTTTGTAGTTATGTTCATTGATGATATATTGATCTAGTCAAGGAGTGAAGATGAGCAAACCGATCATTTGATGATTTTGTTGAAAGTCCTCACGGACCAAAAACTCTTTGAAGAGTTAAGTAAATGTGAGTTTTGGTTAACACCCGTGGGTTTGCTTGTTCACGTTTTTTCCAAAAAGGGTATTGAGGTAGATCCTACGAAGACAGGTGAAGTAAAGAGTTGACCTAGACCTATATCCCTTGTGGATATTAGAAGTTTCTTGGTCTTAGCCTGTTACTATAGAAGACTTATGAAAGGATTTTCTTCATTTTCCTCTCCATTGATGGTAATGACCCAACTTTAAGTCAAATTCTTATGGTTAGGATCTTGTGAGAATTGTTTTCAAGTTCAATGATAGACTTACTTCTGCTACGGTGTTGATATTCTCGGAAGGAACCAACAGGTTTATTATTTATTGTGATGCTTCAAGAATTGGGATTATGATGTATCCTTATGAAAAATTGGAAAGTCATTGCCTATTCCTCAATAAAACTTAAGGTGCATGAAAAGAACTATCCTACCCACGATTTAGTATTAGAGGTAGTAAAGAGTTGGATAAATTACTTATGAAGTATTCATGTCGATCTCTTTACCAACTAACAAAATTTGCAATATGTATTTAACTAGAAGGAACTAAATCTTCGCCACAAAAGATTGACAGAGTTACTAGAGGATTATAATTTCAGTTTTCTCTATCATCCCGACAAAGAGAATGTTATGGCAGGTGATTTTAGTCGATTCACAATGGGCAATTTTGCTCGTATAAAGGATACTAAGAAGTAATTAGTTTGAGATATCATAGATAGGCCCGAATGAGTGAGTCGATTGGTTGACTCTACTAAAGATGGTGTTATGGTCCATAAGTGTTCTGAGTCGTCATTTGTGTCAGAAGTAAAAGAAAAGCAAGGTCTTGCTCCAACTTTTGTTGAACTGAAGTAATCAATGCTTGAAAAATATGTTGTGGCCTTCTCCCAATGGGTAGATGGTGTGATACGCTATCAAGGTCATTTGTTTGTCCTTAATATAGATGAACTGAGAGAGTAAATCTTATCAGAAGCCCATAGTTCTCGATATTCTATTCATCCAGGAGCCATAAAGATGTATCGTCACTTCACAAAGGTCTATTAGTGGAATGAGATGAAACAAAATATTGCAGAATTTGTGGTTAAGTGTCCTAATTGTCAACAAGTTAAAGTTGAACATTAGAAGCCGAGAGGTTTGTCCTAAGATATTGGTATTCCTATTTGGAAGTGGGGATATTTGAATATGGACTTCATTGTTGGTTTATCCCGCAAATAGTGAAAAAATGACTCGTTCTGGTTATAGTAGATTGTATGACGAAATTAGCTTACTACATTCCCATCAAGAATTTTTATTTAGAATAGGACTATGCTAAGTTGTACTAGAGAGAAATGGTTATGTTTCACAGAGTTGCCCTGTCCATTATCTTCTATCCTAGTAACCAACTCACTTCTTAGTTTTGGAAATCCTTCAAAAAGAGGCTTGTACTCTTGTTAAGCTTAGTACAACCTTTCATCCGCAAACTGAAGGGGAAAGTGGAGCATAATATCCAAGCATTAAAACATATGTTGAGATCTTTCGTTATTGAACTCAAGTGTATTTGGGATGATATCTTGCATTTGATTGAATTTGCATATAACAATAACTATCAATCTAGAATTGGCATGAATCCATTTGAGGATCTTTATGGTATGAGGTCTATATCTCTTATAGGTTGGTTATAAGTGGCTGAAGTTTCTTTGATAGGTCCGAGTTGGTACATGAGGCTGTGTAAAAAATTTGGATTGTTAGAGAAAGGATGTAACAAACTTAAAGTCAAAAAAGTCCTATATCAATGTTAGAAGAAGGGATCTTGAGTTTGATATGAATGATTGGGTCTACATGAAAATTTCATTCATGAAGGATGTAATGAGATTTGAAAAGAAAGAGAAATTTAGTCCCCGTTTTGTGGGCCCATATAAAATTTTGAGGCGTATTGGTAAAGTTAATTATGAACTTGATTTTTCTAATTATTTGGTAGTGTTGCATCCGATTTCCATGTATTCTTGTTTAAGAAATGTCTTGGTGATTCGATATCTATACTACCATGGGTAGTCTTGCCATAAAGGATATCCTTTTTTACGAACAATTTCCGGTTGATATCTTGGACCAACAAGTTTCGAAGTTGGGAAATAAATAAATTGCTTTGGAGAAGGTGTTTTTGAGGAATTCTAATTGGAGGCCGAGGCCAATAAGATATCGCGTTATCCTCATCTATTTCCTTCCGTCCCTACTCTAGTTTAAGATATCCCATTTATCATGGTTGAGTCTTTTGGATTCATGTGTCTTAGATATTACCATGATTTCCCATTAACATGTTCATTAAAAACTGATTTTTTGAGAAAAGTGAGACAGCTTGATTGTTTTCTTCAGGTTTATATGCATTAAAGAGTATGATTTGCATATGGAGCTTATGAAATAATGTTTTGAACATGCTTTAGCTCGGTTTTGATGTTCCCTCCTTGGACATATGCATTTTTTCGTGATATTGATTCATGTTGGGATGTTAAATTTAGTTCTTACCCTCCTTATGGTTTCTTAGATCCCATTCAAGAACGCATGTTCCCATGGGGAGATATTATTACACCTCATATTCTAAAAGGAGAAATTTGTAGGTTCTAGAAAAACATTGTGCCAGTTTCAATGGAACCAGCGACGGTCCAAAGGTTGGACCACATATTGTAGGTGGTACCGTGGTTCATAAGTTCAATAGTTCAAAAAATTTCCATTCCTAGTTCTCTTTCATACTTCACCTGGACGGTCTGTCATTCAATGCGCGAGTCGTTTATGGGTCTCGTAGGTGGGTCCCCAACTTAGTGAAATTTGAGGATCAAAAGTTGGGACCCATGGTTGAGGTGTACAATCCGTACATGGACCGACGGGTCATACGAGGTCTGGTCATTAGGGTCCAATGATATGATCTTTGAGTGTACCATCAGTTGACCAGGACAGTCTGTGGTAGGACCTACGTAGGTAGGTGAGACAGTCGGTAGGTTCCAATAATTATTTTAAAACAACTTTGGGCCTTTTCCTAATTTCTTAACCCAATATTATGTAGTTTTATCCTCTAACCTAAGCCATATATAATGAGTTTAAACCCCAAAATCATGCGGTTCAATTCATGCTCCTTGAATCCCAAAAGTTGATCAAGTTAATCCTCTAAAATATTTCTCTCTCCAAGGAAGAAGAAGAAGAAGTCTAGGGTTTCAAGATCAAGTCTTCAAATCCTCCATTAGTTGCAAGTATTTGGTTTCAAGGTATGACAGTATTTACCTATGGATATCTTTCATCCATAGGTCTCCTAAATTCTCCAATTTTGCATAGATAGATTTCATAATCAAACTAGGGTTTTATTCAATTGACATGAGTTTGTTCAACGATAATGCAATGATTGTTTAATGCCTTTTTAAACATGATTTGAAGTAATTGCATACTTTAAGATGAATTCCTATGACCCCATGATTTCTAGACTAATCACATAATGAGGATTTTGAACTATCAAAGAGGAATTTGCGAGTATATGCATGCACTTTATGAAATTGATGAAAATTATTTGAGTTAATTTAGGAATGAAACATCAATGTTGTTGATTGTCATTGTGAAAGAATTTATTACACAGTACTCAATACATTAATGTGAAAGGGTTTTTTTACAAGGGATTCTTATAGCTAAAAGGTTTTCTCAACTAAACTTTAAACTATGATTTATGAGCTATTCTAATGAAGCCTAGCTTGGATTGGCTACTCTATGTGTTTTCCGTGGATGATAAAACAAACAACATTTACCCGTGTCACTTAGTGAAAAGACAAGAAAAGACTAATAACTTTTCAGTGGGATTTATGCTTAGTAGAGCGGATAAGAGGCTATTACCCATGTCCCATAAACTATGTGCCACCACAGGTTGTCTCATATAGACATTAGCTAGTGGATCCACTTAAGTTAGAAGTTATGGTTCTTACCTTGGCAAGTGAGGACATCCCTATACGATGTGGGTTAGACACTAGATTCCATGTTATATCTCACATAGTCTTATGTCGGTTAACAACTACTTCCCACAAAAATATTGAACTAAGGTTGCTTAGAAGTATCTGACATGTGTTCAAAGATGATTTTTACTTGCATTAACCATGATCATGATTATTCTTCTAGTCTCTTATCTTATGTTTTAACTTGGTCTTTGCATGTCATGAGAAGTATTTTTAGCATGATATTATTACTCTTATGAATTGGAATCGTACATGGTGCGTTCTTTGTTCTAACGGATACTCTTGTGTACATTCTTTAAATATGTAGGGTCTGACAGTCCGATTACGCATCCTTGTGGCTAGTGATCACTTTAGTGGTTTTGAGAACTGGTGAGTCCTCATGTTCTAGGGGCCAAACATTTTACTAGTTATCGTCTTTTCTTTTTCATATATTGTATGTGATGTATGGGTAACGTTCCAATAACTCTTGATGTAATATATGGATTGAGATTACATTAGACTTCTGCTTCATTTTTGAAAAACATATTATGATATAATTTTCTTTAAAAATCTTAAACTTTATCTTCTTGTCTGGTGTATAATTAGTGGCTTGTATAGGGACTCTCAGGATCTTATGCGTCATTTCATGCCTCGGGGGTTGATGAGTCCGAGAATTGGACTCATTTAGGTTTGTGTTTATATCGATTTAGTGTCTTCAAATGCTTAATTTGTGCCAATAATTGATGTAAAACCCTTGATTTTTCAGGTATATGAATTGAGGAACAAAGCAAGGACACTAGCTTGCAGAAATGAAAAAATGAGATGAAAGAATAAAGAAAGGCAAGCCTAAAGATCTCTAAGTTTACTTGGTGAATCTCCGAATGGCTATTAGACTGCCTAAAGTTTCAGTGTGCCAAGCCATGAGGAGACAGACCAAGTCGGAGATAGAATAGAGCAATCAGCGGTTCGCCGAGTAGTTCTGTGATGCAATGCTTGATTGCCAAAGTTACAAACCTTGAGGATGCCAAAGGCCAAGACAGAAAGACGATACATGAAATCAAAGGGTGGCTCACCGACTGGTTCGACACCAAAACCTACTTTCCAAATGAGCTTTAGTAGCTTATTTTTGGTGAACATAATATATGTTTAAACATTTAGTTTTTTTTCAATCTTTGAGACATTATTTTGAAGTTTTGAACATTTTTTTCCTTAGGTTTGAAGGATTGAAGAAATTAACTTTTGAGAAATTGTAAGGACTAAATTTCTCTTACCTAGTTGATGGATAATGAATTTGGTAGTGGTTTTTATCTTTATATGAGGACTAGCTAAAACCCCAATTCTTGAATGTGATTAGGGATGATTAGCTTATGGGTATTTGAAATTTTTAGTTTAAATGTTATTTAAAAGTGAGTTTGATCATTAATTGTGATTTAATTTAAGTATACTAGTTGAAAATGTAGTTCTAGCTTTGTATTCTTAGCTTGATCAAGATAGAGCTTTTAGAACTAAGGTTATTGATTAATGGTTTGTGGGTATTGGGTTGACATGGGTTCAGCTCGAAAGAGTGAATTCTAAACCTAGTCCTATACATTCAACTCGACAGAGTGAATTGATTAAGGTGTGGGATACACTTATTTTGAATACTTCTTAATGTTTGAGAAAAATCAACTTGATTCCGAGTAAATTGTTCAAGAGAGATTTTCCCCTTTGCTACGTAGTGACATGACAAAATGTCGGTTGACGAAATTATCATTTCTGTGACAACTCTAATTTTATATTTATTTCCAGCCATGTGATTGTTTGATCATACGTTTCAATTATCTCATGTTGGATTAGTTATTTATTATCTATTATATGGGACTCTGGATATTTGATTTTCGTTCATGTAACTAAAATGATCAAAAAGTCTTTGTAGAACTATCGATAATGCTTCTACCTCACTGTCACTATCTTCTTTTTCTAAATAAAGTCTTTACTGAAAAGCATAGGAGAATTCATAGCTTATGGACATGATTTTTTTACTATTCACAATAAAGTATGTAGTTTAAATGTGATTTAGTGTCACTTTTGATACACAAGGATGGAGCTACAATGGGCTAATTGTTTCCAATTGGACATCCTTCATAAAAAATCTATACAACATATATAAATAAAATATTATTTAATATGCTTATATATTATGATCTGGACGTCCTGACTACAAGTAAATGGTGTAGCTTAGTGGTAGGAATCCTCCATGAAGAGTAAAGTTTGCGTGTTGGTTGTGTTTTGCAAGTACGAACCCCATTTGTTGCAACTAATTATTTTATTTTTAAAAATATCTCACCTTTTTAAATCATAAGGATTTATTATATTCTATATCTTTTAATTAAGTAGTTATAATAGTATAATTTTTTTCCCCAAAATATCTCACATTTTAAAATTATAATAATTATTACATTCTGTATTAGTTAATCAAGTAATTATTGTAGTAAATAAATTTATCATTTATTAAAATAATTATTAAATAGTGACTTGGAGGTTCGATCCCCTTGTTGGAAGTAATTATTTTTTTTCCAGAATATCTCACATTTTAAAATAATAATAATTTATTACATTTTATTTCTATTAATTAAGTAAATATAATAATTACTAGATTTTTTACTTAATAAAATAATTAGTAATTAGTGATATAAAATGTAAAAATTGACAAAAATGAACAAATGTATCAATCGCCAACTGAATTCCAAATGAATGCGTCTCAAAAAAATTTGGTGACACTACTCTCTATTCTTATGTCTCGTTGCTCTAGTTACTACGGCTGTACAAGACAAATTGTAATGTCGAACTAAATCAATGAACCAAATCAAATCGAAAAAAATGATTTGTGATTTGATTTGATTGGTTTGCCGGTTGAAAAATAAGATCACTCTTGGTTTAGTTTGACGTTAATATAAAAAAGTCAAATCGAATCCAAACTAAATTTAATTTTATTTATAGATAAAAATATTATTTATAATCTACTTTGTTGATACATATATATGTGTATATATATATATATATATATATATATATATATATATATATATGTGTGTGTGTGTGTGTGTGTGTGTGTGTGTGTGTATATATATATATATATATATATATATATGTATCAATCATATTTGGGCTTGTAACATAGTAAGTATTTTATTTTGTTTTACGATCCGAAGTAACAATTATGTTGTTGTAGTTTTTCAAATTCGAAGTTAACACTTTACATTGTA
This sequence comes from Solanum chilense, assembly GCA_032847665.1. NCBI lineage: Eukaryota > Viridiplantae > Streptophyta > Magnoliopsida > Solanales > Solanaceae > Solanum > Solanum chilense. Next base: position 18,165,998 of record CM064966.1, read on the forward strand.
AAATATTTTATTTTGTACTCATTTTGCCTCTAGCCTTAAATCTTATTAATTTAATATAATGAACGTTGATATTTCAAAGAAAATATTTTGTACTCATATTAAATTTACCGTCTTTTAGAAAATTTCTATTCATTTAACATATTTTAAGTTTACTATATTACTGTATAGTTGTAAAAAAATAAAAAAATAAAAAATCCGAATGAAGTAACTAAAGCTGAAACAAAAAAAAACTTTATGTGCTTTGATTTGATTTTTTAATTTCATAAACCGACATAATTGGTTTATATATTTTTAATGAAAAATCAAACCAGCCCGACGTATGTATTCATTACCATTGTAAAAAAATAAAATCAATTTTTTAAAACTTTATTTATTCACTTTAGATTTTATTAAATATGTAGAACTAGCTAAAGTGATGACCCTCTTAGTCGTTTTATGAATTTAACACATTTTTTAATTTTAACTCCTTTATTAGCTTTTATAAATAAATAGTGGGGATTTTTTTTTAAAATTTAATAAAGGTAGAGGAAAAAAAAGTAAAATGGGCAAACCCAAAATAACAACATAAACAACAAACAACTAATAAAAATAAAAATAAAAATAGAAACAAAAATAAGCATTTATCAAAGCATAATAAATAAATAAATAAATAATCAAAGAGAAAGTAGGGAAAGTGCCCAAAATTAAAAGAACAAAAGGGCAAAAGCCCAAAAATAAAAGTCAGCAGTGTTGACAAGCGAAAACAAAAGAGAACACCGAAATATTGGAGATACACACACTGAATAAAGAAGAAAAGAAAAGGAGAAATGAAAAGGAAAAAAAGGACGAAAATAGGAATTTTGTCCTAAAACATTAACGTAATGATTCTCGTCCTTTCTATTAAAGGTTTATGCCACTATGGACAAATATTTAGGGTTAAAACATGTAGTATTTGTATTGAATTAAGAAAATATAACTTAGAGTTCTTAGAAATAAATCTTAATTTGGGGTTCGAATAACGATTCATTTTAACGAAAATTTTGCATGCGAGTTTATTTTATTTTGGCTGAACATAATCTGAAAGAAATTTTCAATTTTTTTTTTGGTGGCTCGGGATGAATTTTAGTAAATATCGGGTTTCCTCGTTATAAGAAAGCTAACGAGGGGAAAATTGAGACCAGAAAACCTTTTTTTAGCATTTGAATTTTTCCCATCCTTGTCAAAAAATTGGAGGAAATCAGGGTGTTTAAGGAGTAGGGAAATCTGGTAGCAATCGAGTGACTTGATTATAAATCTGGTTAACTGAGGTGTTCGATAACTTGTTAATGAACCCCTCGATTTTACAGAATTGAATTTTAATAAGTAGATCTGCCGGAGTTAAATTTTCTGAGCGTAGCAAGTTAGAGGTGTGTTTGTGATGACCCAAGAGTACCCCCATTGTTTTAATCGGCATAGTCGACCTTTCGGAGGTCTCATTCAAGCCACATGGATCTTTCATTGCATACGTTACTTAAAAATAGAGAAGAATTTAAAATTAGAATAATTTAAAATTTTCTTCACGCACAAAGAATACTTTTATTAATAAGAAAGTAGAAGACTTTAAAACATCTAACATTACAATGTCTCATCAAACCATCTAACAATTTTTGGAGTACAACATTTGGGACTAAGACCTTACAAGACTTAAAATAAAAACTAAGAAGAACATAAAAGGAACATGTGGGTCTTGTCCTCGAATCTATGAAGACTCACCAAAACTTCATCTTCAATCCTTAGAAACCTATCCATCATCCAAAACATACCAAACCTCCAATTCCTACACTTCAACCAAAAAGGGAAAAGAAGGGTTTAGCAGATTTAATCGCTAAGTATGGAAACCATGCAACACATGCAACAAGAGGAATTTAGTATAGCAACATGCTTTCATGAAATTTTATAAATACTAGCATCAAAAGAATTTAAGATACATAATACAAGTCAACATTCACATGTAAGACATAATCAACTAGAATCAACATAACACTTAATTTCATATTCATCAAATAAGCCTTTTCATCATTTGACTCTCTACCTATGGTTAGTCTAAGTTCCACCTAAGTAAGACATGAAGATATAGCCGATACACCCTCTTCAAGCACACCTAAGTGTTCCTCAAAGCCATTCTAGATAAGAACCTTTCTAATTCAACATGCTTTCACTATGTGAATATCATTCATCTAAGCCATTTAAAAGACAATAAAAAAAATAGGGGACTTAACATAATGGTATTAGAAGACCTAGGGAACTAAGTTTAGCATCTTAAAGTCCTACTCGTGCACTGTTTAGATAGAATCCCATGCTACTACTTACATGTAATAAAACCTATCCAATAACTAGATTATACATCCCACATGATGAGATCAAGTATTAATCGACATAGACCATACTAGCTAGGTATGAACTTCAGTGTCGTAAGACCCCACACCCTGGAAGGTGTTCTACTTTCCAAATTTAGAACTAGGACACATCCCATGTAGCACATTGTTTAGGGGATACCAAAAAGCTTATTTGTAATCTAGTGTCATACTGCAAGTAGATCTACTACAATAAGTGTATACACTCAATTTTTTGCCTTGGTCCTCATAGAGTAAATTCATTCACACGAATGTATTAAAGAAGATACCATCACTAGCCTACCAACTCATAAAACTATTTCCAAGAAAGGGTCGACAAGGATTGCCGATCAAGGTTCATTAGAATAGATCATTCATGAAATGGGTAATATGCTAGGTATGTCCCGTTCACTTCATTATAAACCTTCTTTTCATATTCAAGGTTGTGACATTCACTTAGGGTTCTAGACTCGTAAAGAAGGGGCGCCATTCTTACGTCTACCATTTGAAGACATTCTCTAGAATACCTGATTTATCATTCAAGGAAGGGCACCAACTTAGGTATACCGACCCTAGACTTACTTTCATTCATTATTAAGAAAGGATTCTCACCAGTCAAGAGATCTTATTCAACATAGCTTTCATGCATCAAGTAGGGATAACTAGATCTACCTAATCAAGACACAATATTAACATGTTAAGTTAATAGTCTATCATCATCACAAATGAACATTTAGAGGACTCATGTCTTTTATCACAATATCACATAGCTTTATACAAGATCTCCTACAGATCACATGGACACCTTCATATTATACAAGATCACATATATATCACATAATACCTTCTCATTATACATGCATGTAGGAAATAACACCTTATACATAGTAACCTTATTTCACATCACCAACTTCAAATTATACCTTCACATATATACCATAACATGATACTACTAAAATTTGCGTAATGATGCCGACAAGGCCATGATCACAATAAGATCAAAAAGTAAATACTGCCACCATAAGCGGATCATACCACACAAGAGCAATTCTATATCAATTCTACATTAGTAAGGGTATTAGGTAAGCTTACCTTCTTCCAAAATCCACAATCATCATTCCTTTACTTCTTCAACAATTCACAATAAAATGGCATAATTAACAACAGAAATCATCCATACAACTCATTATAACCACAATTCCTTTAACATTAGATCATAAGTAATAAACCAACTTCATAAGTCAAATTTAGGGATTTTGTGAAATTAAGGGTTCATCGACATTTTCATTGTAAAACATAAATTTAATATCAAAAATATCATATCTAATCATTTGAAATCGTTTTATGCAAGAACCCTTGAGTTAGAGTGAAAATTGGACTTTTTCGTAAACATTGAAATCCTTGAAATCACTTTGAAATTGGATCTAAGGTGATATCTAACCTTAGATAAAGAACTCTCATACCTTTACTAAGAATGCCAAGCAATTTGAAGAAGAACCAGCGTGCAATAGTCAAATCCTAGCTCCAGTATCCCCCTTTGTCTTCTTCTTCTTCTTCTCCTCAAATGGAGGATTTCTAGTGAGAGAAATACTTGAGAAGAGATGGGTTTATTTAAGTCTATTTGGAGGGGCTTAAAATGGAAGGAATTAGGTCACAATAAGGTTATGTAGTTTGTAGGTAAAGAATGGAATAGTGTATGGTCAATTTCGGAAAGACTACCTAAATAACTCAACTAAGAACCTGAAAACATACTTTCCCCACTCTGCAAACCACCCTTTAACACACCTTGGATCGCCAAGGGAACTTGGAAACTCGCCCAATGGCCCTTGGTTCCTCCAATTTGGACAACAATATCCAAAAATGGACAATGCTTCACTATTTGGGGCACAACTTCTTACCCCGAAATGGGAATTTGGCAAACTTGGTGGCATTGGAAAGAGGACTCAAAGAACTTTAATTGAATAGGTAATGGCCCACCTAGTTAGTCTTTCTCTAAGATATATCATCATTTGATGTTGACCCTATAAGTTGTAACTTAAATTTGAGCCTTTGCCCGTTTTGTTTCGCACATTAGACAGTTGGGCTCGCCAAGTGCACTAGGCAATTTGCCAAAGGCACGCTTGGTTCGCTCAATTCTCTAGTAGACTCACTAAGTAGGAAGTACTAGGCGAAGTGGGGGGTCATTGGGCGACCAAACTGCCCTATTGCCAAAAGTCCCACCCAAGCACAAGGCTTTCCTTCACCTGTTTTGCTAGCATATGTCCTCACTTACACCCCAGGCTTCATCCTCACCCCAATAAGGTACTTAAACAGCCTATACTCTATTCATATTCACACTAACCCAAACCTCAAGGCTCTAGCTCATTCTATTTTTTTTCCGAGTCGTTACATTATCCCCCTACTTTGGAACTGGCTCTAGGTCATCCTATAATTTTCCGAGTCATTACATTATCCCCTTACTTAGGAACCTTCATCCTCGAATGACACTCAAAACTAATTAAGGGAAAACAACTTGAGACTAGCAGTCCATCAATTATGCAGGCAACATCAATATAACTGCATAAGCATAGGAGGAAACACCAACCCACATCAACAAGCTCAAAACACAACTTCATGTAATAAATAAAGTAGGAACAACATCTACCAACTCATCATGCATCAAACTTTAGCATTTCTCATTTCATCGAAGGAACTTCTTTCTCCAAGTTACATCATTCTCATCTCAATAAAATTAAGAAATATGTGAAATTTCTTATAATAGCACAATTATTGCAACATTTTTCAAGAACACTTTTAAGCATACTCAATAAGTCGACTCATGCAACATTTAGGCATGTTCACAATTTCACCTCATAGAGAAAATAGACAACTCATACTAAATGCACATCAACATGAGGAATACAATTGATCAAAACTTATTTCCTCACTAACAAGAATCCAATCAGATATGCATAACATAAGGTCTCCATGCAAAACTCATAAATTCCTCATGACTTCAAAACATAAGACAAGCTACTAGGAACTCTTTGTTATTGGCTTGAATAGGGACATACAGAAGGAAGGAAAGGATTCCAAACTCTCAATAATATTACTACTAAAAAAACCATACCCCACTTAAGGGTAAACCCAACTAAGGTTAACATGCAATAACATAGGAACCTCATTCTAAAAAACATCAACATACTGGAGCCTTGAAACAAAGAAGGGGTCCTCAATAGCAACTCTTGCTCATACCAACCTTACCTACAACACTCAAGGTATCATATGAATCTACCACACCGGGTGTAAATTCATCATCCCACTACACCTCTTGAAATGGAAATATCAACCAAGCCTAAATCATGACTATCAAAGACTCTTAAAAGCATTACCATATAGCCACAATATCCCCCACTTGCTATAGAACTCATACTAGATATATTAAACTTCACCTCCTTCTATTCTAAGGTTAGAGCAAGATAACACTAAACCTTCATACTCATTCAAACCTATACATTTCTAACCCACATTTCATCATCTCTTCAAACCTATATCAAAAACACAACATATCGAACCCAGGTTCTACCACTAATACTTACCATTTCAAGGTAACTCATCCAAACTAAGGTAATCATTACAATATTCTACATCCCATCTATAGAGTCATACAACCCTTACAAGGGAAATCCAACTCAAAGGGCCATCACAAAAGGAACAACTATGCACGACTTGAAGAATCAAGAAGTGAAACTTTCTTAGCACCCAAAAGCATCCTACTCATAATGTGGCGCGCTTCACATTATGAACAAGACTCTACTAGATGTGGTTTATGATACAACCTAAGAACATCCTATAAATTTATGCTCTAATACCAAGTTTGTCACAACGCGAGAGCAACCGCTAGTCGTAACTGACTTAGTCGAACTCTCATAGGTGTCAGAAAAGACCATGGATCATTCATTGCATAAGATACTTATTAAATAAAGAAGAATTTAAATTATTGTTCACACACGAAGAATACTTTCATTAATAAGCAAGCGGAAAACTTTAAAACATCTAACTTTACAATATGTCTCATGAAACCATCAAACAACTTTTGGGACTAAGGCCATACAAGACATAAATAAAGACTAAGAAGACCATAACAAGAACATGTGGGTCTTGTCCTTAAGTTTATGAGGACGCAACAAAACTCCATATTCAACCCTTAGAAACCTATCAATCATCCAAAAAATCCAAACCTGTGATTCCTACACTGTAGTCAAAAAGGGAAAAGAAGGGGTTATCACATTTAAGCTCTATGTTTTGAAGCCAAGCAAAATATGCAAAAAAGAAGATTTAGTATAGAAATATGCTTTCATGACATTTTGAAAAATACTTTCATCATAAGAATTTACAAGTCAACATTTACATGTAAGACATATTCAACTAGCATCAACATAACACTTAATTCCATATTCATCAAATAAGCCTCTTACTCATTTAGACTCTCTACCTATGGTTACTCTAATATCCACCTAAGTAAGGCATGAAGAGACCGCCCATACATCCTCTTCGAGTACACCTAAGTGTTCCTGAAAGCTACCCTAGATAAATACCTTTCTAATTCAATATATTTTCATTATGTGAGTATCATTCATCCAGGCCATTTAAGAGACAACTAAAAAGATAGGGGACTTCAGATAATTGTCTTTGAAAACCCAGGGAATTCACTTAAGCATCTTCAAGGCCTACTCGTTCCATGTGTAGATAGCATCCCATTCTACTATCTACACGTCATCAATCTAACTAATAACTAGAGTGCACATCCCACATGATGAGAGTAGGCATTAATCGACATAGACCATACTATATAGGCATAGAATCCGTGTCATAAGACCCCACATTGTGGAAGGTGTTCTACTTGCCAAAGGTAGAACTAGGACACATCCCATTTAGGCACATGGCTTAGGGGATACCAAATGGCTTATGTGTACTCTAGTCTCATAATACAAGTAGAGCTACTACCTTAAGCATATCCTCATAGAGTAAGTTCATTCAGATGAGTGTATTAGAGAAGGTCACGTAACTAAGCCTACCAATTCATAGTACCATTTACAAGAAGTGGTCCACAAGGAATGCTGATCAACGTTCATTAGGATAGCTCATTCATTAAACGGGTACCATGCTATGTCAGTTTGATTCATTTCATTGTAAATCTTCTTTTCACAGTCAAGGTTTGCACATTCACTTAGGGTTCTAGACTCATTAAAAAGGAGCACCATTCTTAGGTCTACTAATTCAAGACATGCTCTAGAATACCTCATTTATTATTTAAGGAAGGGAATCAACTAAGGTTTACCGATCCTAGACTTTCATTCATTCATTCATTCATTCTTTCATCCTTCCATTCATTCCCAAGAAGCAATGCTCACCAAGTAAAGATATAACATTCAACATAACTTTCATCTATCAAGTAGGGACAACTAGATCTACCTAATCAAGAAATTATATGAACATGTATAGTGTCTTCTTAGTCTATCATAATCACACATCAACATTTAGAGGACTCATCTATTTCATCACAATATCACATAGCTTTATACAAGATCTCCTCAAGATCATATGAACACCTTCACATTATACAAGATCACATCTATATCACATAATACCTTCTCATGATACATGCATGTAGGACATAACACCTTATACATCGTCACCTTATTTAATGAAACCAACTTCACATTATACATTCACATGTACCATAACATGATACTACTACAATTCACATAATAATGGTGACAAGGCCATGATCAAAATATGAACAACAAGGAAATAACACTATCATAAGTGGAGCATACCACACAAGAGCAATTCTGTATTAATTTTACATTAGTAAAGAAATTAGGTTCACTTACCTTTTTCCAAAAGCCACAATCATCATTCATAACTTCTTCACAGTTCACAATATAATGACATAATTAACAATAGAAACCAACCATACAACTTATTATAATCACAATTCCATCAACATTAGATCATAGGCAATGAATCCACTTCATAAGCCAAATTTAGGTCTTTTGTGAAATCAAGGGTTCATGGGCATTTTCATTGTAAAATATCAATTTAACATTAATAATATCATATCTAATGATTTGAAATTGTTTCATGCAAGAACCTTTGAAATTGTCTCTAAGGTGATAGTTAACCTTAGATAAAGAACTCCTATACCTTTACTAAGAATCCCTAAGCAATTTGGAGAAGAACCACCATGAAATCATTAAACACTAGCTCTAATGCGCCCCTTCTTTTTCTCAAATAGAGGATTTCTAGCGAGAGAAATATTTGAGAGGAGATGGGTTTCTTTTAATTATTTTTGAAGGCTTACAATTAAATAAATTAGGTCATAATAAGTGTAATATAGTTTCTAGGAAAAGAATGTAATAATTTAGGGCCAATTTCGAAAAAATTACCTAAAGTACCCAACTAAAAACCTGAAAACATACCTTCATGACGCTGCAGACTTCCCTTTGACACACCTTGAATCCCCAATGACACTTGGAGACTTGACCAATTACCCTTGGTTCCGCTTGTTTGAACATCAAGATCAAAAGATGGACAATGGTCAACTATTTCAGGCGTAACTTTTTACCCAGAGAACGGAATTGGGAAAACATGGTGGAGTTGGAAAGAGGACTTAGAGAACTTTAATTGGATAGGTAATGACCCACCTAATTAGTTTTGAGCTAATACATATTATCATATGAATTTGATCCTATAAGTTGTAAATTAAATTTTAGCCCTTACCCGTTTTGGTTCGCCATTAAATACTTGGGCTCGCCATGTGCCCTAGGTGATTTACCAAAGGCAGACTTGGTTTGCTCAATTATCCAGTAGGCTCACCAATACCATCAGGCGATCAAACTGCCCCATCGCCATAAGTTCCACCCAAGGACAAGGCTTTCCTGCACCCTCTCTTGCTAACATAGGTCCTCACTTGCACTGTAACACTCTTGAAGTTCCATGACTTAGAATAGAGCTTCACCTATTTAATAATGATTAAAATAATTCTTCCAAACCTATACTAATGTAATAAACTCATTTATAAAAGGTTATATCCAAAACGACTAAGAAAGACCTTGACGTCGGAAAACTAGCTAATTTGAACTAGTTGCCCTATGTTTGGTGAAAGTTTGGAAGTGTCAAAAGAAGTCCAAAAATTGAAAAATGACCTTAAATAGGATTAATGTATTACAAAGGGTCCAAACTTCTGATAACGACACCTCAAGGACCCAAGCATGGGCAGGCAAAATATGAAGGTTGTTAAATAACACACAACCAACACGTGGAGGCACAAAACTTGCCTCGTGACGCGTGCACTCCACGAGGTTCACTGTCTCAACACATATTTTGAAAATATAATCTGAAATTTACCCCGCGATGTGTAGCCACTTCCTTGATTCGTTAAAGTTGTATATAAAGCAATTTAACTTCACAAAATGACCCATATAAGTAAAGGGTCTTTTGGGTATTTTAGGGGTCGAGTTTATAATGATATTAGGTCAGTTTTAGACTACTTTTACTCACTCTAAATCATATTAAACAAATTACTCTCATCTCTCTCAATAAATCTCGCTTTTCAAACTCCATTAAAGAACAAGAAGAAGGTTAAAGAAGAAGACAAAGACGTCTAGATTTTCATCCAAAATTCATGGAATATTCGTCAATAAGGTATGAGTTCTTGTCTCTAGGGATTCGTTTCACCAAGATGTCCTTTCAAAGATGATTTTCAAGAATTCAACTCCTAGGGTTTTTACTCTTCAAAATGGGTTTTCTTCCTAACTCAAGATTTATAATTATGATGAAAAAAAACTATTCTCTATGGTTAATTAATTATGTATTGTTGGGTAATTAGTCTGTAATGTTTGACTTTCGTGTGAAACATGTTCCTTCTCTAAATAATGGTTTTGATTTGGTTATATCTATCACTTCATGACATATAAACGTTGGGATTGGAACAATAGCTTGAATGAAATCTCAAATGACCCTTTCCCTTTATCCTTAACAATGAATTGGTCTTGTATATGACTTGAAAGGGTTGGTATTGGTTATGTTATTGAGTATCTCATTATGAGGAGGAGAAAAAGGTAAGTCTTCTAGTCATGATTTCTCTATTATATGTATGTTAGCATATATACATATATATATATATGTATATGTATATATATATATATATATATATATATATATATATATATATATATATATATATATATATATATATATATATATATATATATATATATATATATATATGTGTGTGTGTGTGTGTGTGTGTGTGTGTGTGTGTGTGTGTGTGTAGAATGCTATGTTCATATTTTGGTTCTACTTTGGCAGGTAGACCACCTTGTTTTGGTGTGGGGTTTCATGACACCGGATTCTATGTTTAGAATACATGGCCTAATGTAGGTTAAGGTGATTGTTCCCTCAAGTAAAATGAAAGACAAATAAATGGACATTGACTAGGGTGACTTGAGGAGTTTACTTAGTATAGGTAGGGGTATGAGAATCTACCTAGATATTGCACAAGTTCACTCTAAGGGAAGTCCTACGAGATTGTTCTGATGTAATATGATAACATAAAATGTATAATGCCAATGATATATGATGTTACTCTTATATGATGTTGGTTATGTTGATGAACATGTTATTGATATATATTGCTATATGTGGTGATGAATATCTATGATATATGTTGTATGAAGCAAAACATTACTTATAATCTCCTATCTTTTTACTTGATTATGTGTGGTTATGGGGCTTCACATGATCATTGCACTTGTAGATTTGGGATGAGATTATTAATAAGTGTTTTGTATGATAAGTTGACATGTGCTACTGAACAAGAAATATTAATATGATTTTATGATGTTATATCTTTTGTTATGATCATGCTTTATGTTGTTGTGATCCTTATCTTGTATATGCTTTAGTATATGTACATTAAAGTTTAAATGACTTAGCATGATCTCTAAAGAAATGGTCTTTCTCATGCATGCCCTTAAGTGTTTATGTGCATATATCCATACTTAGTACATGTGGCATACTAACCCGTTACTTTATATTACAACAAATGTTGGGTTTGACCATTAAAAATTAAGAAGGTTGATTGAATAAGCTTGGAACACTTTCTTCAAAAATTGGTAGGTCCTCATGTTCGGGGATTCTATCTATTCATTATTCTAGCTTATGAAATATTTAGTTGTTTTTAAGAAATTCCCTTTATTCCGTTTTATGTTCTGTGAATTCTATTGTAGCAAGGCCTATATGACATATTGAAATTTTATTAGCCAAGTCCAACTCATACTCTTTAGATGGTTCTTATGTGTGACAAGTTTTAGAATATCATATGTGTTTTATCACGTTAATATAAGTAAAGCCTTACATGTTATGACGAATGCTAAGGGCTTGTCTGAGTCCTCTGAGAGAACGACGACGCCGATCACATCTAGGGTTGCTCTCCGGATGTGACATGCACCCTAGAATTAATCCTCACCCCTAGAAGGTCCTAAAACATCGCATACGCTATTCAAAGTCACACTAAATCAAATGTCAAGGCTCTAGGTCATCCGATCATTTTTCTAGTCGTAACAATGTTGTAAAAAAAGGGAATTGATTTTTTTCTGAGAGCGTTTTGTTATGAATTGTGTCGCTATACTGGGGTTCTTGATGTTGCGAGATGGTTACTTTTATGGCAGAAGAGGCGGAGTTAAATCATAAGTTTGAGGAGGGAGCGTTCTGCCTCAAAAATACCATTGTCGCAAGACGTTGGGTCACTCTAGTTTCATCACTGCAACGGGGTAAGTACTTGTAGTGGGATAGACACGAATTAATTCATTAATAAAACCCCAAAATGACCTTATTTGACACTTTTCAACTTTTAGAGCTATGAATTACCCACTTGCGATTCTAAGTCATTTTCCGCCGTTCTTGAGGCTAAAAGTAAGAACCACATTCATTTCGATCTATAGAATGTAATCGAAAGGGTCAATATTTATGGGGAAGGATTTCTTGATAGATTCTATGGTGAGAACAACCTTAATCTAGATATTGATCATGCGTATTATCTTGGGTTTGTTACAATTGTTAGTATCCTGGATAATTAGTGTTTTTTTCTTGATTCCAGTATGTTATCGATTGTTTCTAGACCAAGAACAAGCAGAACAAATTCGGAAAGGAAAGAATCAAGTTTTTAGCGTATCAAACTTGTTTTGAGGTAATTGATGTTTGTGATTCTATGACTGTGTGATGTTTTCTTGTTCATGCTTCCTTATGATATTTATATATGTATCAATGTTGCAATATAAATTACACTGGTTGTAAATGAAATTAAGGAATAATGGTTGCCATGAAATCATGATATAAATGTTTAATCTTGATAATTTATTTGTGATTGTGATTGAGGTTTGTATTTGGGGATTAGATTACGACGTTCTTGTAAGGTAATTGGATCGGGTTGCAACGTTCTGGCACAACTATTGGATCGAGTTGCCACATTCCAATGCAACTATGCGATCGAATTTCCAGGTTCAATTAAGTTAATTGTTTGAATTTGGGTTCGGTGAGAGGGCTAATGATGTGTGGTAATTGTATGTTGATGAGCATATTTATAATATTGTAGATGTTGATATATTATACATGTGATTATGATGTTGTTGGACTTACTTATTTTACACTTATGGAATAGACGCATGATCCTACTAGTAAACTATAGTTGTGTACTAATTCTGCATTTGCTCTTATATTTGTTGAGTATGGGGCATCTTAAAGTGTCTATTGACAAACTTTTATTAGGAAATTAAAGATCGTCTCATCGAATTCAAAGGTGAGACAAATTTTTTGGGCTGCGATGGGATTCTCTTTCATCTATGTTAACCATTTCAAGACATAGACTTTTGCTTTAGATAAGTAGATTAGTTCTTTAGCATTTCGTGTTTAAACTTTGATCCTTATTAAATGTTCTGGTACATTAACTTTCAGATTCTACGTTTATCTTGTACATTGTTAGTAGTTAGATCAATTCTTAAAAGAGAATTTCAATTTAGATATTATGATTTCCTATGATAAAATCCTTAGTTTTGATTTAGTCGCTTGTGCTGGATTGTAGTAGAGGTTCTCCCACCGTTCTTTAGTGTGGGTGCAAATCATGAAGGTCTGGCTCACGACAAAGTATCAAAGCCTAGTATTGTTGATCTCGACGTAACAAAACGAGTCAATCGCGGAATGGTGAAAAGATGCCTTTACTTTTCTTCGAGAGACTATTGGTCTTTTGGAAATATCTATATTATTCTGTTGTCTTATTTTGTGCTATAACTTGATTCCAATTTGTATCTGTCGATTCAAATAGGTTTCTAATCTCCTTCACTTTTCTATCCGTGATGGTTAATACTATGTTTAACGGCGTTAGGACCACAACTCCCATCAATGCTCCAGTTGGGAACCCGCACGGATAGTTTGCTATCGAGACAGGGGTAGAGGAAGAGGTAGGGGTAGAGGACGTGGAAAAGTAGTGTCACGCCCCGAGCCAAAACCCTGGGCGTGGATGACACTCAATGACCATTTTTGGCCTCGAGCAGACCCTTGGTCTTGCTTATTTAACTCACAAGAAGACAATAATAAATAATTATAATGATCGAACTTAGCTGAACTAATAAATCATACTAGTTGAGAATGTTGTAAAGGTTTAAAACATTCATCTGGCAAAAAGTGGCAACCCAACTCTTAACAATTAAAAAGAAATGGAAAGAATAAGGACTAACATCTAACTATCTATCTATGAAGACTTCTAAAGCTGAGATGGATGTTGGGACAAACCCCACAACTTCCTAATAAAGAAAATACTAAAAAACAAAACAATAGGGAGTCTTCTGGAATGCATAGAGGCTCACCAAATGACTCTAGAGTGCTCAACTAGATCAATGGTGTGCCGGATGCCGATCCTCATTACTTGTGTCTACATCATGATATGATCCAATCCAACTGGCTCAGTACATTGAATGTACGAGTATGCGAGTTGGATTTGAAAAACAACTTAAACTTGAAAAGAGTAAGAATGAACGCTTACCTTGGTTCTGCTCAACTTATGAATAATATAACTCAATATAACTAACTCAGTTCAATATAAAGCAAGCTCAATATACAGAAAAGTTGTGAAATCATGTTGTAAACTCTGAATGTCTACAAGGATACAATTAAATCTTAGATGTATGTAAATATACACTGATGTGGGAGTTTTTCTAACCGACAACCATCACTTAAGAGCTATAATGATGATACAATGATCTACCTCAACGATCTACCTCACACTTAAAGCACATCCTATACCCGACCAAGGGTATAAGACTTGAACTGCCGGGTGCATTTAAAACGTATGAGTCTTTTCTACCCATGGTGGCTACATGATTTTATGGACATGTGAGTTATGTGAACTAATGCTCGTCCCTAAGTCACTGCTCAATACTAATCACAAAATATACTGACTGTTATGTTAATATTCTTTTGTGATTTAAGATTTGTGCTAAAAAAACTTAGCTCAAAGGCTATCTTGGAAATCTCAGTTTCCCTGCTTGCTTCATTTAGAAAGTTATTACTCTTTTCTAAGAACTAGCCCGAAGGCTATTTTGGAATTTAATTTCCTTTTTTTTTTAAATATGAAAACATTTTCATACTTCCTTGGGAATACGTAGTCCCCATACAATGCTTTGAAGAAAAGAATTCACCTTACTCTGAACTGAAGTCAAACTAAAGTCTTAAAATGACATTAAAACATCTTTGAAACACTTATGAAAGTTGAAATGAACTTCTTCTTTTTCTTTTATTTACTCTTTACTCAACCTGATGTTTAAGTTTTATAACAAGTTAAAAAGTATTTGTAAAAGACTTCTTAAGAGGACTCTAAGAACTTCCTAGACTTGGCTCTAAACTTTCCTTGAATTTCAAGTATGGATTCAAGGTTGTAATTCATGTTTTTGTATGATTTTTGTATGATTATAAGTCATTTACAGTAGTTAGAATCATTAGGAAGTGTTAAACGCTTTAGAAAGGCTTAATCGAACTGAATTACAAAAACTAGGCGAATAACACTGATTCGGGCACATTTGGGGCGCACCGCACCAATCACATTTGATAGAGACTCCTTTATGGCGTGCCACCCCAGCCTGCTCGGCGCTTTGGGTGCGCCTCCATGCTAGCCTTTCCCCAGGTGAAACTTTGTCGAATTTTTCCTTTGTTTTTAAACCTTTAATCAATCTAATTCGATTTCTTTTATCCAATTCATTTAGATTTCATTTACCCACATCATATATACGAGGATCTTATTCAATTAATTCAAGAACAATACTTAAATTAGCAAAGAACTCCGAAATCTCAACTCATGTTCTAGAGTGAAAGCAATTTAAGAACAACATTCAAGAACATTTAAAAATCAATCTTCTTAGGATGAAATCACGCTGAATCAAACATGATTGGCACTTGCGTGAACAAACAGACGTTATGAAAGACCAACATACCTTTTAGTGATCAATCCTGACGAAATCCATAGGTTAATTCGATGATTTTGACGAATCTTGAACGCCCTTCTTCATTCTCCTCTTTTACCTCTTATTTTCTCTTCTCTCAGAACACTAACTCTTTTGGTAAAAGTGTAAACTTATATAATTCAACTTAGACACTAACTTAATTACCAAAAACAAAATAAATTAATGGGATAAGGAAAGTACCAAACTACCCCTCAAAAATCTGAATTTGGGATATTTACTTATTCCAATAGTCCAACTTTCAAAGATCATAACTCACTCATAGGAATAAAAAATTGCACAAACTTGGCAGAGTTGGAAAGATAGTTCCATGAGATTTCCAACCATATCTGGAATTACAACCAAATTATCCTGAGCTAGGAGTTATGACTTTTTGAAGTTGACCAAAAACTCACTTTCAACTTACTTAAGTTTCCAGATTTTTCTAATACTTTCCAAAAATAAGTATTTCCATATTTAAACTCCTTCCCAGTTCTTTCTAGTTGTGAGGTATTACAATAGTTCCCCCTTGGGAGCATTCATCCTCAAATGAAGTTATCCTTACAAGACTAAGGGTAGTAACTGTAAGATCAAACACCAAACAAGCAATTGCAACTATAACATGCTTATCCTAACTTAAAATGTACTAAGAAGAAAATTAGTACCTTGGTCTATATTTTCTCTAGATTCAAAGAGATAAGGATATTTCTTCTTCATGTCCTTTTCAGCTTCCCAAGTAGCTTCTTCAACAATTTGGTTCCTCCAAAGGACCTTGATTGATTCTACCTCTATTGTTCTCAACTTGCGACCTTGGAGATCTAAGATCTCAATCAAAATCCTTCCGTAAGATAGACTATCCGTGATCCCAATATTTTTAGTTGGAATGACTATAACAAATATGATATATAGCTACGAAATTATTAACTACGATATTAAATTTGTCACTAAATATTCGCTTTGGTCACTAAATTTATTTTTCGTGCTTAAAGATATGAGACACATACTTTTAGTGACGAAACATAAGACTTCGTAGCAAGGTTTTGTCCACTAAATTTTCCCACCAAAAAAACATTTGACTCCATTTTGTTAAGTGGTGTTAGTCACAAATTTAAAGTTATCGGTGACATATTTTTTCGTCACTAATAGTGTATGTAATTCATGACAAACTACAACATCAAATTTGTCACCATTTATTCGCTTTTAGTGACAAAATTTACATTTCGTGCATAAATATGTGAGACACATACTTTTAGTGACGAAACATAAGAATACGTAGCAATATTTTGTCCACTAAAGTTGCCCATAAAAAAACAAAATAATTTTTTGTATATAAAATATATATCAATAGTGACGAAATTAAATTTTTTTCAGCTACAAAATATGTATAACATTAAAGACAACTGATTTCATCACTGATTGAAGTAAATAATTAGCGACAATATAATTTTGTCGGTAGCAATAACTTTTTTAGTGACAAAGCATACTATTAACTATAAAAAAATATATTTTTTACAACAAATAAATTTGTCACAAATGATTAAGAATTTAGTGACAATTTTTTTTTGTAGTTAATATAATACTTTTAGCAACAAAACACTAAATCGTCTTTGTATACTTTTAGAGACACACATTCAGTGACGATTGAGTGACAAATTAATTTTCGTCACACAAGATTTTTAGTGACGAAATATGATTTATTAATGACAAAATTATTTATCCCTGATAATCGTATTTGTTGTACTCAATTATAAATGAAATATTTCTCATGCACTTCTTCAACATAGAGATGTGAAACACTGGATGAACTACAACTAACTTTTGGGGTATACCTAACTCATAAACTACATTGCCAATCCTCTTAGCTATGAAATAAGGTCCAATACCAGGGACTAAGCTTCCCCTTCTTACCAGCCTCATAATACCCTTCATGAGTGAAACTTTTAGGTATACCCAGTCATCTACTTCGAACTCTAACGACTTCCTCTTAATATTAGTGTATGATTTTTGAAGAACTTATGCCATTTTCAACCTCTCTCTAATCACCTTTACCTTCTCCTTGGTGTACTAAATCTGGTCATACCAACCCTA
Source organism: Solanum chilense (assembly GCA_032847665.1). Taxonomy (NCBI): domain Eukaryota; kingdom Viridiplantae; phylum Streptophyta; class Magnoliopsida; order Solanales; family Solanaceae; genus Solanum; species Solanum chilense. The sequence continues at coordinate 18,183,969 of CM064966.1, forward strand.
ATTCACAAACTTCAAACCATCAAATAGGAGATCTGCATCTCTTCCCATAAAAAGCTTCATAAGGAGTCTTTTGGATTCTAGAGTGGTAATTGTTGTTGCAAGCAAACTCAATGAGAGGTAGGTGATCATCCCAACGCCCTTTGAAATCGATTATTCATTCCCTCAACATATCTTATAATGTATTAATTTTATGCTCTGCTCATTTTCCAGTCTAAGGATGAAAGCCAGTACTTAAGTTAACCTTTGAAACAAAACCTTTCGGAAAGGACTTCCACAACTGTGAAGTAAATTGCATACCTCTATCTGCAATGATGGAGATCAGAACTCCATATAGTCTTGCCACCTCTTGATCAAACTTATCACAATCCTCAGCTGAATGAGTAGTCTTTAAAATAAAAAAAAGTGGGCGGATTTTGTCATTCTATCGATAATCACCATAATAGAATCATGATGCCAGTGTAATCTGGGTAAACGTGTAATGAAATCCATATTAACCATCTCCCACTTCAATTCTGTAAGTTCTATATTCTGAGCCAAACCTTTTATCCTTTGGTGCTCTACTTTAACTTGTTGGAAATTCTGGCACTTAGAAACAAATTCAGCTATGCCCTTCTTCATACCATTCCACCAATATACTTCTCTCAAATCGCGGTACATCTTTGTGGAACCCTGATGAATGGAATATCTAGAGATATGAGATTTCTCCCTGATCCTCTCTTGGAGACCATCCACCATAGGCACACACATTCTCAATACCTTATCTCCCCCTTGTACATAAGCTAATAATATTTGCTTTTGAACATTTGCCTTCAATTCATGAAAAATGGGATCTTTGTCTTGCTTCTCTTTCACTTCTGACACTTATGATGACTTGGGCCCATTTATCACCACTATTCCTCATATTATGGAATCAATGATTCGTACTCCTAAGCATGTAGGTCTATGCACATATTTTACTAGTTCTTTCTTCTCTTCTTCGAGATGGGCGATACTACCCATAGACAACCTACTTAAGGCATCAACAACCATATTAGCCTTACCTGGGTGGTAAAGAATGTTTATGACATAATCCTTGAGCAATTCTAACCACATTTTTTTGTCTGAGATTAAGTTCTTTCTGAGTTAACACATATTGTAGGCTCTTGTGGTTAGTTAATACGTCAACATGAACATCATACAAATAGTGACGCCATATCTTCATGGCAAAACTACATCAACCAACTCCAAGACATAAGTTGGATGATTATTCTCATGAAATTTGAATTGTCTAGAGGAATAAGCTATAAATTTCCCATTCTATATAAGACACAACCCAAACCTACTCTAGATGCATCACAATACACCACAAAACCTTGAGTACCTTCGGGTAAAGTAAAAATTAGGGCAATAGTAAACCTCATCTTCAAATCCTGAAAACTTCACACAAGCTTCAGACCATTGAAATTTACTGTATTCTGAGTTAACTTGGTCAAAGGTGATGAAATAGACAAAAAAAAAACTTCTATAAATCTACTATACTAGCCAACAAAACCCAAGAAAATCCTAATAACAATTGGAGATGTGGCTCTAGGAAATACTTTACTGCGTCAATTTTCTAGGTATCCACTTGAATGGCATCACCAAAGACTATGTCACCCAAGAATGCCACAGACTCAAGACAAAACTCACACTTAGAGAACTTGGTGTATAACTCTCTATCCTTTAAAGTCTGAAGAACTATTTTGATATACTAGTATTATCTTCTTCATTCCTTTAAAATATTAGTATGTCATCAATGAAGACGATAACAAATATAACTAAATTAGGTTTAAAAACTCTATTCATAAGGTCCATGAATGTTGTAGGCGCACTGGTAAAACCAAAGGACATGACCAAATACTCGTAATGGCCATATAGGGTTCTGAAAGTTGTTTTTTGAAATATCACATTCCCTCACTCTAAATAGATGGTGGCCATATTTGAGATCTATCTTAGAAAAAATAGGTGGCACCCTAAATATGATCAAATAAATCATCTATTCTTGGAAAAGCATACTTGTTCTTGATGGTAACCTTGTTCAACTGACAGTAATCTATACACATCCTAAGGGAACCATCTTTCTTTCTCACAAACAAGACTGGAGCACCCAAAGGTGAGACACTTGGTCAAATGAAGCCTTTATCTAATAGATAATTAAACCATTCTTTCAACTCTGTTGGTGTCATTCTATATGGCAGAATAGATATAGGAAAAGTATCTTGAAAAAGATCTATATCGAAGTCTATCTCTCTCATTAGGGAATCTGTTAAGATCATCGGGAACTTCTGGAAACTCTTTTACTACTGGAACTGACTGAATAAGAGGTCTCTCAAAACTTGAGTAATTAACTCAGATTAAGTGATAGACACAAACTTTAGAAGAAAAATTTCTTGCCTTAAGGTACGAAATGGAAAGACCCATAGGCACTACTAAACTGATTTTCAACTTTATAATTGGTTCATTGGAAATATGTAACTTGACTACTTTAGTGGTGAAATCTATTGATGCATAATAGGGATGGAGTTAGTCCATACCTAGAATGACATTAAACTCTACCATGTATAACTAAACTAAGTCCTCCATGGTACTCTTATGATTAATGGGATATGGTACAATCACGATAGACTCTCTATGATATTATAGGATTCACTAAAGGTGTAAACACACTAAAAGGATCAAGATGTTTTTTTGGAAAAAATATCAAACTGAAAACTTGGATCACACCATTGACAACATTTAACAAATCCTCTTGCTCTCTACGACTAGTGATAGCATAAAAGGGGTTTCCTTCTCCATCTGCCCCTAAAGTATCTTATCTAGATTAAATTCTATCTGGTGAAGAAACTGAAGAAGATTAGGTTCTATTTCCCTCTTTATCATTTCTCTGCATGTTCTTAGGGTATTCTCTTATAAAATGACCATTCTGTCAACACTTAAAGCAATCAGTGAAGCCATCATGACACACCCCTAAGTTCCTTGTACCACTCTTGGAACATGAATAATTCTAAGTACCTTTTGTTCCTTACAACCTTGAAAATATTTAGGCCTAGATATAAAGTTTTGAGAATCCTGAGTATTGTACATACATTGGTTCCTTGGTGCAAGTGCAATAGCAGATGATGAAGCATGTTCTTTATGCTTTTCTTAGAAAGAAGGCCAGTTCAAATTATTTTTTTGTTTCCCAGAATCATTCCTTATGTCTTAGCCCTCTTATTCTTGAACTCTTCTCTATCACTCAGCTTGTCCTCATCAACTTGTTGACATGAATCATCAACCTTGTTTTGTCCATATCACCTATTAGAATAGCTTCTGTACTTCTCTTACTTGACAGAAGAGTTAACCCAGTAACAAACAAGATCATTCTACTTCTCATATCAAGAACTATCTATTTGCTTTTCTTAGCTCACAGGGAAACAAAACTATCCTACAAGGCCTCCTAAAACAAAGCTCCACTCACAAATGGTTACGAGTAAGCATGAGTTAGAACAAAACTTATTAGAGATAAACTCTAATGCATAAAATGAGTATGAAATAAGTGAGAAATTCTAAATATTGTAGCCTCGTAATTATAGATGTGGCAAAGTTCACACAGATAACTAGGATTCTACAAACATAGTTTTATAGACTCCTTAGTACTCTTGAACTCTGTGCTATGACACAAAGCTTGTCACGCCCCGAGCCTACACCCTAGGCGTGACTGAAACTTCAAGACCATTGTTTGGCTCGATCTGACCCTTGTCTTGGCTTATTTAACTCACCGGAAAACAATAATCGATAACTATAATTATCAAACTTAAATGAAATAATAAAGCATTCTTACTAAGAATGTTGTAAAGGTTTCAAACATTCATCTAGCTGAAAGTGGCAACCCAACTCTGAAAAAATAGGATGAAATGGAAAGACTAATGGACTAACATCTTATTGTTTGTCTATGAAGCCTTCTGAAATTGTGATGGATATATGGACAAACCCTATAACACCCTCATAAAGAAAATACTAAAAAAAACAATAAAAGGAGTCTTCCGGAATGTATGGAGGATCACCAACTGACTTTGGAGTTCTCAACGGCGTCAATGGTGCACCACATGCCCATTTTCATTACATGCATCTGCATCATTATGCCGGCCAACAGGCATCAGTACATTAAATCTACGAGTATGCGAGTTGGAAAACTAAAACAACTTAAGCTTTAAAAGAGTAAGAACGGACACTTACCTTGACTGTGCTCAACTCATGAATAACAAAACTCAATAAAACTAACTTCTTTCAATATAAAGCAATTTAAAAGCAAGCACAATAGAAAGAAAAGTTGTTTTAAAACATGATGTGAAGTCTAAATGTATACAAAGATACAAGTAACTATGAGATGTATGTACAAATACAAATAAGTTGATGTGTGTGTATATATAAAAATACATTTATCTTCTGTGGGAGTTTCTGTAACCGAGAACCATCACTTAAGAGATATAGTGATGATACAACGATCTACCTCATGCTTCCAGCACTACTTATAATCGGCCAAAGGTATCAAACCTGAACTGTCGAATGGATCCACTAGTATACTATCAAAAAGGTTCATCTCAAAAGTATGACCCTTTTCGATCCAAGGTGGCTACATGGTTTTATGGAGATATGAGTTATCTAAACTCATGATCATCCCCAATTCGGTGCTCAATACTACTCCCAATATATACAGGTTTTTATGTTATTAAACATATTGCTTCTGTGATTTAAGATTAGTGCTTAAAAACATAGCTCAAAGGTTATCCTAGAAATCTCAGTTTCCTTCTTGCTTCATTTAGAAAGCTATTACTCTTTTATGCAAATTAGCTCGAAGGCTCTTTGGAAATCTCAGTTTCCCTTCTTTTGAAATGTGAAACATTTTTATAATTCATTGGAATACTTAGTCCTCATATAGTGGTTTGAAGAAAAGACTTCACCTTACTCTAAATGGATCGCAAAGTTAAGTGTTAAAATGACATTAAACGTCTTTGAAAGACTTCTGAAATTTGAAATGAACTTCTTCTTGTATTTACTCTTTACTCAACCTGATCTTTAAGTCTTAATAAAAGTTTAAAAGCAGTAGTAAAAGACTTCTTGAAAGGACACTAACTACTTTCTAGACTTGGCTCTGAACTTCCCTTGAATTTAAAGTTATAGATACAAGGTTGTAATTAATGTTTCTAGATGATTTTTATATGATTAGAAGTCATTTACAATAGTTAGAATCATTAGGAAGTGTTAAAACACTTCCAAAAGGCTTAATCATATTGAATTGTGAAAATTGGGTAAAAACACCGATTCGGGTGAGCCCAGGGCGCGCCACGCCAGCCTCATGTGACTGAAGCTCCTTTCTGGCACACCACCCCAGCCAGTTTGGCGCTAAGGGGGCGTTCCACTCCATCCATTCCCAAGGTGAATTTTTGACAAACTTTTCCTCTCGTTTATAAACTTTAAATCATTTATATTTGATTTTTTTTCTCCGGTTTACTTAGACTGCATTTACCCACATCATATATACAAGGATCTAACCCAATGAATTCAAGAACAACATTTGGATCATCAAAAAACTCCTAAATATAAACTCATGTTCAAGAAAGAAAGCAATTCAATAACAACATTCAAGAACATTCAAAAATCCAATCTTTCTAGAATAAAATCATGCTCAATCAGACATGCTTGGATCGTGGGGAATGAACCCAAACTTTATGAGATACCCACATACCTTTTTAGGGATCACCCTCAACAAAATCCACAATTTAATTCGACGATTTTGATTAATCTTGAATGCCCTTCTCCTCTCTACTCTTTCCCTCTTCTTTTTTCTTCTCTCAGAGCCCTAACTCTTTTGGTATAAGTATAAAATGATCTAATTCAAATTACACCCCTAACTTAATTATCAGAAAATAAAGAAATTAATACTATAAGGAAAAGACTAAACTACCCCTCAAAAATCAAGATTTGGGTAATTTTCTTATTCTGCTAGCCCAATTTCCAAAGGGCATGCAAAGTTGAATTTTCTGAAACTTGGTTGCATTAGAAAGATAGTTCAAAGATATTTCCAAGCATGTATGGAAATACACCCAATTCATCCTGAGCTAGGTATTTTGACCGTTTAAATTAGACCAGAAATTCACTTTTCAACATACTTAAATTTCTTGATTTTTCTAATACTTCCAAAAAATTTAAGTATTTCCAGATTTCAAACTCCATTATAATTCTTTATAGTTTCTATGTGTTACAAGTAGAAACCGCTCTAGATGATGCATGTATTGAGAATGTGTCGGTGAATGAGAACCCTCATGCGCAAAATGAAGAGATGGAGGAGAAGGAGGATTTCGAGGATGTTGAGGAGATTGGTCAAGTGGAAGGGGTACCGGATGGAAATTTAGGTGTTCCTCCTTTGGACCCTGTGGTTACGTCAATAAATCATGTCTTTCATGAAGGGGTTGGGTGGTCCGGGAATGCTTACAGGTGCTCAAGCTCACAGTAATGCCCTGTTGCTAGCACTACACCCAATTAAGGTGAAACTGGAGGTAAGGATGATTTCTTCCATCTTTTGTTGGGTTAAATTATGATAGGGAACGAGCAGGACATGTTCATTATGTTTTGAAGCTTAAGCCTCCGGTATTTCTTGGTTCTGAGACTGATGATGCTTATAAGTTTATCTTAGACTATTATGAGAGACATTATAAATTGGGGATAGTTCACCAACATAGGATTGAGTTCGTGTCCTTCCAACTTTAAGGTGAGCCCAAGCAAGGGTTGAGAACTTATATAGAATGTAGATCTCCTACTTTACCTCCATTTACTTGGACCCAATTTCATGCTTTGTTCGTAGAAAATATGTGCCTAGAACTTTGAGGGATTGCAAGAAGGATAATTTGATGGATTTAGAAAAAGGTGGTATGTTCGTGGTTGCTTAGGAGGGCAATTTTCATGCCTTATTGATATATGCTACGCAATTGGTTACTAACAAGGAGAAGAGAATTTAGTTGTTTAGTAGTGATTTCAATTTTCTGAGTTGCAAGTGTTATCTGTTCATATTACTTCTGTATGAAAGATCTTTAAATAAGTACTATATTATATTAAGAAGGTAGAGGGGGTTAGGAGATCCGATCATGCCAAGGCGTTGGCAAAAAGGACCAATAATTCAGATAATTTTCAAGGTTGTTATGCTAGAGAATCCAGAAGGCCAACTCTTGAGGCTAAGACAATTCAGTCTACTATGCCCACCTCTTTAAGTTATTATTTAGGAGCTCCAACTTATAAATTTTAGGATATCTAGGGAGTCGCGCTTTCGGCGGAAAGCAAACCATTCTCGCATCACATATGTTATAACAGTGGAGAACTTAGACATACGAGGAGAGATTGTACCCATCCATGTGTGTTAGATTCTGCTCAACAACAGTCTTGAGAAGTGGTAACCGCGAGAAAAGGTAATAATGGTTGAGGATGTCTATAAGGTGGGTGAGGAGGTAATCAGAGAGAACATGGAGGTAGAGGAAATGGTAATGTTAATGCAGACAGAGGTAAAGTTCAACTAGGCAGGGAGGTGGTTCTTCAAGATCATACGACTCAGTGTCATGCTTTTTCGGGCAAGAATGAGGCAGAGGTGTTTGATGCGGTGATCACATAGACTATTCTTGTCTGTGACCGGATGACTAATGTGTTATTTTTTCCGGGTTCTACTTATTCTCAATTTTCCTCCAAGTGTGATATGATTTGTGATATACTTGATGCCCCTATCCATGTTTCTACCCTAACTGGAGAATCAGTCATAGTTACCGATGTTTATCATGTTTATTTTGTTTATGGTTTTCAGACTTGGGCTGATTTGGTTTAGATATGGTTGATTTTAATATTATCTTAGCAATGACATGGTTTTTCCCCTATCATGTTGTATTAGATTGTAATATTAAGTTGATAACTCTAGATATTCCAAAAAGGTAAAAGTTAAAGTGGGAAGGGGTGAACAAGCCTAAGAAAGTTAAGATCATATCCTCCCTCTTGGCTAGGAAGCTGGTAAGGCAGGGATGTTTAGAATATTTGGCTCTTATCTGTGATGTTGAGGTTAAGTCTCGATCTATTAAGTCTATTCATGTGGTATCGAAATATAGAGAAGTATTTCCAACTAAATTTTCTGGTAGCCATTGTATAGAGATATATATTTTTTTATTGATTTCAAACCTAGTACGTGCCCCATTTCAATATCTCCGTATATCATTGCTTCGACAAAATTAAAAAAGCTTAAGGCTCAAATCCAAGAATTTCTTAGTAAGGAATTTCTTCGACTAAATGCTTCTACATGGGGTTTCCCAATGTTGTTGGAAAGAAAAGGAATGGGAGTATGAGAATGTGTTTAGATTGCTGACAATTGAATAGGGTAACTATTTGTAACAAGTATCCCTTGCCTCGACTAGATGATTTAATCGACAAATTGCAAGGTGTATCAGTTTTCTCTAAGATTGATTTAAGATCCGGTTATCACAAATTAAAACTTAGGCCAGAAGATGTGCCTAAGACAACATTTAGAACTCGCTGTAGTCACTATGAAGTTTTGTTAATATTTTTTTGTTTGACTAATGCGCCTGCATATTGTATATGAATGGGGTGTTCAAGCCATTTCTTTATTTGTTTGTGATAGTTTTCACTGATGATATTTTAGTCTGTTAGAAGAGTGAGGACGAGCATTTCGACCATCTTTGTATTATTCTGGGTGTTGTTGAGGAACAGAGATTGTATGCAAATTTTGGCTGACTCCCATTGCATTTTTGGGGCATGTAGTTTCGAATAAAGGGGTAATGGTAGATCCTCAAAAGATTTAGGCGGTTAAGAATTGGGTTCAACCTAAATCTGTGACAGAAGTTAGGAGTTTTGTGGGGCTCGCTAGCAACTACCGTCGATTTGTGAAGAATTTATATGTTATTGCCACTCACTTGACCAATTTGACTAAAAAGGAGATACCATTTGAATGAACTGAAAAATGTGAGGAGAGCTTTCAAAAGTTCAAGACTCTCTTGACTGTCGCAGCTATACTAGTATTACTGGTGGAAGGTAAGAATTTCGTACTTTATTGTGATGCTTCTCATTCTGGGTTGGGCACTGTGTTGATGCAAGAAAAAATGTTATAGCCTATGTGTCGTGCCAACTGAATGTACATGAGAGAAATTATCCATCCAATGACTTGGAGTTGGCGATGTTGGTATTTTCTCTAAGTGAATATGGAATCATCTTTTCAAGGGCTTTTGAGTACCTTTTTGAGATTGAACTTAAATTTGAATCAAGTATTATGAACTTGAGCACCTTTTATAGTGGTGAGTCAAAAATTGAATCTTTGAGTGCAGAGTTGATCCTTGCGTTAGTAAGTTGAGTATTGTTGTGTGCATTTATGATTGAGTCTTTTGTACCTCTGTTTAATACATCCATTTTGAACTGTGGAACTTGAGTTTTACTTGAGGAAAAACAAAATTATAAGTTTGGGGTGTTGATGAGTCCAAGATTTGAATCATTTAGGGATTTTTTATATAGATTTAGTTTCTTCAAATGCTTAATTTGTGCCAATAACTGTTGTAAAATCGTTGAGTTTTAGGTATATGGATCGAGGAACAAACAAAGGATACTAACTTGCAAAAAGGAATAAAACGAGCTGAAAGAATGAAGAAAGGAAATCTTGGTGATCACCAAGTTCATTTGGCAAATCCTCGAATGGCTATCTGACCACCAAAGTTCAAGCATTCCAACCCTTGATGGAAGAAACCAAGTCGGCGATAGAACATAGAAGTCGGTTGATCATTGAGTAGTTCGGAGATGCAATGCTTGATCGCCCAAAGTTACAGTCCTTGAGGATGTTGATGGCCAATGCAGAAGGGCGATGTAAGAGATCAAAGGGCGGCTCCTCCGAGTTGTTCGTCAAGCCCGACTTACATCGTCGAATGCAATTTTGTAGATTATATTTGGCGAGTCGAAATACATTTTTAAACATTAAGTTTAGGAGGTTTAATTAATGTTGAGACATTATTTTGATGTTTTGAACATTTTGAGACAATTTTCTCTATATTTCCTTAATCTTTAAAGAATTGAAGAAATTCTGTTTTGAGAAATTGTAAGCGGGTCTTTAAAAATCTTCAATTTGTAGCATTGTAAGGATGAAATTACTCATACCCAGTTAATGCATAATAAATTTCGTAACAATTTTTTTTATGTCTTGCTAAAACTCTAATTCTTCGGGTGTGATTATGTGATTATGGGTTGATTTAGCTTATGGGTATTGCTAATTGTTAGTTTAAATGATATTTAGAAGTGAGTTTGATCATTAATTGTGATTTAATTTGAGAATTGTAGTTGCAAATGTAGTTTTAGTTTTGTGTTCTTGACTTTCTTGAGAGAGGTTTTAGAACTAAGGTTTTTGATTAATGGTTTGTGAGTATTTGGTTGACCTGTGTTCAACTCGAGAGAGTGAATGGATTAAGGTGTGGGCTGCTCTTATTTTGCATGGTTGTTGATGTTCTAGAGAAATCAACTTAATTTGGCGTAAATTATTTGAGAGAAAATTTACCTCCATTATATCCCAGCCTACTCATTGATAACTAGTTATTTTCTAATAGTTGTAATTATCCATATGTATACATTAGCCTATAATCGATCACATCCCAAGAATTCATCTCATTATTGTCGATTCATATTGTTTTTGAGTGTTATTCGTAGTTGATAATCAAAACCAAAACCACCATTTAACATTCGTGTCACCCTTAATTTCAATTATGTTTTTATTCGATTATTTGTATTCCTATGACTGATTTGACCATGTTTATACTTTCTAATTGAATATGAAACACATATCGCTCCTTGTGGGATTTGACCCCAACTCATTTAGTTGACTTTTATATTGATTAACGACCGTTGGAGCTTAGAATTAGATGAAGTATCTTTGATAGCGTTAAAGCTAATCTGGGGTATTTTGGATCATGACCAGAAAATATCTTAAAATATGTATGTTTTCAAATATCTAAATTACATAGCATTTTTATTAAACTTTAACTATAATATTTCTTATATAAAATGTTCATGTATTACTCAAGAATATCAGCAGCCTTTGCAAAAAGCTATTCTTGATTTTCCCAACCTCGATTTTTAGATTCTATTTGATAATTAATTGACTAGAAAATTGTTTATTGTCAATTTTAATGGACTCTTCTCATAGTTTGACTTCTTTCTAAGACAATAAAGAAAATTACATCAAAGTATCATTGACCTGTATTGGCATTGTTAATGGTTGTGATGGTTGAGGTTATTGGTAGTAAGGATTGAACGCATTGGTGGTATTAGCTAATAATGGTAGCAGATAATGTTAAGTTAGTTGTGGTAGCAATATACAAAATAATAATTATCGAGGTGGTAGGAGTGATAGAGACTTTCAGTAGTGGTTAATCACCACAATAGTTGTTTATAGCGATGGTTTTGATAACAAAGGTGGTTGATTTTGGTGGCTGGTGGTTGTCAACGATAGTGATGGTCGTGGTGTTTTGTGGTTATGGGTGAAGTGGTGGCGAAAATTGTCCACACAAAAATAAGTGTTTAAATCTCAATGTAAACAAGTGCAAACAATGTATTTTTCTATTAAAAAAAAATATATTTTACGAAAATTTTGTTCTTCAAAATGATGTCGCTATACATTTGAGATATCATATGGAATTGCCTTTTTCTTAAATGACAATAGTTAGTTTCATAAACGATACAATAGTAGTCCTAAAATAGTCTATACAAGTGAGTAAGACAACCTCTTTTGACCTTATATATGTGAAATATGACATGTATTTGATTTTTCTTGACTAGATATGAAATATCACTTGTATTTGATTTTTTTTTTATTGTAATATGATTATATTCTTAAATGAAAAAAATTAATTTTGAAATATATGTAATTTCACATTATTTTACGTTTTCTTAAATGGTAATAACATTTTCATAAACGACATAATAGTAGTCCGGAACTTTTGTGTGCAAGTGAGCAAACTACGTCTTTTGACCATTATATATTTTGATTTTTTCTAGACTAAATGTGAAATATCACATGTATTTAATTGTTCTCTTGACTGTCAATATGTCTGTATTCTAAACGACAAAAATAAAGTCTTCTTCTCAACTTGGAGAAACTCTATAAATTCTAATGAGTTTCTCACTTATTTGCATATCCCTTCTTTCACAAAAAAATTCTATAAAGTCTTAATCCTTTTGACTATATTTTGCTTCTCTTCAAATATCTATAGTTCTTCTCTCTTCAGATCAGCTGGGTACTGACTCTAAATATCCTAAATCGAAACGTCAGATTCTCAATTCTGCTTGTCGAATTCACATATTCCTCACTAGTTGTAAGTTTTTTTATTAATTCTTTCATATACTAGTAGCTAAGATTTGAAATTCTAATTTAAGATTCTTATGGTTCTTGAGCGCAGGAGATTCATGAACGAAGGGGGTTTGCCGAGTTTTTATTCATTGAAATTGACGATGAATTTCTTTTCCAGGAATTTCAGAGAGTATCAGAGAGATTTATTTTATTAATTTTTTTTATTGATATTATTTTCCAGATTTGAAAACTCATTCTAACTTAAGTTCTTGTGGTTCTGAAGTGCATGAGAAACAAGAATAGAGGGTTTTTACCGAGTCTTTGATCTTAGAAATGGACAATAATTTAGGTTAGTATTAGTTGTACATAATAATTTTATTAATTGATTGATATTTTTAGACAAATTTGGAGTCTCTTTCTAATTTAACATTCTTGTGGTTCTTAAGTGCAGGAGAATCAGAAATAGAGGATTTTTTTGCAGAATCTTTGATCCTAGAATTGGATGGTATTTTTTTTCCAACAACGTTTGTAATAATCTATGGTATAAATCTATTTTATTAATTGATTTATAGATATTTTTCAGTATACTTGAACATCAAACAAGATATAGCATAAAAGAAATATTGCATTGATATTTAATTTCATGAAATAGATCTTATATCTGTATTTTCAAAATTAGGATTCTCAACTCTCAAGAATGGTAACGGACATTACAGAGTAAAAAATAATACTGTATTGATATTTTGATACTTATTTGATGGAATAAATAATTCTTTTGGTATTAACATTTTGTTTAGTATAAGCGTACCCCTTTATAGTTTACTTATTAGTTGCAAGTTTTATTCATTACTATGATAACATGGGTAAAGTTTGAAGAATTGACAGTCAGGACTATAGTTGTAATTTTTTTATTTTATATTTTTGTTGAAAAGGTATCAAATGAATTTTAATTTATTTTATAATGTTTTGAGAATTTAATTTTCTTTATTATAATATTATATAATTTAAATATCAAATAAGAACAAAATATTTCAACAAAGTTCAATGTAATTAAATGACAAATAATTAAATTTAGGTTATATTAGCTCAATTTTTTGAATGGATTAAATTTCTACTTATTTTTGAAACAACATATTTTGGAATCAAATCGATTGGGGTAGAACGTCTTTCCTTTAAGAGAAAGTAAAATAATTTTTCATTCTCCTAGCATGATGGATTTATACAAAAACACTTCATAATTGTCAATTTAACTCAGATCTTTTTCTCCTAGTGATTGAGTTGAAAAATTATAATGTATGTATATGAAAAGTTTTCTTTATCAAACTTGTTGCCTTTTTATTTTTATCTTTCAAAATCTAAACAATTGTGTTGTATAACAATTTCTATACAATGTAATAGAAATTTTAGACTCTACTGAAACTTCTTTTTCATTTGATCACCTCTTGTGATTAGATTAGTGTCTTCAATCATATTAAGTGTTGTGTCACAAGCAACGCAAAATCAAATTTTAACCACATACTATATTGCAAATGATAAAATATTTCATGTCCATAAGTTTTTGATTCTCCATTGCTTTTCAATCATGACTTTTTTTTTTAAAAAAAAAAAAGGTAGTGCTAGTGAGGGAGAAGCATAATACATAGTTTTGACAAAGACTTTTCGATCATTTTCTTAATTATACGAACGAAAATCTAATCTCAGGGGAGCAAATAATAGATAATAGATAATTAATCCAACATAGAACATTTGGAATATATAATGATCAAATAATCATGTCATTGAAAATGAATAAAAAATGAGAATTTCCAAAGAAATGATGAAGATTTCTTTAATTAATTTTCTACCATGTCACCACTTCGCAAAGGGTCAATCCTTCTGTCAGCCTACAAGATCCCAACTTTTTGGCTTTCTCCAGAATCCTATTTTGTTATTCTCTTAATTGTTGTTTATGTCTTACTTTTTCTAATTCCCTCTTCTTCCTTAACCTCCTCTCAGTTTCATTGAAATTTTTCACTAGTAACGGAGTGGGAATACAAGTATCCTAATGAAGTACATATACATGGACATGTCATTCTCTTCCTCCATTACCAGTGATAAATTTCAACGAGAATGAGGAACAAAGGAGGTGGAAAAAGAGAGAATTAGAAACCGTAAAGCATAAATAACAATTAAGGATATCACAGAATACGATGTGGAGAAAAAAAAAAGATAGCTTCTGCAATGAATAGTCCACAGAAATATTTCCCCTTTGCTACATGGTGACATGACAAAATATCGGTTGAAGAAAGTATCATCATTTCCTTGACAACTTAATTTTGTATTTATTTCTAGCCAAGTGATTGTTTGATCATATGTTTCAATTTTTTCATGTTGTATTAGTTATTTATTATCTAATATATGGTCCTCTGAGTTTTTTAAGTTTCTTTCATATAACTAAAAAAACAATTGAAAAGTCTTTTTAGAACTATCTGTAATGATTCTACCTCACTGTCACTATCTTCTTTTCCTAAACAAAGTTTTGATCCGAAAGCAATTGAGATCATAGCTTATGGACATGATTTTTTTTACTATTCACAATAAGTATGTGGTTAAAATGTGATATAGTGTCGCTTTTCATACACAAGGGTGAAGCAACAATGGGCTAAGGGCGTGTAATTGGACATCCTTTATAAAAAAATTATACGGCGTATAGAGATAAAGTTTTGTTTAATATGTGTTGGGAAGTAGGAGAACAAATAAAGTAGTTTTGATGATTGATAAAGTGAAGGCATGGTGTCGTATGTGTACAATTATGAGAGATTGCGACGAAAAAGAAAAAGTATTGAGGCAAAGAAGAAAAAGTGCTGAATTGTAAAGAAGGAAAAAAAGGAAACAAATATGGAAATAAATAAATAAGGAAAGAAATAAAAAAGTAGCAATTCAAGTCAAAGAAGGAAAGAAATAAAAAAGTAGCAATCCAAGCCAAAGAAGGAAAAAATAAAAAAGTAGCAATTCAAGTCAAAGAAGGAAAGAAATAAAAAAGTAGAAATCCAAGCCAACGAAGGAAAGAAATAAAGAAATTACAATTCAAGTCAAATAAGGAAAGAAGTAAATATAGACAAGTTCAAGAAGGAAAAGGATTTGTTATTCCTTTCCTTGTAGAAGTTGAAGGCAAATCAAATTTATAAAAGGATCAAGAAGTTGAAGGAAAAAAATGTCTTTGCAATCACAAAAATCGAGAGAATTTTTCCAGCAAAGCCAGAACGATAGGTATTGCATATTCATGAAATATATCATCTTGAGAGCAGTATTTTCTGGAGAAAAAACGCAGGCCTTTGTTACAGTAACGCAAGGACCAGGTTCACCTTCATCACAGCAACATAAGGACCAGGTTGACGAAACTTGTTCTACTCAGAACTATAGGATATTGAAGTTTGATCAATTAAAGTCTAGGGTTATTAGTCTTTATTGATTTGTTCTAGGTTTATTATTAAGTTGTAATAATTCCTAGATTTGTAACAAGAAGTGGGTTTGACTTCTTGGGAGTTGAGTCTTGAGAGAATTGTAACAAGAAGTGGGTTTGACTTCTTGGGAGAGAGGTTGTGAGAATTGTAAACAAGAAGTGGGTTTGACTTCTTGGGTGGTTAGAGTTAACAAGAGTTGAGAGCTTTTGTAAACAAGAAGCGAGTTTGACTTCTTGTTGAGTGGAGAGTTTTCGATTATAGTTAATCGAAAAGGGTAGAAGTTTAGAGTTAGATTCATTAATTAACTGAGTTGTAAATCTTGAATTAATAGAAACTTCGGTGTGGTTTTTCCCTTCCTTGAGTTAGGAAGGTTTCCACGATAAATCTTTGTTTTATTGTGTTACGACAAAATTACAAAAACCTAGTTCTTCAATATGCTTATATATTATGTTTTGGACACCCTTACAACAACTAAATGGGATAGCTCAGTGATAGAAAGCCTTCGTGAAGAGTAAAGGTTGCATGTTGGCTGTGTTTTGCAAGTACGAACCCCAATTTTTTAATAGCAATTATTTTATTTAAAAAAATATCTCACCTTTTTAAATAATAATAATTTATTATATTCTTTATCTGTTAATTAAGTAATTATAATAGTATTAGTTTTTTTTTTCAAAATATCTCACATTTTAAAAGTATAATAATTTATTACATTCTATATTAGTTAATTAAGTAATTATTATAGTTAATAAATTTGTCATTTATTATTATAATTATTAGTTAGTGACTTGCAAGTTCGATCTCCTTTGTTGAAAGTAATTATTATTATTTTTTTAGAATATCTCACCTTTTAAAATAATAATAATTTGTTACATTCTATATGCATTAATGTCACGATCCAAAAATGCACGCGATGACACTTGTCTTATCCCATCAAGACAAGTCAACTTCCTTTTGTCTTTTAAACCAATTTCTTAAAATAGGTATTTCAAGTACTTTTTCAACACTTAAATCTAATTCTTTTCCTTTTATTTGTTCAAATATTATATTGTAAAATGTAGAGAGAAAGAAGAGAGATGGGTGAAGGATTGCTTGATTGATGTTTTATTTATGAAGGCAAATGCCTCTTATATAGACGTACATATGACCCTTACTATTTACACAGTAACTTGACCCTTACTATTTACACAGTAACTTGACTCTTACTATTTACACAGTTACTTGATCTTTACTATTCATGATTAGGACATTTACTATTCATGAATAGTAACCTTTACGACTTTTTTAACAAAAAACAAAATAGACACTATTTACTTTACGACTTTTTTACAAAAAAACAAAATAAACTTTGGCCAAATGGCCGACATACTATTTCTACTTTATTTAATGGCCTTTACTTTTTTACATGTGGCCGACAATAATTATGACTAATTTACATATATTTTATGTCTATCTTTATCTTCTTCTTCTCAGCTTATTCCAGTTGTACGTCTGGGATTATGTCATCACCTTGGTTGCACTTGGAACATATATGGTCTGGATATTTGTGTCCAATTAGCTTGCAATATCTTGTCATGAGTTCTTCGGTGATGAATCCTTGTTTTAGTGCTCTAGTTGTTGGAGTAGCTTCTGGTTTTAATAAGGATAAAATCCATTTCTGGACTTCTTCCATATCTGTTTGTCTTATCTCTCTTGAATTGGCATATATCATTAAGTGATCTCTTGAATAATAGCTCCATATAGCATTTCCTTGTAGATAGTTGTTAGCTAATTCTTGTATAATAGTTGATAATCCAATTATTCTTTTATTTGCATAAAAACTGGGTATCTCAATTTTTGGTATCTCTGGTTGTTGCCCTATTTCTTCCGGTATTATCATTTCTCGCGTTAATCCAATTTTCACTATCTGGATTATTGGCTTTATCTCATCATAAAGTATCTCAGCTGGTGCTGTATAAAATTTTATAAAAAATAAATTTCCTTTTGTAATTCTTTTATATATCAAAAAGGCTTTGTGTATCTGTGGGATTCCACTTATCTCTGTACCATCATATGTATATACGGTATTAAGTAATCCATAACTGTAACAGGTTTTAACTAGGTTTGGATTGGTTTTAGGTTGTGCGATTAACTTATTATAGCCTTGAAATTTTTGGGTTAAATAATCCTGGGTTTTTTCTGTGGTTGTGGTAGATTTGGGTTTAAGATTTAAAAAGTTTTGGATTTTGTATAGGTTTTCAATGTAAGTTTGGGATATATGGTTATATATTTTCTTTTCTTTGTGTAGGCTGGCTGCATATGTGGATGTTTGCGGTGCTGGGGTATCTACTATATGTGCTTTTGGAATAAATGGTTTTGTAAACAAGCTGTTTAAGTTTGTATTTTTTGATGTAGTTTTTTCCATAGCTGTTGTACTTGTACCTGCAATACTAGTAATGTTAATGTTATGGGTTTTAGGGAGTTTCCCAACGTCTCCTTGTAGCTCTGGAATTTTAGCGTCTTC
>CM064966.1:18203475-18249475 GCA_032847665.1 Solanum chilense
ATGGGGTATAATACAGATTGGGTATTTTGGGGTTTAAATATTGATGAAACAATGATGGTTGGTTCACAATGTTTTGTTGCATTTTTAAATTCTAGTGGAGAAATTCATGCTTACACCTCCCATGTATCTTGTTATGGTGCTCAGTTAGCAGAGGGGCCTTTGAGTTTCAATGTGTTGAGAATTGGAGCTGAGCATTCGAACAATGAGTTTACTATTTTTGCGACTTTGGAATTTCCTGCCGTAAGGACTAGTTTTTATCAAGTTTGGCAAAATGATGTTGTTTCTAGTCAGGCTTTGACTATTCATAATCAATCGGCTCATACCCAAATTATAATGAATGAAATATGGGAGAATGGGTAAATGGGTATAGGAGATTTGGGAGAATAGGTCGGGTTATAATAAATGGGATTCGGTTATTGGGTAAAATAAGGAATTGGGTATTTTATAAAAATTTGGGTCATTTTGGGTCAATTCGTGTAACGAGTGGTTTGGTGAAATTAGTAACGGGAGGGATAAAATTAACTTCATTTTAACGTTGAGAGTACATTTAAACAATAAATCAAAGTTGAGAGGTATTTTGACCCTTAAACCTTAAAATAACTTGCAATGTGAATTTATCATTACTAAAACAAATCACACTGAAAATATAACATAAGTTTTAAATTCAAAGCGAAAAATTTAACATAATACTCTTATTGCAAGATTCAATACAACATGCATAAATATGATTTAGTTATTACAAAACATAAGTCCATAACCTTACATAACAATAAATTCTATTTCAATTTAAAAACTAGAATACTAATAGAATTATGCTAATGAGAAATTAAGCATGGCATAAAATAGATAATACGAAAAATTGAATACAATCACATGAAGTAAGGTTGAGATCGAGAAGAAAATGAAATTTAATTATATAAAATAAAAAATAAACTTTAAGAAACTTTTAGAACAATAAAAATTTAAAAATAACTTCAAATAATAGACGTAAAATTAAAACAAAATAAAAATAGAAATAAAAAAATAAAAAGTAATTAGCTGGTAATTACACATATTTATCAGCAATTCGCTGTTGTAAATTGGATAGTGTTATATTACCTGCTAATCAAGTAATTACTTGTCCAACTAAAAATGATGCACAGTGTAATTACACCCAGTTACACCAAATCCAGTTACCAGGGTGTCCTATAAAACATGCCCTTAGTATTTTTTGGCTACGCTGAAATTTGAATCCAAGACTTCAGGACTCTTAACAACATTATTGACCATTAGTCACACCCTTGAGAGCATAATGTGACATGTTTATAATTGTGCAATATTTATCAAGAGTAAACTAATGAGGGAATATATAATTACTCTTTCTAAAAGTCAAATAATAGCCTATTTGGATAAACAATTTTTTTAAAATAGTATATTTTAAATTAGTTTAGTTTAAAAGTCCTTTTCTAAAAAATAATTTTTTTTGTGATAAATAATTTGTATTTTACCAATAAATTTTAAGAACACTTTTGAATATCAACCAATATTTAACCAAACTTTTTAGAAGTAAATTAAAATGTAATTTTGTCAAATAGTAATGTGATACTGTTCAATAATAGTAAATCAATTATTGAAGCAATTTAATTGCTAATGAACATGAATTTTTCCAATTGATAATTAGTGATATACTCCTTTTGTTTTAATTTTTTTTGTATATGTTATTCTTATTTGATCTAACTTTATAAAAACAAACAAGATTTTTGAAATTTGTGATCCAAAACTAAATATAAGTAGAATGTTCTAAAATATCTTTCATTTTGTGGTCTTGAATACGTCACGTGAAAAGTTAGAATTAAAGAGTCAACAATAAAGAAAAAATACATTTATTTTTAAATAGACTAAAAATTAAAGTAAGACAAACAAATTTAAACGAATAGAGTAGTTTAATTGATTCTATTTTTGTTATATTCGTTCTTCTTTGAGTTGATAGGAAACAAGAGAATTTGATTTATCGCCAGAGGCGGAGCAAGAATTTTTGATAAGAGGATTCAAAATCGGAAGAAATAGATACACGAACTAGCTGAAGGGGGTTCGACATATCCTATATATTTAAAAAAGTATTTTGACCATATTAAAATAATATAATTGTTTTCTGAAGTGAGTTTGGATGAACACCCTAAATACAAGGCTGCTCCGCCAGTGGTTGCCGGTCATTTTCATTTTTGACAACATCTATAGGGATGACAATGGGGAGGTGCAGGACGGGTTAACTCAAACGCACAAATTCTCAATCAGCCCTACCCCACCCCGTATAACATTATTTTCTATTCTTAATCGACCCCGTATAAATTCGCTACGCCCTCATAACACCAAAGAATTTTTTTGGGGTAAGATTCGAATCGTTCTTCTTTGAGAGTAATATCTTACTTAGGAATTGAAATTTCCTTAAGTGTTAAGGTCGCTTGATGTAGCACCATGAGTTCCAAAAAGAACTAAACAGAATTCATTCCTAGGTTTTTCTCAGTTTTTGGTCAAATTCAAACAACCATAACTTTTTAGCACATGATGATTTAGAAGACCAATAAGATATCACATGAAAGTTCTTGAAATTCTCTTTCCGCTTCGCTGAGTTTGCTAATTTTTGAGTTTGTATGAGGGAGATATGCTCATATGAAGTCAGGTTGTCCAAATAAGGTAAATTACCTGAAAATATGAAGGGTATTTTGGTCTTTTCCTTACCCAATAAGATTAAAGAGAATTTTTGTAATATTTTGGGGACAAATATAATTTGAGTTGGTTATTATAAATCCAAATACACTTGAGGTAGTTTGGTAGGCTGCATTAGAAGAAATAGTTCATGTATTGTGTAATGTATTATTTAGTACTATGTTTGGTAGGAACTTGGGCTTATGTATAGATAATCATGGATTAGTTATACCTCTTACATGATATTATTGATGCATTACTAATAACTTCTATTTGGAGGTATAAGTAATTCATAGGATATAATACCATGGGATAAGTCTATGTAAAGACAATAATATCTCTCAAATAACTTTAATTATTTCATAGAAAATATATAAAATCCCTTGAACTTGGTAGCAAAACATACTTTAGTACTTAAATTTACGGGTAATTGATATACCGTGTTTTCATGGTATTATTAATACTTTTTCCTTAAAATTTAGTGTGTCCAAAAGCCTTTTTGTGCTAATTTTTATATAAGTTTCTCTTTATTTGTAGGAAATCTGTCCAAAGATGAATGCGGAGATTTTGAGCAAAGAAATGCAGAAGAGGCCACCTACGGAACATATGACGGTCCGTCGTGCTTGTGACGGTCCGTAGGTGGCGGCGTAGTGCAGCTGCTGACGGAAGATGGGGAAGTCTGACCAAGTGTGGGGTTATGGAGTCCATGATGGTCCGTCGTGTCTATGACGGTCCGTCCGGCAGGTTCGTCATGAAGTTTAGAGAAGTAATCTCAGTACCTATATTCCAAGAGTTTAAGTGTTTTGGAACGAAGACCCTCGACGGACCGTTGTGCCTATGACGGTCCGTCATTCTTGCCGGCAAGGGTAATGAAGAGAGCAGCAGAAGAAATTTCATCAAGTATGGGACGACGGAGTCCATGACGGTCCTTCGTGACCACGACGATCCGTTGCGAGGTCCGTCGACCCTGCCGCGTTTTGACAGATTTTCAGCAAATAGAGTCCTTGTTTAATTAGGTTTTTATTTTCTATAAATAGTTTAAAAAACCTCATTTTTGAGGTGAGACTCTGGATCATTATTAGACTCTGTGTTTTAGTGTTAGACTTTTGATTATCATTAGAATTTTTGTTGATTCTTGATTACTTTGAGATTCTTGCAAGTGATTGTTGGTGATTTTTGTTGATTAATCAAGAAAACTTTCGGATTTTACTCTTTCTCATTGAAGTAAGTACATGAATTCTTATATAATATATTTGAATATTGTGATTATGACAATGGGAAACTAAACTCCATAACCAGGGTTGTGGGAACCATAGGCAAATAATGAGGTAAAATCTAACTAAAATAATAATTCTAGAATAGTGTCTTGCATGTATTAATAATTCTTTCGCTTAGAAGTCATTTTAACGGATGGCCAACGTTAGAACTCGCCTTAATGCTACTTGCCGGACCAAGGAGGTAGATAATAGGAAAAGAATTATCAACATAGATTTAGTGTATACAATCTAATAGGCTAGCATTCATTGGTACGAGGTAATAAATTAGTCAAATATCGAATATGATGCCTAATATGAGGTAATGATAAGGGTTAGGATAGAAACACACGTAGCCGGACAAAGGTGCGGAGTGAGGTTTTCTAGATGCCGGACCAAGAATTTAGAAATACATAACTTATCACTTTGCATGCAAGATACTAGGAAAGAATTGTTATAGTTAGAATTATCAAGTTATGAACCTGTGGGGAACACGTAAACCCTAGTTACATTGATTAATTGATTAAACTCCAACATTCAAAGTTGTTAAGTGTCTCTTTCAATTTCGTTAGTTATTTTCATTCATTTTGAAATACAAACCCCCCTTTTATTGTTTTTGCTTTCCAAGGAAGTAATTGACCAAACAATAGTAATAATAGGTTAAAGTTAAGTCTAAACTATTTTCCTCGTGGGAACGATCCCAACCTCACTAGTTGGGTTATTTACTTGACACGACCGCTTTACTTCTCAAATAAGAAGTAAGTTTGAGCGTATCAAATTTTGGCGCCGCTGCCGGGGAATATAGCTTTTAGATTAACTTGAACTTATTACTATAGTCTAGTTGATATTTTCTTGATTTTACTTTGTTTTATTGTTTTTGATTTTTTCTCAGAACTATCCTCCTTGTATGCCAAATACATGGAGAGGAAGAGAACCTTTGTTTCCCTACGATCACGAATTAGAGCGTACACTACGCAATATAAATCGAAACTTGGGAATAAATGATGATGACCCAAACCAGAACATCCCAACTCCGGTTGATGTTCATGGTCAGTTGTTACCCGATGCTCCGGGTGAACACCAACAGAGGGGAAAAAATCCCGTTCCACGGCCCCAAGCATACTAAAGAGGCTATGATAACATAGGAGACTCCGATGGGACACTTGTCTTACCTTCTCTACCCACACCCACACCTTTGTGGTAACTAGTAGCCTGATGCAAATGCACATTGCTAGTGGTTTGTTTTAATGGCTACCTTCTGAGGATACAGATGCCTATATAGCTAAGGTAAGGGAAGTGTGTAAAAGCTGTGTAGGGAGGCCTGACTTGGACTTAGATGTAATAGGGCTCAGAGTGTTTCCTCTCTTACTGACGGGAGAGGTTGCTATTATGTTCACTGAGCTCCCTTATACTCAATTTTCACTTGGAACCAACTAAGGGATGTTTTCTTAGCACACTACTATCCGGTCTCCAAGAAACTAAACCACAAAGACAGAGTGAACAATTTTGTGGCACTACCAGGAGAGTCAGTTACTAGTTCTTGGGATAGATTCACCTCGTTCTTGAGAAGTGTCCCAAACCACCGCATAGATGATGAGTCACTGAAGGAATACTTCTATCTGGGACAGGATGATAATAATAAAGCGGTGTTGGACACTATAGCAGGTGGATCTTATGGGGAATGTCCTTATACTAAGATTGCCGAAAAATTCGAGAAAATCTCCCAGAATAATAAAGCTTGGAGTACTAGGAAGTCTGATACAGGGAGAAACACCTTCGCACTACAGTCCCCTCACAACCCAGCCACAGATGAGATTCGCGAAAAAATGGCTCAGATGAGACCTGAGCTTGGGTTGGTACTAAAACACGTCACTGGGGGTGCAGAAAAGATAAATGCAGTCAACTATTTGTCGATACCACCATCTAATGATGAATGCTATTATGTGGAGGACTCCTATGCGGTAAATGAGCAGACGAGGGGTTTCCAATCGAGCGCCCAAGGCTCAAATCAGGATAATTGGCCCCAAGGTCCAGGGAACCAAGGTCCGAACTATGGTAATTATAATCGTGACGGTTATTATGTACGAGATGGAAACTACAACCGCGACAACAACTTCAACAGAGGTAACTACGGTAAAAGAAATGATAAAAATAAGCCCTATGTCCCTCTTCAAAATCGTAAAGTTACTCCTAGGGATGGTGGAGATAGTATGGCATGAGTTGAGGATATGTTGCACAAAATGATGAGGAGGTTAAATGCTAGTGATGAGCACATTAAAGAGTTAAGGGGTGATTTAGCTAGTATTGGGAAAAAATTTGATACACATGCAATATTAATTAAACAGATCGAATTGCAAATGGCCCAATTATCTGCGACAGTGAACACACGGCAACCGGGCAGTCTTCCTAGAAACACTGTCCAAAATCCAAAAAATGATGCGCACTGTGTGGCAATCACTACTCGAGGTGGGAAGCAAACATTGACCCACCTATGCCGTCTAATGAGGAAAATGTGAGAAAGGATGATGATAAGGTGGTAAAGGGTAGTGTTGAGGAAGAAGAGAGCAATGGAAAAGATGCAAAAGTTCCTATGAAGGTAATTCCCATGCCTAGACCACCACCA
This sequence comes from Solanum chilense, assembly GCA_032847665.1. NCBI lineage: Eukaryota > Viridiplantae > Streptophyta > Magnoliopsida > Solanales > Solanaceae > Solanum > Solanum chilense. The sequence goes on from CM064966.1 coordinate 18,210,037, forward strand.
CCCTTCCCTCAGAGATTAGTGAAAAAGACCGAGGATGGTAAATATCGGCGTTTTATAACAATGCTGAAGCAGCTCTCTATCAATGTCCCTTTGGTAGAAGCTCTAGAACAAATACCCGGTTATGCCAAGTTTATGAAAGATCTGGTCACAAAGAAAAGATCGGTCACTTTTGAGGATGATGATAGACTACAGCATTGTAGTGCTATTGCTACAAGATCCCTCGTACAAAAGAAAGAAGATCCGGGTGCGTTCACTATTCCTTGTACAGTTGGGTCATTACATTTTGCGAAAGCATTATGTGATCTGGGGGCAAGCATAAATCTCATGCCCCTCTCAATCTATAAGAAGTTGTGTTTGGGGGATCCAAAATCCACTGCGATGCGGCTACGTATGGCTGATCGGACAGTGAAAAGGCCTATAGGGATACTCCATGATGTGATAGTAAAAGTGGAGTCATTCATCTTTTCGGCTGATTTTGTTATTCTTGATTGTGAAGTCGATTTTGAAGTGCCTATTATTCTTGGGAGGCCATTTTGCAACAGGTAGAGCCTTAGTAGATATGGAAAAGGGGCAGATGATATTTCGGTTGAACAATGAAGAAACAACCTTCAATGTTTGTAGGACCATGAGGCAGAGTGGTGAGCTCCAATCTGTATCAGCCATATCCCACAAAGAAAAGATGAAGAAAGATAATGAAGAAAACAGTGCAAAACAAGAATTTAGGGTTGGGGATTTGGTGCTTGTAGACAGTTCTGGGGTGCCTTGTCTTCCGGGCAAGCTCAAGTCCAAATGGACTGGCCCTTACTTGATTACCCAAGTATTCCCTCATGGAGCAGTTGAGTTAAAAGCCAAGGAGGGAGTGCGGTTTAAGATGAATAGATAACGAATAAAACTCTATTTTGGGCATAAAGCATTGGGGAATGAAGTGATAGAGGCATACCATCTTGATGAAGTCTGAGTAATCAAGTGTCCTCCAACGGACACATGTGACGGACCGTCGTCTTCACGACGGTCTGTCCTGCACAACCGTTCTGGTTGTCAGAGACCCTCTTCCTGAGGGTCTCTCATTTTTTTAAGTGTCCTCCAACGGACACATGTGACGGACTGTCATCTTTACGAAGGTCCGTCCTGCACAAACGTTCTGTTTGTCAGAGACCCTGTTTCTTAGGGTCTCTCTCCATTTTTTTAAGTGTCCTCAAACGGAGGAGTACGATGGACCATCATACCCCGACGGTCCGTCTTGCATGACCCTTGTAACGGTCAGAGAGCCCTATCCTAAGGGTCTCCATTTTTTTTCAAGTGTCCTCTGACGGACACCTACGACGGACCGTCGTACCTGTGACGGTCCATCCTGCACATACCGTAATACTTGTCAGAGACTCTCTTTCAGGGTTCTCCATATATACATAGTCTAAGGAAGACACGACGGACCCCATGACGGTCCGTCATTGTCATGACGAGCCGTCACCAGGCCCGTCGTGCGTCACTATTACTATAGAAATGTCATATTATTTTAATTTTTTTGTGTGTTTTTGCTTGTCTTGTTTTCCACTACTTGTACTAATATTGATCCTTTACAGGTACTATCTACTATGACACCCAAGCAAGATCGAATCAATGCACGCGGGCGATCGAAGTCTGTCGCCCCGTCTGCCCGCATGGTCATTGGCTCTGATGATGAGCGTGACCTCGAGTACGTGCCCACAGGCACTTCCACCCCTTCCCGTGCTACACGTGCCACCAGAGCCACACCCACAAAGGTGGCGTCTGGCGTAGTCACTGCCTCCTAGTCTGATGAGGAGCGCATACTGACCGGCACACCTTCTGGGTCATCCACCAACGAAGATGGAGCGTCTGGCTCCTTAGGAGTTTCGTGGTCGGAGGAAGCCTCCGGCTCTGCTGAGGTTCCCGCACCCGCCACCGCTGCAGCATCGGCCTTGTCTGATGAGGGTGACAGTTCGGACTCCACACCAGAATCACCAGCTCATGCCCTCACCCCGGCTACTGACCAGCCCAACCGGTGGTGTGTCGACGGGCAATTTCAAGTCTACTCCGACGCCAAGTTCCTGAACGACAAAGGAGTTATGACTCAAACACTCACATTGGAGCGGCGGGTCCTTACATGGAGTCTCCCAACGATGCCTGAGATCCACAATCTCTTCACCAGGCATCGCCTGGAGTGGAAAGCACGTCCGTTGGGACGTTACAATGAAGAAATGGTCTGAGAGTTCTATGCATCCTACGTAGCGACTCTCTGATCACAGATTGATAGGGGGGCTGCCCCCGCCAAACAGGCCCCACTGGAGCAGGTTCGAGTACAGGGTGTTCAGTTCGACATTTCCTTGCCTTCCATACGCCGGTTTCTATAGGGCGAGGGTGTTGATGCTTCTCAGACCCCTCTCACTGTCGAGTTTGACTACCTATGGCAGCTTGTTAAAGATGGCCAGTTCCTGCGCGATCCATCGCTGAGAGAGACCACCAAGAGGTTGATGGCCTTTCACCTGTCAGTTGATGGAGAGGGTGCCGACTGGGTGACTGAGCCAAAGGGGGCCATCAAGAAGGCCAACCTAACTTTCACGGCGAAGTTCTTGTGGCTGATTTTCCGCCACTTCCTTAATCCCAAAGTCGTTGATAATATCGTTACATTGGATCTAGCAGTATTGATGGCGACGATGATAGCCGGGTTTGAGCTGGATTTCGCGTGGATTCTACAGGCAGTCATGCACGAGAGGGCTTTCAAGGTCACAACTACTTACCCTTTCCCGTGCATGATCTTTTCTCTCTGCAGGTCCGCAGGTGTGGCTATATGGCACGTTGATCAGCTCAAGACCCCTATGGGCACTGTTGATGTCGGCCTCATCAGAGATGACGCCAATGAGTTGGCTTCACGCAGAGGGCCCCGTCCAGAGCTGCCCCCACTTGCTGACGATCTTGGTGATACGGTAGCCCAGGACCGCACGGCTATGCAGGCGGCATCCCCTGACACTACCCCGGTCGAGTCTATCCCGGGTAGTAGCACTGCCTCGATCTCCTCTCGCACAGCCCCTCTACCCGCGCTGGTCCCGCTTTCTAGGGTCCAAAAATTAGAGGCCCAAATGGCTACACTTTTGCATTATATCAAGCCGTGGATGCAAAGGTCGATTACCGAGGCAGAAGAGTGCTTGGAGCGTAAAATGGTCCAGTATACAGAGCGGAAGATCGCTGAGGTTCACCAGCGCTTGGACGCCTTTGAGTTGCGGGTGCTAGACGGCCAGCCCCTCCGGTGGATGTGTCGACTCTTCAGGATGCGGTCGACAGTCTTCACGCAGATATCGACACGATCTTAGAGGCTAGGGTGCCGGAGTCTGACGCCCCTTCTGTCGAGCCTGCTGAAGACACATTGTTGGCGGCCGTATTCGCCACCTCAGAGATTCCACCACCTCCCCCTCGAGAGTATGCAAAAAGGTGTAGGTTTCGAGCAGAGGACGAGGTGCGAGCGCCGTGAGATGGAGGATGCAAGGAGAGCCAGACTTGCTGAGGAGGCGGCGCACTAGATGAGAGCATGAGAGTTAGCGGCTCGGGCGTCTAGCTCCCAAACTGTGGAGATAGAGGGAGGCACCGTTGATAGTGCGGTTGTTGCTGAGGACACCACTGAGGGTGTCCAGATTGTAGAGGACGTGGGTTCCGGGGAACCGGACAAACCAGCTTGCTGATCGACGGCACTTTGCGCCACATGTTTGCTTCACCTACCACTGTAGTATTTAAATTTTTTATGCATTGGGGACAATTGCATGTTTTTTTGTTGGGGGTGGGGTAAATGGAAAGTGAGTGATAGGGTGAATTCTGAGTAGCCCAATTCACTATCCTCTTTTGGGGTTTTCTTGCCTGTGTTCTTTTTCCCCAAAAGACAGATTACTTTTTCTGTTGAACCGGCATGTCTATATCTTTTGTACATAGTTTAATTCTGGAGAATGATGGCTAAAATGATATCCTGATAAATTGGAAAATGATGCACGACTAGGCATAGTAACTGAGAAATGTGTGGCTCTAAGCATGACATAGAGGTACACCATTGCATTACCCTAAGTCTAAAATTCGAACTAGGTGTCTGATAATCTGGAATAGTGATGAGATGTCAAGTGAGTGTGAGGAAGATTTGAATAGTCCACTATTTGTACTGAGCTAGAACTTGCTCGGTTAGTCCTTCTAAAAGTAAGTTGTAATAGACAATTAGGAAAGGATCATAGGCCCTTATTCAATATAGCCCATTTTTAGCCTAAATAAAAGAAAACCAAATGAAATTTATCCTTCTTTCCTCCAAATGATCTGAGCTTATATTAGATCTTTCTTTTTCACCCCAACTGATCTTTTCTGGGAACAATGTGTTGGCCCTGGTCCCTCATTGGACATGTGCACCTCAGCTTATGCCAAAAGCATAAGTTGAGGGTGGCTAATGCAGTAAACAACCTTCGTTATGTCCCTGACCGAACTTTGGGTGTTGTGTACCTTGACTCATGGCAAAGCCATGAGTTGAGGGTGGCTATTATGAGGAATGCTCTGGAAAGTGGGGTCGAAAGAACAAAGAGAAAGAACGAACAAAAGTAAAGTGACAAGAATTAGTTGCAAGAAAAGTAAAGAAAAAGAAAAAAAATACAAGAAATACAAGCAAGAAAAGAAGAGAGTCACATATACAAATGAAAAAAGAAGAGAAAATAGCAAGGTGAAAGAATATGAGAAACTGTGCGAGATAAAATGATAGAAAGCGGTAGGTTTAGCCGATGTGTCAAGGAGGGAAAAAAGTCACTAAAGTATACCTAAATATGCCCTACCTGACCCTGAGCCTATGTTACAAGCTAAGAAAGTCCTATCGTGATCCTAAGGATTGTATAGTGAACTCAAGGCAGTGAAAATAAGGGCAAGCTTATGGCAATAGGTATGAATGAGTGTGAATTTGTTTTGAGAGCGAGTGTTGAAAAGTAATCCTTATACTAAAACTGAAATCATTGTGTGAAAAATGAGGATTTTGTTTTATAGTGAGGACACTAGTTGCAATACCGGAATTGTTAGCACCTCGGTGAGAAATTGAAGAGGATAGGTGTTAGTGCATGAGGAGTCTGTGTCATGTTCTGATCCCACATAATTCAAGCCTAATAGTAATAGCATGTATAGATATGATGAGATTAATTGGGATTGATAGCCAAATGATTGCAAAGGATAAAACATGGATACTATTGTACAAAGATTTTGTATTGCGTCGCTTGACGACAAACAACAAATTTAAGTTGAGGGTGTTGGTATACCGTGTTTTAACAGTATTATTCATACTTTTTCCTTAAAGTTTAGTGTGTCCAAAAGCCTTTTTGTGCTAATTTTTATATAACTTTCTCTTTATTTGCAGGAAATGTGTCCAAAGATGAATGCAGAGATTTTGAGCGAAGAAATGCAGAAGAGACCACCTACGGAGCTTGTGACGGTTCGTCGTGCTTGTGACGGTCCGTAGGTGGCAGCTAGTGCAGCTGCTGACGGAAGATCGGGAAGTCTGACCAAGTGTGGGGTTACGGAGTCCATGACGGTCCGTCGTGTCTATGACGGTTCATCCTGCAGGTTCGTCATGAAGTTCAGAGAAGTAATCCCAGCACCTATATTCCAAGAGTCTAAGTGTTTTTGAACGAAGACCCTCGACGGACCGTTGTGCCTATGACGGTCCGTCATACTTGCCGTCGAGAGTAATGAAGAGAGCAGCAGAAGAAATTTCATCAAGTATGGGATGACGGAGTCCATCACAGTCCGTCGTGACCACAACGATCCGTCGCGAGGTCCATCGACCCAGCCGCGTTTTGACAGATTTCTAGCAAATAGAGTCCTTGTTTAATTAGGTTTTTATTTTCTATAAATAGTTCAAAAAACCTCGTTTTTTAAGGTGAGACTCTGGATCATTATTAGACTCTGGATCATTATTAGACTCTGTGTATTAGTGTTAGACTTTTGATTATCATTAGACTTTTTGTGAGATTCTTGATTACTTTGAGATTCTTGCAAGTTATTGTTGGTGATTTTTGTTGATTAATCAAGAAAACATTCGGATTTTACTCTTTCTCATTGAAGTAAGTACATGAATTCTTATATAATATATTTGAATATTGTGATTATGACTATGGGTAACTAAACTCCATAACTAGGGTTGTGGGAACCATAGGCAAATAATGAGGTAAAACCTTACTAAAATAACAATTCTAGAATAGTGTCTTGCATGTATTAATAATTCTTTCGCTTAGAAGTCTTTTTAACGGATGGCCAACGTTAGAACTCGCCTTAATGCTACTTGCCGGACCAAGGAGGTAGATAATAGGAAAAGCATTATCAACATAGATTTAGTGTATACAATCTAATAGGCTAGTATTTATTGGTACGAGGTAATAACTTAGTCAAATATCAAATACGATGCCTAATATGAGGTAAAGATAAGGGTTAGGATAGCAACACACATAGCCGGACCAAGGTGCAGAGTGAGATTTTCTAGATGCCGGACCAAGGATTTAGAAATACATAACTTATCACTTTGCATGCAATATACTAGGAAAGAATTGTTATAGTTAGAATTATCACGTTATGAACCTTTGGGGAACACGTAAACCCTAGTTACTTTGATTAATTGATTAAACTCCAACATTCAAAGATGTTAAGTGTCTCTTTCAATTTCGTTAGTTATTTTCATTCATTTTGAAATTAAAACCCCCTTTTTATTGTTTTTTCTTTCCAAGGAAGTAATTGACCGAACAATAGTAATAATAGGTTAAAGTTAAGTCTAAACTATTTTCCTCGTGGGAAAGATCCCAACCTCACTTGTTGGGTTATTTACTTGACACGACCGCTTTACTTCTGAAATAAGAAGTAAGTTTGAGCGTATCAGTAATTATTTATCCCCTAATCTCTTTTCAAGTGAATTTAATATCACCCTAAGATTATAATAGCACTCTCACATTCGCAAGTGTATTTACATCATTGCCACATAGAACATTATTTATTTTTTTGTTTCTTTTTATTTATTCACAAATTTAGTAAGAAATTTTTTTAGAAAAATAATAGCGCCTGTTCCCTAACTGTCACAATCCCCATTAGTAAAAAAACAAAAACTCATTCACAATTGCGATTGAACAAACTCAATCACATTAATCCAAGATTTCAAAGTTATTCTCACAATCTCACAATAACATTCCGTAACATCCCAGAATATCTTTTTAATTAAGACTCGAACCCCTAATCCTAGTGAGTGAGATTTTACAAAAGTATTTAAAATTTCATAAGCATTAAGGTGAGTTCGCTAGATTTAGCACCAAGATTTCCAAAAATAATAACATTGGAAATAAGAAAAATCTAAAAATTTGCAAGTTAAGTTAAGTATGAGTTTTGAGTCAAATTTAAATGACCATAACTCCATGCACATGATGACTTAGGTAAGCTACAAGATATCATTGAAAAGATCTTTAAATTATCTTTCTAAATCCTCCGAGTTTGCTTATTTCGTGTTCGGATGAGTGAGATTTGACCTTTTAAAATTAGGCTTTCCAGTAAAGGAAAGTTAGTCGAAAATAGTTAGGGGTATTTTGGTCTTTTCCTTACCCAATAAGATTTAACTCATTTTTAGTCATATTTTACTGTTCTAATCCTTTTAGGTTCAGTTTTATCATCTTAATAAACACCTAGGGTTTTAGTTTAGAGTTCAAGATGAGGCAAAAAAAGAAAAGAGGAGAAAAGAGGAAAGGATGAAGGCGTTCGTCGACATTCTTGAGTCTAGTTGGGAATTTTCGCCATGGGTCTAATACCTAAGAGGTATTTAAGCTTCCATTGTGTTGGTTTAGTTCACCCACACACTAATAATGTATTTCATGCTTAAAGTTTAAAGATTAGAGTCGTAGATGAGTTCTTGAAAAATGTTCTTAAAGTTCATTTTAAATCTTGTTGTGTTGGAATTTGATGATTTCTTGAGATCAAATTGAGTAATTTTAGTATTGTTTCCATTCGATTATAGTATATAAGTTAAGTAATCGAACCCTAAACCCTAAACCCTAAAGACTAAACCATAAACCAAGTGATTGGGGAAGAAACCCTTAGAAGTTACATGATTTACGTTGAGAAAATGAGTAAAAGTGCTCGACAGAATCTTGTGGGTTGGGGCCTGGCGTGGTGCGCCTGCCAGAATGCACCAAACTTATATCTTTCTGTCAGGGTTTGGCGCTACGTGCCACCCATAGCCCCAGGGTTGTCTGCCCAGTCCAGTTTTCCTCCGGTTGCCCCGTTCGAATTCATTTACAATGCACCTTCACTCCTTTTTTAATCTAACTAATCTAAGCTACTTTTAAACAAAGAAAATAAGTCCTAACATGATCATAACCTTGAATTCATTATTCAAATTCAAAGTAGAGTTTTGAGTTCACTAATCTTCTTCACCATAGGAGGTGATACGAGAAAGGTGTTAAGACCCAAAGAACTGTTTAAGTATTGAGAATTCTTTCAAACATACTAAGAATGTCCCTTTGAGCCCTTTTGAGGAGTCTTCCACAACTTGTACTAACTTGTTTTCAAGACACAAGCAAGTGAGTATAAGAGTGAAGAGTATGTATTCATGATTCACAAGTATCTCCTAAATCATCCATGTCATGAACCAAAACTCTTGAATTCATAATTCACATTCAAGAGAGAGTTAAGAATAGAGTTGAAGAAAGTCTTTAAGTAAAGTTGTGAATTCTTTGAGATCCATTATTGATTTGAACTGAAGTTTTGAGGAAGTAAATCCATCTAGTTACTTAGACCTCCGAGTTGAGTTATTCATGCCCATAACTTCCGCACGAATTCCATAAATTGAGTATTATTGAGAGGAGAAGTATGTCCAAGTTATAAGTCTTGAGTATTGAGTTCTTTATTCCTATCTTGAGTTAAGAAGTACCTTCTATTCCTCGAGTTAAGTAGTTCATGCTCATAATTCCACATTAACCCTTCTAGTTTCATGACATCATCCATAAACATGAAACCATGATCCTTGAATCCATAATCCAATTCGAGGGAAGCAAAAATCAAAGTCAAGGAAGTTAAGAGTCAAGTTTAAAGGTTAACAAGAAACTCAAAGTGAGTTATTAAAGTTTTCAAAGAGCCTTATACAATCATTTGAACTTTGATTCAAGGATCAAGTCACAAATCAAGCTGAGAGAAACAAGTTTGAGTTAAATTCTCAAAAACTATAAGGGTACTTAGTATTCCCTAAGAGTTGAAGTTTCAAGTTAAGTAAAGAGCAAGAGTTGAGTTCATTTCTCTAAAAGTTGTAAAGATTACTAAGTATTTCCCTAAAGGTTGATAAATGTTTTACATTTTAGTAAAAAGGAAACAAAGAAGTACCAAAAGAGTTTTGAAATAAAGAGGGGAACATTGATTTCCAAAAGGAGCTTTAATGCTAAAGGGTTCAGTAAATTATCTCAACCTAAATGAAGAAAGTTATTATTAAAAGTATGAGCTTACGTATGTTTTGGAATAGTATTGCGCATCGATGTGAGAATGAGAGTTCAGATAACTCAAGTCCCCATGTAAACTATGTAGCCATCATGGGTATTAATGTGTCATACTTTTAGATGATCATGTAAGTTTACCAAGTGGATCTACTAGGTAGATGATGTTCTATGCGACACAAAAATATAGGATAGTACTGGCAGCGTGGTCATGATGATGTATCACTACTTAGGCTCATAGTTGGTCGTTGTCGATTAGAGAAACTCCCACAGTATTAAATACATGGTTCCACAAGGGGTTGTGCTTAGTATGAATATTGGTATGGGACTTCGTTCATGCATTGCACAAGTAAACCTTAAGAGGGAGCATGATATGTTTGTATGATATTATTATCTTGAGTCATCATGTTTTTAAACAAATTTTCTTTATATTGCACTTGTTTTAAACTACTTTATATCAAAATGAGTTCAGTTAAGTATGAAAAGTTAAGTATATTGAGTTTACTATCTATAGTCAAGTATCATATCTTAGACTTCAGTATTTAATCTCTGAATTAAGTATCTTATTCTTGAGTATTCATGGAGTTTCAAGTTTGAGAAGAGTTAAGTATGTTTCCATCTTTTATTCAATTATCAAGCTTATGTTATGCTTTAGAATTCCCGTTACATGCTCGTATATTCCACATACTGAGCCATTTGACCTGCATCTTTTGATGAGGTAGACACTAGTATTCAGGATCATTAAAAAGGGCTTCATTGATACATTACAGAGTTCTAGTTAGTCATGGTGTGCCTCCTTGTTTCCGAATGAATTCATTTAATTTTCAGTTTACTTAGGAGGTTGTGGGTCTTGTCCCGACTTCCATATTTATCAGTTAGAGGCTTCATATTTGGTCAATATAGTTACGGAGTCTGTATTTGCATTTATTTTGTTAAATATTTTAAAGACTAAAGTTGCCTATTTTATGGGTAGTTGAATATATTATTTTATTCAAAGTTGTTCATTTGAGTTATAGCTTCTAAATTTTAGTTTATGAATTTTATTTCCCTTTTTTAGATTTGTATGCTTAAGTTAGTCTTCCGCTTGTAGCCAACCAGGATGAGGGTTTGCTTGGGGACCACCAATGGTTTTTGAGTGTCGTCTACGTCAAGGGTGTAGGCTCGGGCAGTGACACATTTAAGTTTTAAGACATCATCAAAAAAATAAACAATGAATGACAATTTTATTTGAAATGAGGACATTGTAGATTTTTCATTAACAAAAGCTTCAAGTTCATTACATTCAAAATCTGCCATAAATAATAATTTAGAAGCAAAAATAAATTATTGAATTTTCTATTTTTTCTGTATTCATCACACCCTTTTAATGATTCAAAGAAAATGGGGGGTGGGATGGGGGTGTTTCAAAGAAAGACTAATAAGCTGGAAAATTCCTCAAAGAAGAAAAAGAAAAAGGGGAGGAATGTGGTATTTGAGGCGGCTAGTCCGAAGAGAAAGAAAAAGAATAGCGAAGGGGGTTCAGGAAGGAGATATAGGGTCAAAATGAGGGTTTCGAAAAAAAGAAAAAAAGAGTTTTTTTTTTTTTTGGGGGGGGGAGGGTGTTCAAGAAGAACAAAGAAGTGGTGCAAGTGGGGTTTAGGCCAGGAGGGGTGATGGGGTGTAAGGTAGATGAACGGGGCTGGCGGTACTAAGAACTAGGGGGGGGAGGGGGGTGTAAGAAAGACGAATTAAAGAAAGATTATTGGCTTAAAAAAATAGGGCCTAGTTAGAATTTTCTACAAGCAGTGACGTTTTTTTAATTGCCATGTCAGCTATTCGGATGTAATCAAATTCACCTGAAATATGTTAAAGGGGTATTTAAGCACCCGTATAATTTAAGTGTTAATGTAGTTTTGCTACAAAGTTTTTTTTTTGTGGGGGGGGGGGTATATATTTTCTCATTTTTTATTTATTTTCTTTATTTTATGATTTATATTTATATTAATAAATTTGTTTAAATAAATTAGCTTACAAATTATTTTGAGAGAGTTGTTTGTTACTTAATAAGTCCAATACAAATCAGTACAAATTTGAAATGTGAGTTGTTTATTTGTATCATGACGTGTGTGATCTTTATATATATATATATATATATATATATATATATATATATATATATATATATATATATATATATATATATATATATATATATATATGACTTTCTAATTATTTGTGTTTTGAACAATTAAAAAAAAGTACATACATATTAAAATTGCAACTTGAAATTTTTATACGTGAACGTAGATGATTTATTCATATTTATTATTGTTGGACGTCTTCTCGATTTTAAAATAGATGGTTTATCTTTCTAAAATTGGAAAATGACATTTGTGAGTGATGAATTTATTAAAATGACAATCATTTATCCTCAAATAATTCAAGTGCAAAACTACCAAACATGACAATAAAATTGTTTTTCTCATAGCTAGTTAGAAGGACATTGAAAAATATATATTGTCTGATTATCTACCTTGATCCACTTAATTCAAAGGTATAATTGGAAAGAAGTTTTTTGTAATAGAGTTTTAATTCAAACACACGATGAGGTGGGAAACAATAAACCAAACACCTTATAAAAATAAGCATTACATTACTAATTCATAAGCTTGCATTGCTATACCATGCATCACTTATCCCTGCTTTATTAATCTTTGTACAAAACGACCCCTGAGGGTTTTAGAAGAGAGTTCATTCATTTAATTCTTAAGTTCTTTCGTGTTTTGATGCAATATTTTAGTTAGGTCAACTTCAAACGATCATATCTCTTAGAATATAAGGAGTTACGTAACCCATAACCTATCAAATTAAAGGTATTAGAATCTGCTTTCCAACTCCACTAATTTTGCGTCAATCCCATTTTCGAGTGAAAATTTATGAACATTTTAGTAATTGATACAGTGCAATGATGAAATGACCGACGGATAAACATTAAAAAGGTTTTTTTTTTGTTTTTGTACCTCCAAGAAAATCCTAAACGAATTTCATGACTAATTAAATATCCAAAACAATCAGATGATCATATTTCAACCCATCATCTTTTATCTCTCAAATCCTATGGTAAAACCCTTAGGAAAAATTAAATTAGAAAACTCCATTCAAGATCATTCAATCCTTTTCAGATCTTTTTCAAGATTCTTCTTCAATGTAAGTCCTTCTCCAAGAATAATTCTTTCCAACTCAAATTCCTTCATAAATTATGAAAATTAATGAGAATCATAATTCTTGGTCATAGAGTTTCAAGAAACTAATTTAAAAAAATTCAAGAAAGTTTTTCTTGATTTTTCTATTTCGTGTTATGGTTTCAAGGCTTGTAATCAAGTTCTTTCCCATGATTCTTCAGGAACCTTGTTATATTAGGTATGTAAGGCTATGATAGTGTTGGACTAGTTCGTCCTCAGGCACTACATCTTCTTTCAAATCAGTAAAGAGAAATCTAGAATTTTTCTCCTAGATTTGAGTATTTTTTTTTAGATAAGTCATTTGAGTTTTTGAGTTCATGGTTCTTTCAAAACTTATATTCCAAATTATTGAGTTTCTATATTGTTATTAAGATCTTTGAGTTGATTTGTTCATGTCAATATTTTAGCATGAACCTATTTTGAGTTATAAATTTTGAGAAGCTTTTTGAAGCCAACAATTCTGTTTAGATTGAGTTTTTTGAGGAAGTAAAAATGAGCTTAGCGAAGAGAGTTTACTAAAACATGATTAGTATGACAATTTATTATGCCATGAATGTATGAACAGTATGGTATCTAGATATACCATCAATGTTTATGCAGTATGTCTTCCTGAGTCATCAGTGGTCATACTCTAATATGATTTGATATGTTTTGTATTGCGTCATTTTATAAACGTCGTTTAGGCTTATATAAGAAAATAAGTGAACTCGTTCGAGCATGTGATGTTGATCTTGGAATATTTATTTTCTTCAAACCGGTAAGTCGTATTCATTTGTTCATCCGACTGCTAATATAGTCATCGGTCATTTTATTATGTCTCACAACAATAGATCTAGGTGCACAATTCGCTGCTGCAGAGGCACGCAACAATATGATTCAAATGAATGATAGACTAAATGACTTTGATGCAAGGGAAAAGGATGCAAAGAAAATAATACGAATGATGGATTAAATGTACGAGGCTAGAGTTAGAGGTTGGAGGAGGCTACGGACCAGTTCAATGCTGAGGAAAAGACCAAGTTCAAAGAATGGTTAAATACTACTAAGGGTTTGTTAAATATCTAATTGAAGTAACTAGAAAATGGATCTTCGTCCTCCGCACAACCCCCGCCAGAGGATGCAAGTAATTGATCTGGTTCTTTATTAATATCATCGAATAATATCTCTTATCGAAGTCTATGCATGAAAATGAAAATTCGAATTTCATATTATTATGTTTGCTTTATTTTTCTGAATTTTGTTATTTTGTTTCAATAATGGTAAATAGTTTGCAATGATATTTATTAAAGATATTTTGTCTATTAGTTTTTTTTCTCCTACATGTTAGATCTGTTTGTATTATGAGTTTTAATTGTACGCACGACAACATATCAATTTTAAAATATGTTTTTTTTAAACTGGTAATTTTGTGTCTATTGATAGAAACAGCTCAGAACATGAGCTGAACTGGGGTCATATCTACTAGTAAATATGAGAATAAAACACATTCTCAATCTATTAATACAAAATTTAACATCCAACCTTTGCAAAGCCAATATGAGATGCTGATACTTACGGAAAAAATAGAGTGCTTTCAAAACCAAATTGAAAGAGACTCGAATTACCATGAGAACTCATGAACTACTACTAAAAATCAACTTTAATTTTGTTTTTTGTGTACAATAACATAAATTATACTATATACGCATATCATATAGTTCAAATAAATAAAAGATTTACATAAGATAAAATATCAATTGAAAGAATACCAAAGTATTAGGATTCGTACCTAATTCAAATAAGTAAGTAATTAGTACATATAATTTTAGTTGATTTCAAAATACTAAAAATAAGGAAAAAAGTAAATGAAATTTTTTGTCTATTGTTATGTTTTTAATGAAATGCAAAGAATTCAATCAACATTTCTAAGGACTTCATGCTTTTAAAGTAATATATAAATTGGCTTTGGTGAGCTATGCACTTCCTTGTTATTCATCTTCTTTTTTCTAACATACTTAGATTTTTTGTACACCAATTAATTACCTATAAATCCAAGACAAACAATGATATTGATATAGGGTGCTTTATAAGCGCATGTTGTCATTAGGCAAATTATAGAAACCAAATGGACTAAATAAAGATGATGTAAATGATATTCATGAGCAAATTATTGGGGTGAGGTGATAGACCGGATATGACGTAGATTAGGTTACCAAGAATGTGACCCTAGGTAGGTGGGTATGGACGACACGTATTAGGGTAGAAGGTTAGGAGGTATTATAGTGTTGTCTTGCTTAGGGTGGATGGTGTATGCGATGCTATTAGTGGTGTTATTGTAGTTCTTGTTTTTTATTTTCAACATTGTTTATTATTGTTTTTTTTTTATTATTTTACCCTAGTAGAACTTTGCACTAATTCCTTCTATTTGCTATTTTTTCTTTGTTGTCTCATTCTTTATACAAGAATTTGTTGCATTTGAGCCCAAGGTCTTCGAAAGTAGTCTATCTACCTGTGGTGATAAGGTCTGCATAAATTATACCTTCCCAGACCTCAGTTGTGAGATTTCACTGGATATGTTGTTGTTTACCAAATATAGTGGAGGTTGTTATGCATTATTCATATTTTAAGAGAGATAGATTTGTTATGTTAAACTTTATGAGAAACCTCATTTCAGCTAGGTTGTGTTTTGTATGTTTTCTCCTGTCTATTTTCATCTTGGATGGCGGGGTTGGCGTGCGTATTCTTGTCTTGTTTCCTCTTCCTGGATGCAATGTGTATTGTGAAGGGGGGGGGGGATGCTACATTAGGTTGCACTAACAACAATTATACATCAAGAGAGAAGATAAAAAATGTGGACAACCAAAGGAGGTAGCAACAATGCCAGCTATTGCAATCCCTGGAGCATCTCTCCCATCTCATCCAAATTATTTGTCCAAGACACAAGAAGGTATGGAACAAAGGTTGAACATTGGGTTCTTAGGATATGGAGCTCTCCAAATGCATCCCTCGAGCTCTAACTGGTCTCTAGGGGAGGCTGGTCAATACCAAAGCCAGCCTGTGGATCAGTATATACTGCTGCAAACTCCAGGAGTTCCATATGCAAGCCAAACGAATCAGCTGCTTCCAGTTCCAAATGGATGGCGTAATGGTGACTGTCTCTGAAGTTGTGGCTTTCATAACTAATCTTCTCGAGCTTAGGTATTTGCAAATAGAACATGAAATACTTCCAATGTATCAAAAAGCATTTTTAACTGGTGGTTTCATTTGGATGGCATATCTTCTCTTGTAGTGCAAAAAATGCAATGCTTCTGCACCTCCAGCTTCATCGTCCTCTCTTGCCAGTACCACTATTACAGGTTTGCACATCATAAATCTTTCATCGGTTTTCCGTTAGATTAATGAGTATAGATCATAAGCTTATACATTATGCAAAACAAGTATATATATCAGAATGCTTATGCAGTCATTGTCCTTAATTTATTTTTTTGTTGTTACCCTCTACCTTAGCTCCACACTTTGTGCTCCCTTGGTTAGTCAAACTCTTAAGGGTTGGAGGTGGAGGGTGCTTACACTTGAGCAGCCCTCACTTGTCACAGTCATTGTCCTTGCAGAGCTCTTTTTAAGTACTTCTTCTTTATAGCTGACTAGTTTTCCTAGTTTCATTTTAGTTCCTGCCAAACCTTTTGAACCAATACATACATGATATATATTGCGCAAGGGCTTCGAATTAATTTTACTTGTGTTGGGAGGAAAAACTGATGTGAACATTTGGACAAGTAGATGTTTTTGAGCTGAAACTTTATTTAAAAATAATTATTTTTTTGTTGTAACATAGTGGGAAGATTAAAGGGAAGCTGTAAATTATGTTGCTTGGACTTCCTATTTTTTTTATTTTGTATCTGTTATCATCTACTGTTTATTATGCTTGGGTAGGTGATCTCACTATTTTGCTGATGGTATTGTTCCTTGTATGCTCAGCACTGCTTTCCTATTAGTTGTCGTGTTTCCTTTGCTGTTGTTTCTCCTTTCCATTATGTTTTTTATTTGCTTCACCTGAACCAAGGGTCTTTCGTAAGCAACTTCTCTACCTCCACGAGATAGAGGGAAGGTTTGCATACACTTTTCCTCACCCAGACCCCACTTTGTGGGATTTCATTGTGTCTGTTGTTGCTCTTTGAAAAAGGTTTTTTTACCTGCATATGTCTTCTTTTGGTCCAGTAATTTGTGCGTGTAACTAAACTAGTGTGATCTCTCCTGTCTTCCCTCGCACAATGAAGCTCTTGGAACAATGAGATTAGCATCTGAGGAACTTATTCATGATTGGGAAAAGAAGAGGCTGAATGCAGGGCATGTAAGGAACCATCTTCTCGTATTAATGTTATGGATTGTTTGGTTGACATTCTTACATTCTATTATTTGAACTTTTAGACATTTGGGTATCAACAAGGCTATCCAGGAGCAGAATGGATGGGGGATTAGGGGGGAAGTTAACTAATTGCAATCCCAACGATCTTCCTTAATGAAAATTCAATGGTGCTTCCTTTGCAAGCCAACATACAGATTTATCGTGTACCAGCAGCACCTACACTACTTGGTAAAGGGTAAGATTTTATTATATACTTATGCTTCTGGGTTATTTAGACTCACTACTGGAGGCAGTAGAAGATACTCACATTTGTACTTCAAAGTGACGTAGCACTAGGATCATTTATTTTGGAAAATAGTAGTGCAACAATCACAGGATAATTTGTTCCTAAACATCATCGAGAGATTTTCCGGTCATATCTTAGGGGGTACTTCTGTATTTTCTCGATATAAAATCATGTTTAATGATTTGGCTATAGGATTAGGCCCAAAAGGAATAATATCGCTAATAGCTTGTATTGTTACAACATTTCAAATGGTTCGTCAGTGGGTGTAGGATTGGTTAATGCAACAAAGGCTATAGTTAATGTGAGAGAGTGAAATCAAATGTATTTATTGTAAAAGGTTGCACCAAAATTTAACTTGTTAATTAATAATGCATTTCCAAAAAATAATTAGTCATAAAAATATAGAATAAAAGTTCTCAAATTTCAAAAAGTACGTTAAAGTATTCAGAAAATGGCCGTATTATTGTTCATGTACTCTAAGAAAAGGGTTATATTTGTCATTCATCATACTTGATTGATACATTTGTCCGTATCATTCAACTTTAGTTATATATCAATTGAATTACTTTTGTACGGTTAAGTCGCATGTCCGCACTTTTATTTTCATATGCGGTACCTATTTGACATGTCTACTTGCAATATTTTATTTATTTCACTTAATATTTAATTTTAATTTTATATTATATCCAATCAAATATTAATTATACCTACTAAGCAATTTAAAGCTCAATTTCATTATTTCATTTGAAGAAATTTCAATCCAAAATGTAGTAGCAAGTTGGTCACATTAGTATTATTTACTTATTTGATCATTTTCATCATATTATATGACCGTCTTTAGCTCAAATAACTAGGCACACAACATTTAATAAAACATTAAGCATTGTTTTGAGTACCCTATTGTTACTCTTTCAACATGTTTTAGCACTATGACAACACACACAAATAAAGTAGCAAATTAAGCCCAATTTCTCATGGATGAGCTACCATAAATCTCTCCGTCAAACTTGTGTTTTTTTTCTTAGAAAATTGACAATTAAAACTATATTAGATGTTGAATTTGGGGGATTAGATGGAGGGTTATATTTAATATTTGATTAGATATAATATTAAATTTAAAAGGAATATTAAGTGAAATAGATATACATATTCACACGCGCCACATGGGCCCACACTAATTAAATAAAATTGGGAACATGAGACTTAAATCTAAGGTAAATAAGTACCTAAAATTTGATTGTAAGGACAAATATATTTAAAAAGTATGACAAAGGGTAAATATGACCATTTTCAAAGAGTTAAAAGAGAAAATATGACTCTTTTCTTAATATATATATAATTTATGTTAAATTATAGATTTAGTTATTTTTATATATGTGCTGAAAGTTTGATTTTCATTATACTTTTTTTAAAGCATTAACTATCAAGTTAAATTTTTAATTATATTAAATGTAATTTTAAATTGTATGAATATCAATCTAAGTGAAGGTTCTGTCTATATTTAAAATTGCAAGTATATTAATACATATTCCTTTTCAAGTGGTAGATTTCTTTTTAATTTGAGAAAGTGAGAAAATTGTTTTACTTACTATATATATAAAAGAATAAGTGATAGATTTCTTGATGATTTTAGAAAGTGAATATTTTGATATTAGTTAATATAAACGAATTGAAGGATTTTGGTACATAATTAATGAATCATCATTATATTCAAAATGGCTTATAATAAATTTAATATATATATATATATATATATATATATATATATATATATATATATATATATATATATATATATATATATATATATATATATATATATATATATATATATATATATATATATATATAGATAGATATATATATAAGAGAACAAGTGATATATTTCTTTATAATTTGAGAAAGTGAATATTTGATTCAGTTACTATAAATGAATTGAAGAATTTTGCTACAGAATTAATGAATCATTATTATTTTCAAAATGTTTAATCACTAATAGATAAATTTCATTTCGTGTATTAAATTATTTATGTAACGACCTGTTTAGTCGTTTTGAGCAGCAGATTTTATTTCTGCAAAAACTGTCTTGGTCGACGGATCCCACGACGGACCGTCACGGGCACGACGGACCGTCAAAACACTTAGAATTCTGAAATTTGGGTACTGAGATCGACTCTCTGAACTTCGCGACGAAATGGTAGGACGGACCATCGTGGGCACGACGGACCGTCACAGACCCTTTAGTGAAATTTAGTCTCTGAACTTTGTGACAGAAGCAGCAGGACGGACCGTCGCAGGCGCAATGGGCCGTCACAGACTGCGTAACCCTGACTGGGTCGGATTTCTGTTAAATGTTTTAAGCGGCGTTTTGGACTATTCCTGCTTATAATTATAAAGTTAGTGGTTTAATGTTAATAATTCAATTACTTGAGGGTTAAAGGAGATAACCTTGAACTAATTAGTGGGTTACTTTTACGATCTTTATACTTAATTATATGTTAATTAGGGTAAAAGAAAAAGGGTTTGAATAAGAAAAATATAAACAACAAAGAGAGGGAGAAACGATTGATCGAGAGAGAGGAAAAACGCAGCCTTGGGAAAGTAGATTGCTTGATCACAATTCTTCGGTGGAGGTAGGTTATGGTTTTCACTATTTCATAGTAAACTCTTAATAGCGAATGATATGTGTTGGGTAGTATTGTAAACCCTTCTATATGCTTAATTGTGTGCTTGCATGATGTGATTATATAATTGTGATGAAATAAGCATGATGAGGCTATTGAATCCTAAACCTTGAAACCTCTTGTTTAATGATGATGCCTTGGTATAAAAGAAGGCTTGATGAACTAAAAGAATGAGGTTAGAGGATCGGGTGTCACGTTCCGACACCAGGATAGTATATGGATCGGAGTGTCACGTTCCGACACCAGGATAGTATATGGATCGGAGTGTCACGTTCCGACACCAGGATAGTATATGGATCGGAGTGTCACGTTCCGACACCAGGATAGTATATGGATCGGAGTGTCACGTTCCGACACCAGGATAGTATATGGATCGGAGTGTCACGTTCTGCCACCAGGATAGTATATGGATCGGAGTGTCACGTTCCGGCACCAGGATAGTATATGGAGCGGAGTGTCACGTACCGACACGAGAGGAATAAAGATAATGAATCTTGAAATATGATAATAATATACTCAATCTAAAGAAGTAATTCGCAAATGAGTATGGTGTGGAGGCTTGAGTCCTCATAAATGTGGTTTGTGTTATTGCAAATGATTCTTATGCGTGTTGATATCACCTGTTAAGTATTTGGTTGGTTTTATGTTATTATCGCATTATATTCTGTTTATTAGTAGGATAAGTGTGGGTGCCACTCGCGGCTCGTTTTGGGTCGTGACAAACTTGGTATCAAAGCATTAGGTTCGTTGGTCTCATCACACAAGAACGAGTCTAGTAGAGTCTTAAGGAACGGTAGGGGGACGCCTTTACTTTTCTTTGAGAGGCTATAAGACTTTAGGAAAATTCCATTCTTTCTTTTTTTCTTTCGTGCTATTACTTGGATCCAATTGGTATCTAGGTGATACAAATTGGTATCTGACCATCTTCACTCTATCTCGCAGATAGTTAGAACTAGAGCAACAACTGCGCCAACACCAACACTGGCAAGACAAGATGCGTCTGAGCCAGCCACTGGGGCTGTAGATCGAAGAGGAGTAGTGGCAAGAGGCCGTGTAAGAGGTCGTGGGAGGACGTCCTCTAGAGGAAGAGGACAAGCACCTAGCCCATCTGGTACTAGGGCGGTGACTCCTCCACCGACTGAGGAAGTAGTAAGAGAGGGTGAGGAAGGAGAAAATGAGCAAGTGCAGAATGAGGAATCACCACCCCAACCTACCCCAGAGATGATTAATCAGGTTCTTGCCTATTTTAGCGGGTTATCTGATCAAGGCCAGACACCTGCAGTGTTTTCTGCACCAGCACCTCAGGTTCCGGAGGTACAACATGCAGGTACTGTGGCTCCCCGCATGGATGCCTCATTGGAAATAGGCACGTTTCCTCGATTGACTACAGGGCCTATAATGACAAGTGATCAGCATGAACTTTTCAGTAAGTTCTTGAAATTGAAACCTCCAGTCTTCAAGGGTGCTAAATCTGAGGATGCCTATGATTTTCTGGTTGACTGTCATGAGTTGTTACATAAAATGGGCATAGTGGAACTATTTGGTGTTGAGTTTGTAACCTATCAGTTTCAGGGAAATGCCAAAATGTGGTGGCGGTCACATGTTGAGTGTCAACCCGCACAGGCACCACCTATGACTTGGGCGTCCTTCTCTAGCTTATTTTTGGAGAAGTATATCCCCCGGACCTTGAGGGATAGGAGGAGAGATGAGTTCTTGAGCCTAGAGCAAGGCAGGATGTCGGTTACTGCGTATGAGGCTAAGTTCCGTGCATTATCCAGGTATGCCACCCAGCTTTGTTTCAGTCCACAAGAGCGGATTCGCCGTTTTTTGAAGGGGTTGAGGTCAGATTTGCGGATTTCAGCCTTACAGGTAGCGGCTACGGCAAAATCCTTTCAAAAAGTGGTAGACTTCGTGATAGAAGTGGAAGGAGTGAAGCCAGATGACTTCACCATGGCATCGACATCTAAAAGGTTTCGTAAGGGAGGTGAGTTTAATGGTTCTTACTCCAGAGGGCAGGGTTCAGGAGGTTACCCAGCCCGACCTATTCAGTCTTCATTGCAGACTGTAGTTGGGGGTCCACCGCAGACCGGTCAACATTTCTCTGAGTTTGGAGGTTATCCCCAGACTTCGTCATTCTCACAGAGACCTATGCTTGAATCCAGAGAGTGTTATGGATGTGGGGATACTGGACACATTAAGAGGTATTATCCGAAACAGAGTTACAGACCTCCAATAGTTAGAGGTAGAGGTGGTCATGGAAGAGGCCGCTATTCTGGAGAACGTGGTGGCCGAGGTAATGGTGGTCACCAAACCAACCTGGGTGGAGGGCAAACTGGAGCCACTACAGCACAACATGGTAGGGGCAACGGGCAGACAGGTGATAGGGCCCATTGTTACGCTTTCCCCGGACGGTCTGAAGCGGAGACATCTGATGCTGTTATCACAGGTAATCTTTTGGTTTGTGATTTCATGTCTTCTGTATTATTTGATCCTGGCTCCACATTTTCATATGTATCTTCCTCATTTTCTACGGGCTTAATTTACCTTGTGAATTACTTGAAATGCCTATTCGTGTGTCTACTCCGGTGGGTGAGTCTGTGATAGTTGAAAGGGTATATAGGTCTTATCTGGTGACTTTTGTCGGAAGCAATACTCATGTAGACTTGGTTATCTTAGAAATGGTTGATTTTGATGTAATTCTGGGTATGACTTGGCTTTCTCCAAATTTTGCAATCTTAGATTGTAATGCTAAAACTGTAACGTTGGCCAAGCCTGGGACAGATCCGTTAGTATGGGAGGGCGACTACACTTCCACTCCGGTTGTGTCGGAACGTGACACTGCGATCCATATACTATCCTGGTGTCGGAACGTGACACTCCGATCCATATACTATCCTGGTGTCAGAACGTGACACTCCGATCCATATACTATCCTGGTGTCGGAACGTGACACTCCGATCCATATACTATCCTGGTGTCGGAACGTGACACCCGATCCTTTAACCTCATTCTTTTAGTTCATCAAGCCTTCTTTTATACCAAGGCATCATCATTAAACAAGAGGTTTCAAGGTTTAGGATTCAATAGCCTCATCATGCTTATTTCATCACAATTATATAATCACATCATGCAAGCACACAATTAAGCATATAGAAGGGTTTACAATACTACCCAACACATATCATTATCTATTAAGAGTTTACTATGAAATAGTGAAAACCATAACCTACCTCCACCGAAGAATTGTGATCAACAAATCTACTTTCCCAAGGCTGCGTTTTTCCTCTCTCTTGATTATTCTATCACACATGCACGAAGCATATCCTCCAACACTTGAATCGTTCGCTCAGACTGACCATCGGTCTGAGGGTGAAATGCGGTACTAAGATCCAATCTAGTACCTAATTCAGCATGCAATGTTTTCCAAAACTTAGAAGTAAACTGCGTACCTCTATCTGATATAATGGAAAGTGGAGCCCCATGCGATCGAACAACTTCTGAGATGTAAAGTTTGGCTAACTTCTCTGCATTGTAAGTCACCTTGACCGGAATGAAGTGAGCAAACTTAGTTAACCTGTCAACAATTACCCAAATGGAGTCATACTTACCCATTGTCTTGGGAAGACCAACAACGAAATCCATTGCAATTCTTTCCTACTTCCATTCAGGAATGGGCATTCTCTGAAGTGTTCCTCCAACCCTCTGGTGTTCATACTTCACTTGCTGACAATTCGGACATTTGGCGACAAACTCCACAATGTCACGCTTCATTCTACTCCACCAAAAATGTTGCTTTAGGTCACAATACATCTTGGTTGCACTAGGGTGTATAGAATACCTTGAACTATGAGCCTCTGTCAGAATAGTGTTGATCAAATCATCGATGCGGGGTACACATACCCTTCCCTTAATTCTCAAAACACCATCCTCATCGATTGTTGCTTCTTTAGCCTCTCCTCGCAACACTTTATCTCGGATCCGGATCAATTTCTCATCAGTAAACTGCTTTCCCTTAATCTTGTCAAGAAAGGAAGATCTTGCTTCCACACAAACCAAAAATCCTCCCTTCTCATTTACCTCTAACCTCATAAAGTCGTTAGCCAGAGTCTGAATTTCTCTAGCCAATGGACGTCTAGAAACTTGCAAGTGAGCTAGACTTCCCACAACATTAGCTTTTCCCAGATGATACAAGATAGTGATATCGTAGTCCTTCAGTAGTTCCATCCATCTCCTCTGTCTCAAGTTCAAATCCTTCTGAGTAAAGACATACTGTAGGCTACGATGATCCGTATAGACTTCACACTTCACCCCATATAGGTAGTGTCTCCATTGCTTTAATGCAAACACTATTGTAGCCAATTCCAAATCATGGGTCGGATAGTTATGTTCATGCAGTTTTAATTGCCTCGAAGCATAAGCAATTACATTCTTCTCTTGCATTAGCACTGCACCCAAACCCGAATAGGACGCATCACAATAGACAATGAAATTCTTACCTTCCACTGGCAGGGTAAGGACTGGTGCAGTAGTCAACAAGGTCTTGAGCTTCTGAAAGCTTTCTTCGCACTCTTCCGACCATACAAATGGAACACTTTGCTTAGTCAAATTTGTCAGTTGGGAAGCAACAAAGGAAAATCCCTTGACAAATCGACGGTAGTAGCTAGCTAAACCAACAAAGCTTCTTATCTCTGTAACATTAGTATGTCTCTCCCAATTCTTCACTGCTTCAATCTTAGATGGATCCACCATCACTCCATCCTTAGAAACCACGTGCCCTAAGAATGACACCGAATCTAGCCAAAACTCACACTTGGAGAATTTGGCATAAAGCTTTTTCTCCCTCAACATTTCCTATATAATTCTCAAATGCTCCTCATGTTCTTTCTTGCTCTTTGAGTATACCAGTATATCACCAATGAATACAATGACAAAGAGATCCAGATATGGCTTAAAAATCCCATTAATCAAACTCATGAAAGCAGCAGGGGCATTCGTAAGCCCAAAAGACATTACTAAGAACTCATAATGCCCATACCTGGTCTGAAAAGCAGTCTTGGGCACATCCGTTGCCCGTATTTTCAATTGATGGTAACCGGATCTCAAATCAATTTTTGAGAAGGTACAAGCACCTTGTAGCTGATCGAACAAATCATCAATGCGAGGAAGAGGATACTTGTTCTTAACAGTTACCTTATTCAGTTGTCTGTAGTCTATGCACATCAGAAAGCTTCCATCCTTCTTCTTCACAAACAAAACAGGAGCACCCCAAGGGGATGCACTTGGTCTAATGAAGCCTTTGCTCAACAACTCTTGAAGTTGGGCCTTTAACTCTCTTAACTCAGCGGGAGACATTCTATAAGGGGGTATAGAAATGGGGCGAGTACCCGGTTCCAGATCAATGCAAAAGTCAATATCTCTATCCGGTGGCATACCAGGAAGATCTGCAGGGAACACATCCAGAAACTCACGGACTACCGAAACCGACTCAATTGAAGGTACTTGGGTAGTATCATCCCCGAGGTGTGCCAAGAAAGCTAGACACCCTTTACTAACCATTCTCTTAGAACGAAGAAAGGAGATGATACGACAGGATAGTATATGGATCAGAGTGTCACGTTCCGACACCAGGATAGTATATGGATCGGAGTGTCACGTTCTGACACCAGGATAGTATATGGATCGGAGTGTCACGTTCCAACACCAGGATAGTATATGGATCGGAGTGTCACGTTCCGACACTAGGATAATATATGGATCGGGTGTCACGTTCCGACACCAGGATAGTATATGGAGCAGAGTGTCACGTACCGACACGAGAGGAATAAAGATAATGAATCTTGAAATATGATAATATACTCAATCTAAAGAACTAATTCCCAAATGAGTATGGTGTGGAGGCTTGAGTCCTCATAAATGTGGTTGGTGTTATTGCAAATGATTCTTATGCGTGTTGATATCACCTGTTAATTATTTGGTTGGTTTTATGTTATTATCTGACATATATTATTTTCTATTTTGAGTTGGCCGATCATACCTACTCAGTACTTGTGTTTTGTACTGACCCCTACTTGTATGTTTTCTCTTTGTTATTTGTGGAGTGCAGCAAACGTACCGTCGTTTTCAACTCAACCGCAACTCTAGCCAGTCTTCATTACACCAGATTTCAGGGTGAGCTAATGCTTCTAGCTTGGACTGGATCTTCTTCTTCATGTCTTGATGCCTTGAAGTTCCGGCATGGACTAGCTTTTTATTTATTTTAGCCTTCTAGATACTCTTAGATTTAGTAATTTGAGGATAGATGTTCTTGTGGTGATGAATTCCAGATTTTGGGAATAGTAATTGATAAATTTTTGAAGTTATTAATTGATTTTGTTAATGAGTTTTAAGTCTTCCGCATTATATTCTGTTTATTATGTTGAAATATTGGGGTTTAGATTGGTTGATTCGCTCACATAGTAGGATAAGTGTGGGTGCCACTCGCAGCTCGATTTGGGTCGTGACAATTTACCTATTTCATATTAACATTTTCAGATTCATTACTATAAAACTGAGATTTTGAGTATAAATTCAATATTAATTTACTACTATAATGTTCAATATGAAAGAAAAGATACCTTCCATGTAATACCCCGTAGTCAAAATAGAACAAAACCAACTTTACAGAAAAAATCTACAAGCGCAACCAACGGTGGCATCAAGGGACCATTGCTTGAGCCACGGTGCGTCCTACACAACTGTTGATGGGATCAAAAACTCCCAAAAATATTATCCCAGAAAAATTGTTTATGTCTTGGACGAAAGACAGACATACAGTCCGTAGGTCAGACGACGGCCCGTAGTCAGTGACCGTTGACCAATACTCCCTTCACTCACTCTCTGACAAGAGCTAAGGATGATCCACAAAGTCTCTAGGTGGACCTATGGTCCGTAGGTGGAATATTTGCAGACAGTTAAGAGGAAATGTAGTTGGATAAACTTCAAATGGTCATAACTCTTAGCACAAAATGAATTAGGTGTCACGTGACCTCCACAAATCAATAATTAAATTATCTTTACATACCCACCGACCTTGATAAATTTAAACCTCCGAGTAAAATGTTATGCCCATATTAGTAAAGTCGTATTGAAAAGGCTTAGTCGTCGGTCAGACCATGGCACGTCAGTCTTGGCCGTCGTCTAGTCCGACAACAAATAATCCAGGGTCTTTTGGTCTTTTTCCACTTCGTTTAAACACTAAGTTACGTCGTTTTGACCCTAAATCATCATATTTTAGTGAGTTTAGGCCTAGTAATATAATTAAAACATATATAAGTCAAATATATAAATAAAAAGTTAAAAAATTAGAAGCAAGAAAGGAGTAAGAGGCTCAAGAACCCTAGTTCAAGAAGGAAACCAGTTCCAGCAGTTTCAGCCCCGAAACCTAAGTATTTTTCCGTGGATGAATCACCAGGCATGTGAGATTTCACTAGTGGGTTCCTTTCACCCATTAGGTCCCTAGTTTTCAGTTAGATTCTTGATTACCATATCATGATTAAACATAGGGTTTCTAGAACTTCAAAAGAACTTCATGAACTTATTAGTAATATATACCAAATAAGATTATCATGTTACTATTCAGTTTATTGCATAAATTTCAGAACCCTACCTTTGTATTTCTCTAGTTCTTGAATTACACATGCTAGGTCAGATATTTCAGTCACTTCAGATATACATGCCTTAGTTATAAATGCATAATTACCACATTAATTGTTGCATTCTCAGTTTGCATGTTTAGTTTCGAGCTATCTAGTATTTACAAAAACTCAGACATAATCAGTATATTTAAATAATTCATGAGAGTAGCATATTACCGAGTTGGACTAGAGTTTACCGTACTCAATAGTCCAAGAAATACTAGCCAAGTAGGTTGTAAGTCCCCTCTATGGGCAATCAATTTAGTAATCACTCCAGCATGCCTTTATACCTTTGGTAGGTTATATTTGGTCATCTCGATGTGGCGTATACATCGGACTCCACATTTAGCTCATGTGGTGTTATTATCGGTTATTAGTAGCTCCTATAGTTCAGTCAGACTCTTTGAATTTTTCATTTATCAATATATTCAGTATTCAGTTTCAGCATTTCATAAATTGATCATTGCATCCAGTTAGCTTATAATTCAGTTTATCATGTCAGATTATTATATTTGTTTTTATGCTTGTTCAGTTATGTTTTATTTCAGCTTTAATCTATCCTACATGCTCAGTACCTTTCAAGTATTGACGCATACGTGCACTGTCATCTTCTCGTGATGTAGGTTCAGGTTCCCAGCATCCGATCACGCATAGATGGATTTCCCGATCTATAGTTGAGCAGATTCAGTGGTGAGTCCTCATTCTCCGAGGACAACAGTTAGGAGTGTCATTTCAGTCCTTAGTCATTTACTCTCAGTTTTTGCTAGATTTAGCTGGGGTTTGTCCCAATATTTTGTAGTCCAGTTTAGAGGCTTATTTTGACACATAGTTAGATTCAGCTTAGTATTGAGTTAATATTTCCTTTGTATTAAATTCAATTTTTTCAAATATCTAAGTTATACAATATGGGTATTCCCCATCTTTTAAAATTTAATTATGATTTAGCTTCCACATCAGTTTATTATCTTTAGTATGCTCACGATCATGCCAACAGGGTTAGCTTGGGATCACTTGTGGTTCTTAGTTTCGTGTCCGCGTCTCGGGGGAAGCTCAAGGTGTGACATTCCATGACAATATTTGGTTTGAATTTAATCATTGTGGTGACATGTTTCTATTTATGTGTATAAATACTTATGACATTTAATTATTTTTTTTGTAGTCATAGTTCTTGAAAACATTTAACTAACATATTTTATTGTAGTCTAGCATAGAGCGTAAGAAAACATTTGGACACAGAAAAAATTCATTAGAGAAAATAGAAAATGAAGTTTCTCGATATTCCTCATTTTCTAAACGTTGTTCATGCTTATACAAAAATGGCAGTAAACTTGTAACATAATTTGATGTCAATATTGGAATTGTTCTTTCTTCTCCATTTGGTAAGCATTATTCATTTGTTCACCCGACTACTGATGTAATGATGTAGTCATTGAACGTTTTATAAATACCATAATAGAATTAGGTGTAAGTGCACTAGGGGTGTGCAAAAACCAAACCGACCAACAAACCACACCGAAAAAATGTTATTGGGTAATTGGGTTATTGGGTTTTTAATGGGTTTACAAAAAAAGTTATTGTGTTATTGGTTCTGTATCGGGTTTTTCTATTGGGTTATTGGATAAACCGATAACCCAATAAGATGGTAATAATTTACTATTTTACCCATTCTAATAATTTAAAATTAATAATTTAATATATAACTAGGCACTATAACTATATCAAACTAATAGTACTCTATCTACTTCACAGTAGGCCGCTTTATTAATTTCTATCGTTTACTAAAACCCTAAAAAATGATTCAAGGGTTTGCAATTGTAGCTTTTGATTTTAGTTTTAGTCTTGTTGGACTATTTGATTTTAGTTTTAGTTTGTCATTGTAAGTTGTAGCATTTACAAGTTTGTAAAGGTCCGTAACTTGATTAACATGAAAAATCTCATACTATGTTTTGGTGGTGACATGTAATTATAACCGACGTACTATATTTAGATAAGTAAGAAGTCACATTATATTTTACAGATATTTTCTAATTGGGTAAACGGAAAACCAAACCAATAACTATCAAAAACCGATAAACCAAAAAACTGATAAAGAATATCTTATTGGTTCGTTGTTAGGTTAGCTTATTTAAAAATAAAAAAATGATAAACAGAACTGATAACACATAAAATCGAACCGAACCGATTGATGCACACCCCTAGTGCACAACTCGTTGCTGCAGAGGCAGGAAACAAGGTAATTTAAAACAACGATAAGCTAAATTGATTAGATGCAAGTAAAAAAGTTGCTAAGGAAAAAATACGTTTTATGAATTAAATGAATTAGGCTTGAGTTAAATATTGGTGGGAGTCCATGGATCAATTCAATGCAGAGGACATATACAAGGGTTGAAGGCATCATGAATACCGTCGAGGACTCTTAAATGCCCAACTGAAGCAGCTAGAAGATTGAGCTTTGTCGTCCTTACATCCCTTACCAAAATACGCAAATAATTGATATTTATGCTTCATAAAATTATCTTCGGATAATATCTTTTATCGAAGCTATATGCAATACTTAAAATTCATATTAGGATTTGTGTTTTATTTTTATTTTGTTATATTGTTTCAATAATGGCGCACCACATGTACTTTGCATCGATTTTTTATAATGATATCTTACGTATTAGTATTTCCGTCCCCTACATGTTAGACAATTTAATATTGTATTATCAGTTCAAATTATATGCTCTATTACATATAAATTTTTTTGTGTCTGTAGAATATATTTTAAAAAACTCATGTCGAAATAGTAATTATTTTAGAGATAAAGGTGTAAACAATATATGCGAATAAAATTTACTCAATAAAAATTATATGTTTTTTATAATGAAGGAATTTGATCATTATATATAAAGTAAATGTTTATGTCTCCTATTCTTATCAAAATAGTTGGTCATCTGGAAATTCATAGACAAAAATATAATCATCTTATTTTTTGTTAATGTGGTTTTCAAAAAAACTTTCGTCTATTAAGATTCGGGAAAATGAGAACAATCACTTAGGATGTCACATCCGAAGAGAACCCCCAGATTTGACTGGCGTCGTCATCCTCTCAGAGAACTCAGACAGGCCTTTAGTGTTTAACATAACATGTCATCAGTTAAAAATGCGGAAAAGTTAAAACCTTATGCATATATTAAGTGAGGTATACTTCGACCTATCACATTGAAGATTACTTAGGTTTTTCTTATATCAAAATGATAACATACATACAATATTCTAAAACTTGTCTCACATATAAACCATCTAAAGAGTATGAATTGACTTCGCCAATAAAATGTCAATAGGCGATATAAGCCTTACTACAATGAAATCGAAAGAACATAAAACGGAATAAAGAGTATTTAAAAACTACTAAAGACTTCATAAGCTAGAATAATAAAAAAAATAGCATCTCCGAACATGAGGATCCACCAACACTTGAAGAAAGAGTTCCAAGCTTCTTCAATCGACCTTCTTAATCTTAAATGTCCGGACCCTACATTTGTAGTAATATAAATTAAGGGGTTAGTATGCCACATGTACTAAGTATGAGTATATGCACATAAACATTTAAGGACATGCATGAAAAGGATCATTTCTTTAGAAAGCATGCTAAGTCATTTGAAAGTATTTAATGCACATACAAGAGAGCATATACAAGATAAGGATCACATAAACCAAAAGCATGATCTTAACCAAAGACATAACATCATAAAATCATATTTACATTTCATGTTCAATAGGGCATATCAACTTAACATACAAAACACTTACCAATAATCTCATCTCAAGTCTACAAGAGCAATAATAATGTGAAGCCCCATAACCCCACATAATAAAGTAAACAAGATAGGAGACCACAAGTAAAACTTTGCCTCATAGAACTTATATCATAGTAATCCTCGTAGATGCCCCACATCTCGAGGAATCTATTTTGCCTCCACGTGATGGCTGCGCATTGCGCAACAGCCTTCATTTTCTTGGTTGCACGCAGGCTGCTTTGAGAACCTGCTTGCCAATGTTTGGGTCCTCCTAAAGGACTATTCGGGTGGTCCTATGGAGTTGTTACAGGACTTTTGGACACTTTATACTACATATTAACTATTTAAAGTGTTTTCAAAAGTTTTGTACTTCATTTGGCACTCTCAAACCTTCACCAAACATAGCGACGTCTACTAGTTCAAATTTACTAGTTTCGAGACGGCAAGGTCTTTCTTTGTCCTTTTCGAGACGTCAAGGTCTTTCTTTGTCCTTATGACTCTAACCTTTTCTAATTAAGTTTAATACATTATTATAGGTCTGGAAATATCATTTAAATCATATTAAATAGGCTAAGCTCTAGTCTAAGTCATGGAACTTCCGGAGTGTTACATAAGGTCTTTTTGGAATGCCATTTGGTAATTTGAATTGGTGTAATTACAAGGGTAGTAATTACTAGCATAGTAATTACACAGTCTAGTAATTATAGTGATATGTTTGGTTGCCACAATATAATTATAATGTAATTACACATGTCATGTTAAGATGTCACAGTATTATTACAGATGTTCTGTTTGGATGCACAACTACAATCATAATATTATATTAAATTTTAAAAATATAAATTAATTATTTAAAATTTTTATTAGAAAAATAAGAAACTATATAATTTGTGTTGAATTAAATGTTATATATATATATATAATTTAATTAATAACCATATGTTCTTAACTAATATTATGAAAACACTAATTGATTTATATTTTTTCAAATTATAACATTTCAGTTGAATTGATCATAAAAACTAAAGTATGAAGTATCCACTAATATCGTAAAATATAAATATAATGTCATATATCATTAAACGTTTGACATAAAGATAATCTATCAATTCTAATAAAAAAAATAAATTGCAATAAGAATTTAATATTACTAAAACAAATTAAATGAAAATGAAACTTTAACATAATTTATAAATTCAAATAAAAAAATCTTACATAATACTATTATCGCTAATTTCAACATAGCATACATCAATATGATTTATTTATTTATTTATTTTAAAAAGACATAAGTCTATAACCTTACTTAACAATAAATTCTATTTTCATTTAAAAATTAAAATACTAATAGAATTATGCTAATGAGAAAATAAGCATGGCATAAAGATAGATAATACGAAAAAATGCATAGAATCACATGAGTAAGGTTGAGAACGAGAAGAAAATGAAATTAAATTATATAAAATAAAAAATGAACTTTTAGAAATTTTAAGAATAATAAAACTTTAAAAAACATTAAATAATAGATGTAAAAAACTAAAACAAAAAATAAAAATAAAAAGTAATTAGTTGGTAATTATACCATGTAATACCATCAATTCACAACCTTCGGCTATGAATTGGAGCCCATTACACCAATTACCTGCAACCAAGTAATTACTTGTCCAACTTAACAAGACAGACAATGTGATTACATCTAAATATACAAAATTCAATTACCAGGGTGTCCTTCCAATCATGCCCTTAGTATTTTTTGGCTCAACTGACATTTGAATCTGGGATTTAGGACTCTCAACCACTTCATTGACCATTATGTCACACCCTTGAGTGCATTATGCGACAAGTTATAAATGTGCAATATATATCGAGAGTAAATTAACAAGGGGATATATAATTTCTTTTACTAAAAGTGAATTTATAACCTATTTGGATACATTTTAAGAAAAGTACTTATTTAAAATTAGTTTAGTGTAAAAGTCTTTTGCTAAAAAGTATTTTTTTTGTAAATAATTTGTATTTTATTAATAAATTTTAGAAACACTTTTGAATATCAATTCATACTTGACCATAATATTTAAAAGTACTTTAAAATGTAATTTTGTCAAATACTAATGTGAGACTCTTCAACAATAGTAAATCAGTTATTAAAGCAATTAAATTGTTAATGAACTTGAATTTTTCGAATTGATAAATAGTTATATACTCCTTCTGTTTTAGTTTGTTGGTATGCCTTATTCTGATTTGATCTAACTTTTTAAAAATAAAGAAAACTTTTGAAATTTGTAGTCTTAAACTAAAAATATGTCGAATGTACTAATATATTCTTACATCTTTCTGTCTTAAATACATCACGTGAAAAGTTAAAATTAATGAGTCTTCAATAAAGAAAAAATTCAACTATTTTAAGTAGACTAAAACTTAAAATAAGACAAACAAATTTAAACAAATAGAGTATTTTAAATGATTCTATTTTTGTTATATTCTTAGTTCTTTGAGTTGATAGGAAACAAGAGAATTGGAGTTGCTAGTCATTTTCCATTTTGACAACTCCTATAGGGATTACAATGTGCTGGGTGGGTTAACTCAACACATGCAAAATTCTCAATCCACCTTATCCCACCCCTTATAACATTTTTTCTATTCTCAATCGACCCTATTCCGTATAAATTCGTTGTGTCCTTATAATACCCTAAAAAAATTAAAATAAGAGTCAAACCATTCTTTGTTGAGAGTAAAATTTTACTGACGACTTGAAATTTTCTTAAGTGCTAAGGTCGCTTGATGTAGAACCTTTAGTTCCAAAAAGAACTAAAGCGGAGTCATTCCATGGTTCTTCTATGTTTTGGGTCAACTTCAAACAACCATAACTTTTAGCACATGATAATTTAGGAGACCCAAAAGGTATCAAATTAAAGTTCTTGGAATCCTCTTTCCAGCACCGTTCTGCTATTTTTCGACGTTCTATGAGGGAGATATGTTCATTTGAAGTCAGGTTTTCCAAATAAGAAAAATTACCTGAAAATATGAAGGGTATTTTGGACTTATCCTCATTAATCAGAACAAATAGAATTTTCTTATTATGTTGAGGACAAATTTAATTGGAGTTAATTTTTATATATTCAAATACGCTTAGGGGTCGTTTGATGTGTTGCATTATAAGAAAACTTCATGTATTATGTAATGTATTATTTAATACTATGTTTGATAGGAACTTGGGTCTATGTAAAACTAATCCATGGATTAGTTATACCTCCTACATGGAATTATTGATGTATTACTAATACCTTCCATTTGGAGGTATTGTTAATACATATGATCTAATACCACGGGATGAGTCTATGTAAAGACAATAATATCCCTCAAATAACTGCAATTATTTATTTATTTTCTTGATTCTATGATTTATATTTATAGTTTTATATTAGTAAATTTATGTAAATAACAACGAAAGAGGGTTCAAGCCATAGGAAAATATCCAGTTTCTCTCACAAAATATTAGCTTACAAATTATTTAGAGAGAGTTGTGTAACGACCTGTTTAGTTTTTTGAGCAGCAGATTTTATTTATGGAAAAACTGGCTGAGAGGACGGACACCACGACGGACCGTCATGGGCACGACGGACCGTCGAGGGTGTCTCGTTCCAAAACACTTAGGAATTCTGAAATCTGAGTACTGAAATCGACTCTCTGAACCCTGTGACGGACCTGCAGGACGGACCGTCACAGGTACGACGAACCGTCGTAAGCCCCCGTTTCAAAACACTTCAACTCTTGAGAATTTGGTACAGGGAACGATTCTCTGAACGTCGTGACGGAAGTGCAGGACGGACCGTCGTAGGAACGACGGGCCGTCACAGACTCCTTAAGGAAATTGAGTCTCTGACGAACCAGCATGACGGACCGTCGCAGGCACGACGGGCCGTCACAGCTTACGTAAATCCCAGGCGGGGTGGATTTCTGTTAGGTTTTAAAGGGGCGGTTTGGACTATTCCTGCTATAATTATAAAATTTGTGGGTTTATATTAATAACTCAATCTCTTGGGGGGTAAAAGAGGTAACCTTGAGTTAATTAGTGGGTTATTATTGTAATCTTTTACACTTAATTATATGTTAATTAGGGTAAAAGAAGGAGGGTTTGAATAAAGAAAATAAAAAGAACAAAGAGAGAGAGGGAGGATCGAACGAGAGAGAAGAAGAAAACGCTGCTTTGGGAAGATAGCTTGTTGATTCCAATTCTTCGGTGGAGGTAGGTTATGGTTTTGTTTCTATGATATTCGTAGTAAACTCTTAATAGCGAATGATATGTATTGGTAGTATTGTAAACCCTTCTATATGCTTAATTGTATGCTTGCATGAATATGATTATGTGATTGTGATAAAATAAGCATGATGAAACTATTGAATCCCAAATCTTGAAAGAAACCCTAATTCACTTTGTTAATGATGATGCCTTGGTATAAAAGAAGGCTTGATAAATTATATAATGAGATTGATGATGCCTTGGTATAAAAGATGGCTTGATGAATTAGGGGATCGGGTGCCACGTTCCGGTACCAGGATAGAAATAGAGGATCGGGTGCCACGTTCCGGTACCAGGATAGAATGAGGATCGGAGTGTCACGTTCCGACACCATGATAGTATATGGATCGGGTGCCACGTTTTGGTACCAGGATAGAATGAGGATCAGAGTGTCACGTTCCGACACCAGGATAGTATATGGATCGGGTGCAACGTTCCGGTACCAGGATAGAATGAGGATCGGAGTGCCACGTTCCGGCACCAGGATAGAATATGGATCGGAGTGTCACGTACCGACACAAGAGGAAGAAAGATAATGAATCTTGAAAGACGTTAATATACTCAATATAATGAACCTAATTCCCAAATGAGTATGGTATTGAGGCTTGAGCCCTCATGGATGAACTTGGTGGTACTTATTAATGATTTAGTACTTGTTGTTGCTACATGTTGAGTATTGTAGTTGATTTATGATATTATCTAATATATACTGTTTTCTATTTTGAGTTGGCCGATGATATCTACTCAGTACTCGTGTTTTGTACTGACCCCTACTTGTTTGTTTCTTTCTTTGTTATATGTGGAGTGCAGCAAACGTTCCATCGTCTTCAACTCAACCGCAACTCTAGCCAGTCTTCATCAATCCAGATTTCAGGGTGAGCTAATGCTTCTAGCTTGGACTGGATCTTCCACTTCATGTCTTGATGCCTTGAACTTCCAGCACGGACTAGCTTTTACTTGTTTTAGCTTTCTTCGAATACTCTTAGTTTAGTAATTTGATCATACATGTTCTTGTGATGATGACTACCAGACTTTGGGGATAATGAGTTATAAATTTTAGAAGTTGTTTAATTGATTTTGTTAATGAGTTTAAGTTTTCCGCATTGTATTTTATTCAATATGTTTGGGTTTAGATTGGTTGGTTCGCTCACATAGTAGGTTAAGTGTGGGTGCCAGTCGCGACTCGGTTTTGGGTCGTGACAAACTTGGTATCAGAGCATTAGGTTCGTTGGTCTCATCACACAAGAACGAGTCTAGTAGTGTCTTAAAGAACAGTAGGGGGACGCCTTTACTTTTCTTTGAGAGGCTATAAGACTTTAGGAAAATTCCATTCTTTTATTCTTTCTTTCGTGCTACTATTTGAGTCCAATTGGTATCTAGGTGATACAAATTGGTATCTGACCATCTTCACTCTATTTCGCAGATGGTTAGAACTAGAGCAACGACCGCGCCAGCAGCGACAACGGCAAGACAAGAAACGTCTGAGCCAGCCACTGGGGCTGTAGCTCAAGTAGGATCAGTGGTAAGAGGCCGTGGTAGAGGTCGTGGGAGGACGTCCTCTAGAGGAAGAGGACGAGCACGTAGTCCATCTGGTACTAGGGCGGTGACTCCTCCACCGACTGAGGAAGTGATAAGAGAGGGTGAGGAAGGGGAGAATGAACAAGTGCAGAATGAAGAATTACCACCCCAACCTACCCCAGATATGATTAATCAGGTTCTGGCCTATCTTAGTGGTTTGTCTGATCAGGGCCAAACACCTCCAGTGTTTTCTGCATCAACACCTCAGGTTCCGGAGGTACAACATGCGGCTACTGTGGCTCCCCGCATGGATGCCTCATTGGAAATAGGCATGTTTCTTCGTCTGACTACAGGGCCTATAATGACGAATGATCAGCATGAACTTTTCAGCAAGTTCTTAAAATTGAAACCTCCAGTCTTCAAGGGTGCAGAATCTGAGGATGCTTACGATTTTCTTGTTGATTGTCATGAGCTACTGCACAAGATGGGTATAGTAGAACGGTTTGGTGTTGAGTTCGTGAGTTATCAGTTTCAAGGGAACGCCAAAATGTGGTGGCGGTCACATGTTGAGTGTCAACCAACAGAGGCACCACCTATGACTTGGGCATCGTTCTCTAGCTTATTTATGGAAAAGTATATCCCCCGGACTTTGAGGGATAGGAAAAGGGATGAGTTCTTGAGCCTAGAGCAAGGTAGGATGTCGATTACTACATATGAGGCTAAGTTTCGTGCATTATCCAGGTATGCCACCCAACTTTGTTTCAGTCCACAAGAACGGATTCGCCGTTTTGTGAAGGGGTTGAGGTCAGAATATCGGATTTCAGCCTTACAGGTAGCGGCTACGGCAAAATCCCTCCAAGAAGTGGTAGACTTTGTGATAGAAGTTGAAGGAGTGAAGCCAGATGACTTCACCACGACATCGACATCAAAAAGGTTTTGAAAAGGAGGCGAGTTTAATTGTTCTTACTCAAGAGGACAGGGTTCTGGAGGTTACTCAGTCCGACCAATTCAGTCTTCACTACAGACTGTAGTTGGGGGTCCACCTCAGACCGGTCAACACTTCTCTGAGAGACCTATGCTCGAATCCAGAGAGTGTTATGGATGTGGGGAGACTGGGCACATTAAGAGGTATTGTCCAAAACAGAGTTACAGACCTCCCATAGTCAGAGGTAGAGGTGGTCATGGTAGAGGCCGTTATTCCGGAGAGCGTGGTGGCCGAGGTAATGGTGGTCACCAAAACGGCCGAGGTGATGGGCAAACTGGAGCTACTACAACACCACATGGTAGGATCAACGGGCAGACTGGTGATAGGTCCCATTGTTACGCTTTCCCTGGGAGATCTGAAGCGGAGGCATCTGATGCTATTATCACAGGTAATCTTTTGGTTTGTGATTGCATGGCTTCTGTATTATTTGATCCTGGCTCCACGTTTTCATATGTATCTTCCTCATTTGCTAATGGTCTTAATTTACATTGTGAATTGCTTGACATACCTATTCGTGTGTCTACTCCGGTGGGTGAGTCTGTGATAGTTGAAAAAGTATATAGGTCTTGTTTGGTGACTTTTATGGGGAGCAATACTTATGTAGAGTTGGTTATCTTATAAATGGTTGATTTTGATGTAATTCTGGGTATGGCTTGGCTTTCTCCGAATTTTGCGATCTTGGATTGTAATGCTAAAACTGTGACATTAGCCAAGCTTGGGACAGATCCGCTAGCGTGGGAGGGCGACTACACTTCCACTCCGGTTTGTATCATCTCCTTTCTTCGTGCTAAGAGAATGATTAGTAAGGGGTGTTTAGCTTTCTTGGCACATCTCAAGGATGACACTACTCAAGTACCTCCAATGGAGTCAGTTTCGGTAGTCCGTGAGTTTTTGGACGTGTTCCCTGCAGATCTTCCTGGTATGCCACCGGATAGAGATATTGATTTCTGCATTGATCTGGAACCGGGTACTCGCCCCATTTCTATACCCCCTTAAAGAATGGCTCCCGCGGTGTTAAGAGAGTTAAAAGCCCAACTTCAAGAATTGTTGAGCAAAGACTTCATTAGACCAAGTGCATCTCCTTGGGGTGCTCCGGTGTTGTTTGTGAAGAAGAAGGATGGGAGCTTTCGGATGTGCATAGACTACAGACAACTGAATAAGGTGACTAT
>CM064966.1:18249575-18317675 GCA_032847665.1 Solanum chilense
TCACCCTCTCTTATCACTTCCTCAGTTGATGGGGGAGTCCCCGCCCTAGTACTAGTTGGGCTAGGTGCTTGTCCTCTTCCTTTAGAGGATGTCCTCCCACGACCTCTTCCACGGCCTTTCGCCACCACTCCTCTTTGAGCTACCGCCCCAGTGGCTAGCTCAGACGTTTCTTGTCTTGCCGGTGTTGGTGTTGGCGCAGACGTTGCTCTAGTTCTAACCATCTGCGAAATAGAATGAAGATGGTCAGATACCAATTTGTATCACCTAGATACCAATTGGATCCAAGTAATAGCACGAAAGAAGGAATGAAAGAATGGATTTTTTTTTCCTAAAGTCTTATAGCCTCTCAAAGAAAAGTAAAGGCGTCCCCCTACCATTCCTTAAGACTCTACTAGACTCGTTCTTGTGTGATGAGACCAACGAACCTAACGCTCTGATACCAACTTTGTCATGACCCAAATCGGGGACGCGACTGGCACCCACATTTACCCTCCTATGTGAGCGGACCAACCAATCTAAACCCAAACATATTAAACCAAATACAACGCGGAAGACTTAACTCATTAATAAACATCAAAACTATAACTATCCCCAAAATCTGGAAGTCATCATCACAAGAACATCTATGATCAAATTACGAAACTAAGAGTATTCTAAGAAGCTAAAACAAATGAAAGCTAGTCCATGCCGGAACTTCAAGGCATCAGGACGAGAAGAAGAAGATCCACTCCAAGCTAGAAGCATAGCTCACCCTGAGATCCGGTGCAGTGAAGACTGGCTAGAATCGCGGTCGAGTTGAAGATGACGGCACGTTTGCTGCACTCCACAAATACAAGAAAGAAACAAACAAGTAGGAGTCAGTACAACCACACGTACTGAGTAGGTATCATCGGCTAACTCAGAATAGAAAACAGTAAAAATCAGTTAATCTCACAAATCAACTATAATACTCAACATGTAGTAACAACAAGTACTAAAATCATCAATAAGTATCATCAAGTTCATCCAGGAGGACTCAAGCCTCAATACCATACTCATTTGGGAAATAGGTTCATTAGCTTTAGCATATTAACATCTTTCAAGATTCAGAACTTATTCCTCTCGTGTCGGTACGTGACACTCCGCTCTACTAACACCATGTGCCAAAACGTGGCACTCCGATCCTCATTCTATCCTGGTACCAGAACGTGGTACCCGATCCATATACTATCCTGGTGTCGGATCGTGACACTCCGATCCTCATATACTATCCTGGTACCGGAACGTGGCACCTGATCCATATACTATCCCGGTGTCGGAACGTGACACTCCGATCCTCATATACTATCCT
Organism: Solanum chilense; assembly: GCA_032847665.1. Classification (NCBI taxonomy): domain Eukaryota; kingdom Viridiplantae; phylum Streptophyta; class Magnoliopsida; order Solanales; family Solanaceae; genus Solanum; species Solanum chilense. The sequence continues at coordinate 18,250,906 of CM064966.1, forward strand.
GGTACCGGAACGTGGCACCCGATCCCTTAATTCATCAAGCCTTCTTTTATACTAAGGCATCACAATTCTCATAACATAGTTCATCAAGCCTTCTTTTATACTAAGGCATCATCAATAACAAAACATAGCTCATCAAGCCTCCTTTTATACTAAGGCATCATCAATAACAAAACATAGTTCATCAAGCCTTCTTTTATACTAAGGCATCATCAATAACAAAACATAGTTCATCAAGCCTTCTTTTATACTAAGGCATCATCAATAACAAAACATAGTTCATCAAGCCTTCTTTTATACTAAGGCATCATAAATAACAAAACATAGTTCATCAAGCCTTCTTTTATACTAAGGCATCATAATTCTCATAACAAGTAGATTAGGGTTTCTTCAAGATTTAGGGTTCAGAAGCTTCATCATGCTTAATTTATCACAAACATATAATCACACTCATACAATCATACAACTACGCATATAGAAGGGTTTACAAGATTACCCAATACATATCATTTGCTATTAAGAGTTTACTACAAATAGCATAAACCATAACCTACCTTCACCAAGGATTTGTGTTCAAGCAAGAAATCTTCAAGGAAGCCTTGCTCCTTCTCTCTCAAGCGCCTCTCTTTTCTGTTCCCTTTCTCTTTCTAATTTTCTTCCTCAAACCTTCCTCTTCTTACCCTAAATCACAAGATTTCAAGAATAAAAGGTGATGAAACCAACCCACCAATTAACTCAAAGTTAGTCTTTCAACCCCCAAGGAATTGAACTAATAACATTAACCCACTAACTTTATAAATAAAAGCCGAAATAGTCCAAAACACCCCTTTAAAAATTAGCCAGAAATCCGACCTCGCCTGGGATTACGCAACCTGTGATGGTCCGTCGTGCCAGCGACGGTCCGTTCTGCAGGTCCGTCGCAACGGTCTGAGACTCCATTTCCACCCAAGAGTCTGTGACGGTCCGTCGTGCTCACGACGGTCCGTCTTGAACTTCCGTCACGACGTTCAGAGAGTTGTTCCCAGTACCAAATTCTCAAGAGTTGAAGTGTTTTGAAACGGGGGCTCACGACGGTCCGTCATGACTGTGACGGTCCGTCCTGCAGGTCCGTCACAGAGTTCAGAGACTCAATTTCAACACTCAAATTCAAAATTCCAAGTGTTTTGGAACGAGACCCCCTCGACGGTCCGTCGTGCCTGCGACGGTCCGTCGTGGTGTCCGTCGTATCAGCCATATTTTTTTTTATTTTTTTTTCAACAAAATCTGCTACTCAAAACGACTAAACAGGTCGTTACAGAGACGAACGAAGAGGGAAATAAAGCTTTGGAGAATTTGCTTGCTTGATCACGAATCATCGGTGGAGGTAGGTTATGGTTTATGCTATTTGTAGTAAACTCTTAATAGCGAATGATATGTGTTGGGTAGTATTATAAAGTCTTCTATTTGCTTAATTGTGTGCTTGCATGATGTGATTATATAATTGTGATGAATTAGCATGATGAAGCTATTGAATCTTAAACCCTAAAATTACCTTGTTAATGATGATGCCTTGGTATAAAACAAGGCTTGATGAACTAAAGTAATGAGATTAGAGAATCGGGTGTCACGTTCCGACACCAGGATAGTATATGGATCGGGTGTCACGTTGCGGCACGAGGATAGTATATGGATTGAAGTGTCACGTTCCGGCACCAGGATAGTATATGGATCGGAGTGTCACGTTCCAACACCAGGATAGTATATGGATCGGGTGTCACGTTCCGGCAACAGGACAGTATATGGAACGGAGTGTCACGTTCCGACAGCAGGATAGTATATGGATCAGAGTGTCACGTTCCGACACCAGGATAGTATATGGATCGGGTGTCACATTCCGGCACCAGGATAGTATATGGATCGGAGTGTCACGTTCCGGCACCAGGATAGTATATGGATCGGAGTGTCACGTTCCGACACCAGGATAGTAATAGTGGAGTAGAGTGTCATGTACCGACACAAGAGGAATAAAGATAATGAAATCTTGAATTATGATAATATACTAAATTTTAAAGAACTAATTCCCAAATGAGTATAATGGGGAGGCGTGAGTCCTCATTGATGTGCTTGGTGTTGTGACCAAGGGTTTCTGTAATTGTTGTGGTCGCGTGTTAAGAATATTAGTTGATTTTATGTTATTATCTGATATATACTGTTTTCTATTTTGAGTTGGCCGATGATACCTACTCAGTACTTGTGCCTTGTACTGACCCCTACTTGTATTTTTTTTCTTTGTTAATTGTGGAGTGCAGCAAACGTACCATCGTCTTCAACTCAACCGCAACTCTAGCAAGTTTTCATCAAGCCAGATTTCAGGGTGAGCTATTGCTTCTAGCTTGGACTGGATCTTCCTCTTCATGTCTTGATGCCTTGAACTTCCGGCATGGACTAGCTTTTTATTTATTTTAGCTTCTTAGATACTCTTAGATTTAGCAATTGGAGGATAGATGTTCTTGTGATGATGACTTCCAGAATTTGGGGATAATGATTGATAAATTTTAGAAGTTATTTAACTGACTTCGTTAATGAGTTTTAAGTCTTCCGCATTGTATTTTGTTCATTATGTTTGAAATGTTGGGGTTTAGATTGGTTGGTTCGCTCACATAGTAGGATAAGTGTGGGTGCCACTCGCTGCTCGTTTTGGGTCGTGACAAACTTGGTATCAGAGCATTAGGTTAGTTGGTCTCATCACACAAGAACGAGTCTAGTAGAGTCTTAAGGAACGGTAGGGGGACACCTTTACTTTTCTTTGAGAGGCTATAAGACTTTAGGAAAATTTCATTCTTTCTTTCTTTCTTTCATGCTATTACTTGGATCCAATTGGTGTCTAGGTGATACAAATTAGTATCTGACCATCTTCACTCTATTTCGCAGATGGTTAGAACTAGAGCAACAACGGCGCCAATACCAACACCGGCAAGACAAGATGAAAACTGAGCCAGCCACTGGGGCTGTAGCTCGATGAGGATTAGTGGCAACAGGCCGTGGTAGAGGTTGCGGGAGGACGTCCTCTAGAGGGAGAGGACAAGCACCTGGCCCATCTAGTACTAGGGCGGTGACTCCTCTACCGACTGAGGAAGTAGTAAGAGAGGGTAAGGAAGGGGAAAGTGAGCAGGTGCAAAATGAGGAATTACCACCCCAACCTACCCCAAAGATGATTAATCAGGTTCTTGCTTATCTTAGCGGGTTATCTAATCAAGGCCAGACACCTCCAGTGTTTTCTGCACCAACACCTCAGGTTCCGGAATTTCGACAGGCCGCTACTGAGGCTTCCCGCATGGATGCCTCATTGGAAATAGGCACGTTTCCTCGTTTGACTACAGAGCCTATAATGACAAGTGATCAGCATGAACTTTTCAGTAAGTTCTTGAAATTGAAACCTCCAGTCTTCAAGGGTGCTGAATCTGAGGATGCCTATGATGTTCTGGTTGATTGTCATGAGTTACTACATAAAATGGGAATAGTGGAACAATTTGGCGTTGAGTTTGTAACTTATCAGTTTCAGGGAAATGCAAAAATGTGGTGGCGGTCACATGTTGAGTGTCAACCCCCACAGGCACCACCTATGACTTGGGCGTCATTCTCTAGCTTATTTATGGAGAAGTATATCCCCCGGACCTTGAGGGATAGGAGGAGAGATGAGTTCTTGAGCCTAGAGCAAGGCAGGATGTCGGTTACTGCATATGAGGCTAAGTTTCGTGCATTATCCAGGTATGCTACCCAGCTTTGTTTCAGTCCACAAGAGCGGATTCGCCGTTTTGTGAAGGGGTTGAGGTCAGATTTGCGGATTTCAGCCTTACAGGTAGCGGCTACAGCCAAATCCTTTCAGGAAGTGGTAGACTTCGTGATAGAGGTAGAGGGAGTGAAGCCAGATGACTTCACCATGGCATCGACATCAAAAAGGTTTCGTAAGGGAGGTGAATTCAATGGTTCTTACTCCAGAGGGCAGGGTTCAGGAGGTTATCCAGCCCGACCTATTCAGTCTTCACTGCAGACTGTAGTTGGGGGTCCACCACAGACCGGTCAACTCTTCTATGAGTTTGGAGGTTATCTCCAGACTTCGTCATTCTCACAGAGACCTATGTTTGACTCCAGAGAGTGTTATAGATGTGGGGAGACTGGACATATTAAGAGATATTGTCCAAAACAGAGTTACAGACCCCCAATAGTCAGAGGTAGAGGTGGTCATGGAAGAGGCCGTCATTCTGGAGGACGTGGTGGCCGAGGTAACGGTGGTCACCAAAACGGCCGGGGTGACGGGCAAAATGGAGCCACTACACAACAACATGGTAGGGGCAACAGGCAGACAGGTGACAGGGCCCATTGTTACGCTTTCCCCGGGCGGTCTGAAGCGGAGACATCTGATGTTGTTATCACAGGTAATCTTTTGGTTTGTGATTGCATGGCTTCTGTATTATTTGATCCTGGCTCCACATTTTCATATGTATCTTCCTTATTTGCTACTGGTCTTAATTTACATTGTGAATTGCTTGACATTCCTACTCGTGTTTCTACTCCGTTGGGTGAGTCTGTGATAGTTGAAAAGGTATATAGGTCTTGTCTGGTGACTTTTGTGGAAAGCAATACTCATGTAGACTTGGTTATCTTAGAAATGGTTGATTTCGATGTAATTCTGGGTATGACTTGGCTTTCTCCGAATTTTGCAATCTTAGATTGAATGCTAAAACGGTAACGTTGGCCAAGCCTGGGACAGATCCGTTAGTATGGGAGGGTGACTACACTTCCACTCCATTTCGTATCATCTCCTTTCTTCGTGCTAAGAGAATGGTTAGTAAAGGGTGTTTAGCATTCTTGTCACACCTCAGGGATGATACTACCCAAGTACCTTCAATCGAGTCGGTTTCGATAGTCCGTGAGTTTCTGGATGTGTTCCCTGCAGACCTTCCTGGTATACCACCGGATAGAGATATTGACTTTTACATTGATCTTGAATCGGGTACTCGCCCCATTTCCATACCCCCTTACAAATTGGCTCCAGCAGAGTTAAGGGAGTTAAAGGCCCAACTTCAAGAGTTGTTAAGTAAAGGCTTCATTAGACCAAGTGCATCCCCTTGGGGTGCTCCGGTGTTATTTGTGAAGAAGAAGGATGGGATTTTTTGGATGTGCATAGACTACCGGCAGTTGAACAAGGTAACTATTAAGAACAACTATCCCATTCCTCGCATTGATGACTTGTTCGATCAGTTACAAGGTGCTTGTGTCTTTTCTAAGATTGACTTGAGATCCGGTTATCATCAATTGAAAATACGGGCGACGGATGTGCCAAAGACTGCTTTTTGAACCAGGTATGGGCATTACGAATTTGTAGTAATGTCTTTTGGTCTTACGAATGCCCCTGCTGCTTTCATGAGCTTGATGAACGGGATTTTTAAGCCATATCTGGATCTCTTTGTCGTCGTATTTATTGATGATATACTGATATACTCCAAGAGTACGAAGGAACATGAGGAGCATTTGAGAATTGTATTGGAGTTGTTGAGGAAGAAAAAGCTTTATGCCAAATTCTCCAAGTGTGAGTTTTGGCTAGATTTAGTGTCCTTTTTGGGGCACGTGGTTTCTAAGGATGGAGTGATGGTGGATCCTTCTAAGATTGAAACAGTGAGGAATTGGGTAAGACCTACTAATATGTCAGAAATAAGGAGCTTTGTTGGTTTAGCTAGCTATTACCGTCGATTTGTCAAGGGATTCTCTTCTATTGCTTCCCAATTGACGAACTTGACTAAGCAGAATGTTCCATTTGTATGGTCGGATGAATGTGAGGAAAGCTTTCTGAAACTCAAGACCTTGCTGACTACTGCACCTATCCTTACCTTGCCAGTAGAGGGTAAGAACTTCATCGTTTATTGTGATGCATCCTATTCTGGTTTGGGTGCAGTGCTAATGCAAGAGAAGAATGTAATTGCTTATGCTTCGAGGCAATTAAAGGTGCATGAACGTAACTATCCAACCCATGATTTGGAGTTGGCTGCGGTAGTGTTTGCATTAAAGAAATGGAGACACTATCTATATGGAGTTAAGTGTGAAGTCTATACGGATCATCGTAGCCTACAGTATGTCTTTACTCAGAGGGATTTGAATTTGAGACAGAGGAGGTGGAGGGAACTACTGAAGGACTATGATGTTACCATCTTGTATCACCCAGGAAAGGCTAATGTTGTGGCAGACGCCTAAAGTAGAAAAGCAGGGAGCATGGGTAGTTTAGCCCACTTACAAGTTTCTAGACGCCCATTGGCTAGAGAAATCCAAAACCTGGCTAACGACTTTATGAGACTGGAAATACTAGAGAAAGGAGGACTTTTGGCCTGTGTAGAGGCAAGATCTTCTTTTCTTTACAAGATCAAGGGAAAACAGTTTGATGATGAGAAACTAAGCCGAATTCGGGATATGGTGTTGCGAGGAGAGGCTAAAGAGGCAATAATTGATGAGGAAGGTGTTTAGAGGATTAAGGGAAGGGTATCTGTGCCCCGTGTTGATGATTTGATCCACACCATCCTCACAGAGGCTCATAGTTCTGGATATTCTATACATCCTGGTGCAACCAAGATGTACCGTGACCTAAAACAACACTTTTGGTGGAGTAAAATGAAGCGTGACATTGTAGATTTTGTCGCCAAATGTCCAAATTGTCAGCAATTAAAGTATGAACACCAGAGGCCCGGAGGAACACTTCAGAGAATGCCCATTCCAGACCTACAACTGTTGGTTACGGCCATTCAAGTTTAAGGATGTTGATTTGAAGAACCGTGGAACTCTTTCTCCAAGTCTTGCTAGGTTCTCTTGTTTGGGGATGCTATCTATCGTATTCTAGCTTATGCAGATTTTTAGTAGTTTTAAAAATACTCAATCTCCATTATGTTCTTTGGATTCTTTTTGAACTAAGGCCTATATGGAATAGTTATTATTAATTGTTAAGTCCAGATTTGTACTCTTCTATGGTTTTATATATGTGGGACAGATTTTTGGATATCTTATGTCTTTATGAACGTTAAGTATGAAGTCTAAGTTATTTCAAATAAAATGCAAAAGTTTTAAATTTTCCGCAAATTTTAACTTATGACATGTTATGACGAATACTAAGAGGCTTGTTCGAGTCCACTGAGAGGATGCCGACGCCGGTTGCATCTAGGGTGTACACTCCAGGTTTGCCACAAAAAAAAATTTATTATTATTTTTATTTTTGTTATTCGAATGATTTTTGGTAATTATAACTCCTAAATCATATTGAAGTGCATGTTTATGATATCATTCAAATTTCATATTATATCCTATAAATAGAGGCATTAAAGTATTTCGTTACAAAAGAAATGATCACTTTTTAGGGGTCGTTTAATTTGAATACTATGCGAGAATTAGTTATATTGAGATAAGCTATGCTGGGATAAATTATGTTGAAATTAGTTTTTATTGTTTGTTTTGTTTTTCATATTCAAACCAATATCCAATTTATAATTTTTTAGAATAAGTTGTTTGTTTACAAAAATACCCTCACCTTATGTTCTTTTTTCTGCATTTTCTTTGCAAGTATTAGTTATTCATTCTTAAAAATAATATTTCCATCTTATTTATATTAAATATTTTTTTTATGCATTTTCATTGTTGTGTCGTATACTTCAAAAATTAAATTGTCATCTTTTTTAACTTAAAAATAAAACTTTTGTCTTATTTATCTTTAAAATTAAATGTTATTCTTTTCTAGCTTAAAAAAAGATTTTCATCTTATTTAGGTTAAAAATAAATCTTTCCTCTTTTTTAGTTTAAAAGTTAAAATTTCATCTTATTTAGCTTTAAAAATAAGACTATTAATTTTATGTTTATTAAAGTAAACAAAAACTTATTATTTTTGTTTTCTACAATTTAGATATAAAAAATTTTAGTTAGTAATAAACTAATTAATGAAAAATATGTAATTTTGTAGTGGAGTAGAGATTTTAAAGAGAAATAAAATATAAATAAACATAGCAATTACGCAAATAAGTTCAAATTATAATATATTCATAAATAAAATTTGTGATTATAAAATGTAAAAATTTTAATTGAAAAATATATTTCTCATAAAAACAACGAATAATTAAGGTTGTGAATATGATTATAAAAATTGTTAAAAATTATATTAATATGTTTGCATGTAAAAACGGTGTATCAAAGAGAAGTAGAGGGGGTATTTTTTATAATTTACCCAGCTTATCCCAGGCAATGGTAGACGTAGGATTTTCAATTAGGGGTGTCGATAGTTATAGTAAATAAAATTATAATGAATCAAGTAGGGCTTGAACACATGACCTCATGGCATGTTTTCAAGACCCTAACCTATAGACTAAACCTTCAACTTGTTTCAAAAATTGTCAATTTATGTATTTGTATTATTAAACTAAAATGTGATCACTATATACAACGTAATTTTCCGATGAAGGGGTGTCGAGACCAATTGTAGGGCCGCCACTGATCCTAGGATAACTTATCCTAGGATTGTTATACCTCCCCAGTGAAGAATAATTTTTTCCCTGGACTAATTGTAAATCCTGGGCTAAGTTGTTCCTACTATTGCAACCACACAATAAATTATATCCCTGAATTAATTCCTCTTATCTATCATAGCAAACGAGCCTTTAATGTATCATAAAGATATTAATTTTCTAGGTAAAGGTTGTTCTTAAGATATGTATAGTATTTTTGTATTTTATATATTACTTTCTAATGTAGTGCTTATATGAAATTTGATTATTATTTTAAGGTCTACTTTTTCTTGAATGAAAATTTTTCATTTCCTTCATAATATTTGTTTTTCATAAATGGATTTAACTTCAATCTAAAGATTTAGTGAGAAAAATCTAAGCATGCTCCTCTAATATTATTGGTGTAATTTGTACAGTTATAATTTTAGTTTAATGTACATGTAAGTTGTATTGTTAATTACATTAATTTTACTGTAAGAACTTCACAGTCATTTCAATCAATTCATATTTCAGTAAACTAATTATCTCAATAATTGGTTATTGATTTTTTAAAAAGAGTTTAAGTTTTATTTTGAATTTTATAGTTAAAAAAAATCAAAAGTCAAATCGATATTCTAAGAGGGTCCAAAATATCATGTATATTATTACTGCTTTTGCATCAATTCCTTAATATTAATGTTTTTAGAAAAATTCAATTAGTCATTTTTGATATTCCAATTTTTTCTACATAATGGGGATCTAATTTTTTTCGTTGTATGGTTACAGATTTTCTTATTTACATTTTTTCTGCAATTTTTAAAGAAATTTGGGTCAAGTATCAACATCAACATGCTTCACTTTCGGATGGATGATTTCCAAATGATTTAGTGCAGATTTACTTGAGATTTTAATTTCATTTGAATTTGAAATTAATTGGTTGGTTTAATGTTGAGATTATTGCATTTAGTTAAATATCAGTTTTACTTCACATAGAAAAGATAATTTGTTTTCACATTGTTCACATTCATAGAAAACTTATTATATTGATATTTTGTTCTTTAATTATAATTGTTTACACCAAATTTTTTCTTTCCTTTCTTCTAATTTATTTCGGTGAGATTCTTAATTGTTAAAAAGTCGAATGCTTTATAATTCACTATTATTTCCTATTTATCTCTATTGCTAGCGTAATTATTTTAAATTTTATTATTTTTATTATTTTTCTATTTTAAAATTATATTTTTTATTATCAATATTACTACTTTTATTTAAAATTGTCTTGTTTAAAATAGTATGTCGTTACTTTATTTAAAGCTTCTTACTGTTTGAACTTTTACGTAATATATATTATTGAAGCTGAAATAAGTTAATTTAAACAAGGGAAATTTTTACAATTTTCAATATTTTAGCATTTAATGGGATCTTATATCAACATTTTCATATTTATTAAGAATTTCAATATTTTACTTTGTTATTCTTGATTTTTTTTAATTTCGATGATTTGAGAGAAAACAATTGTTTAATAACAAAAAGGAGAAAATCACGGGAGATGATATTTTTAAAAAAATTAACATATCACTTAAATTTTTCATCAATTACAATTTCAAAAGTAATTGATTGTATTCATTCATATATGCATGATATGTGTATTTGTATTCATTATGATTTTCATGTTTGACTTTGGATAATGACATTTATATTTCTTAATTAGTTTGTATTCATACCAATGGGTATATCAATTTAATTTGTAGTTACTGAAGAAGCATATTTGTTCAATATAGTTATGTAAACTCTTGTTCATTTAGAAAGGCAAAACATTGATTTGTATATTTCTTACTTAAAATCGTAACAACATTTGTATTTCAGTTATGAAAGCATAGAAATTTACAATCATAGTAACAATAAAATTTGTATTGTTTTAAAAAAATATTTTTCTTATTTTTTATGTATTCTAACAATATCGTATTGAATGTCTAATTTATAGAACATCTACTAAATTGGAATTTAAATTATTTTATACTCCAAGCACTAAACATACAAAAAAAATAAAATTGACCAGTCACTTTTTGTATCCCAAAAATATTACAGATTAACCAAATTGAATACCTCAGTGACCATCTAACATTTAAATACAATATTTGAATAGTAATTAATGAAGATCTCCAAGTGAAGATTCAACCGAAAAAAAATGATCCAAATCTATTTTCGAATATTTTTTCAATAACCATTTTAAAATCAAAATTGAAGAAGTAGAAAATTTTTCTACATTTAATAAAATATGAATTCACTAAGAGGCAAGGGTTGACTACAATAAGTTATCAAGCTACTTCTATGTAAACGCTTTATCAGAAGGCATGTCTTGGTATTCCTTTTTGTGTTCTGGCATCTCAACTAATGCTCCGTGGATTTTCTCGGGAGTGTACCCACGACAACCGGGAATTTCCTTATTATAGTGAAGAAGCTATGAAACAATGGAAGAAATCCTGAGAGAGAAGGGGAAACAAGAGAAAGAGAAACATATAATTTGGTTAAAAAATTAGAGAGAAAAATTACTTATGAAGTCTTCTATTAGTGGCCTATTTTGAGAAATAAAAGGAAGGTAAACAATTAATATTTGACTATAATTTATTTTCTAAAAGTGTTGACATTATTGACATTTTTAATAATTATTTTAATGTGTAGATGTTTCTAACAATTATGTTAGGGATTTTGACTACTTCGCTAATTTATCCTTTAAAGGAAGAAAAAGTCATCAATGTTTGGCCTAATTGAATCTCAATTCTGGTAAAATTTTCAGCCCTTTATTTAATGTCAATCTGCCCAATTTCCAACCCAAACGTAGGATCCTAACTGAAAGAATTGGTCCATTAAGCTCAACCTATCCCTATTTTGTGGAAGAAACACATACAACTTTCAACAATGGCAGACTTCAACCATTCCTTTTTCGTGCAAGTCTCGACAGCTTCCTCACCTCCAAAGATTCAGTTAAACATGAGTCCCAAGAAATTTAAAACCTCTTATTTCTCCACAGAGAAGGAAGATTCAACAACCTTTTCATTGAAATTTCAAACATGTCTTTTGACTTAACTAAACTGTTCAAATTTCGCCCAAACTTTACGCCTTCATCTCCTAAAAATACTTGCCCTTTAGCTATTGATCGAGATGGGTTTTTTTGGCTGGTAAGGGAAATCAGACAAAAAGCTTAACACTCACAAGGAGACAATAATATTTTTTATATTCTATTCTACTCTCTGATTTGCTCGACTTTTTGGAAGAACGAGTGTACATCTTTGATTCACTGCCCACAAGAATGTCAGATTTGTATTTGTTTTATTTTATTTCTGATAGTTTTATGTATGTTATGCGTCGACATTATGTGTTATTCTCCCTTTGGTATTCATTAGTCTCGCCTTCTAAAATATTTTGTTTACCATCTCCTAAATATAGTTTAGAAGCTAGAAAACATATCAATGAATGTTCTTCATCCTCTACCAACGTGAATTGTTCTTAGTAAATGTATTCTACTCTTGAAATGCATTTGCAAAATCTTGAAATCTGTTTTGGTTATAATAAATGATATTAATGGCGTTAGCCTTGCTTCTTGTGTTATAGTTAACTGTTACTGTTTATACATATCGACTTATTTTTATAGAAATTGACTCCACTTCCCATTCCTTTACGTACTAAGTGTGACCAGTTGACTCGTCTAAATTCCTATTTAGGAATACCAAATTTTTTAATACTACACTAGATATTATAAGTTTGATGACTGTATGAATCCTTTCTAGGTCACTTGCTTATATTTTTTAATTTTGTTTTCTTGACATTGTCTTTCTAACTATCTAATTCTTATTGTCTTTCTTATCTTTTGTTTTCATGTACACACCAGAGTCAAAGAGTCTTAAATTAGATTCGAGTCATTAAAAGACTCAAAACATGCATATACATTTTCCCTTGTGTTTCCTTCTTCCTAGAGAACTCCAACTGAATAGAAATCGCAAAGAAAGCAAGAGGAAGTGACAAGTGGTCAATTTTACCGAAATGTCATACACTATTATGACTCGGTTAAAATGGGATATAAAAATAATATGAGAAAATATTTATTTTATATAATACTTATTAATTATCGCGAAAAAGATAGTTTTGAATGCACAAATTGTTTTTTCATATTTGTGTCTTGGGAAAAACTGTAGGTAGATATTTCTAAGATCTTTAATCAAACTTCATAGGGATATTAGAATATGAATATGACATTTAGAAAATATAAAATAATATCACCTATTTTTGTGACATTCAATAATAAGATTTGCTGACATTAACTAAAGTGTCACAAATTTCAATGTGACATTTTATAAAGGTCACAAGTACGTGGCTTGAAATTTTTTCACAAACATATAATCGAAATGTTTGAAAGTTTATTTGACATTTTATAAATGCCGTAATAATAAATTTCATGTATCCCGTATCGACATTTACTTGAATGTCCAAAATAAATGTCATATTTCATATTGACTTTTACGTAAATGTCATATATATGTCATACCGACATTTACCTAAATGTTGAAAATAATTGTAATATATCATATATAAATAAATGTAAAAAATAAATGTCATATATGTCATACTAAAATTCAACTAAATACATAAAATAAATGTCATATTTTTTATTGACATTCAAATAAATGACAAAAAATAAATGTCGTAATAATCATACTAACATTTACACATATGATGCAAAGTATAATGCAAATTATTTTCAACATTTACCTAAATTTCACAAATTCTTTCCAACAATTACCTAAATGTCGGGAAAAATATCCGACACTAAAATTTATGACATTTGGTCCAAATATAAAATAATTGTCCGTAAATTGATTCGTGACATTTGAAAATCATACTACGAATTTAGAAAATATAAATGTATCTTCTCTTTATTTTAGTGACAAGAACTAAGTTAATTATATCATCATTAACAAATTCAACATAAATTCTTAACATATGGTTAGGGGAATAGTGTTCATCATGAATTCTTCAAGAATTAGATTCAATCCTGTAAGATTCCAAAATGAGATCGGGTGTCTAGAGCCTAACATGTTTTTCTTAAGGTTTTAATGTCCTAAAATGACTTATAATATGGTTTATAGGAAGTGTGTTAATTTTTAAGTGATTTGGAAGTCGAACATCAAGGGACGACAAAAACAATCGATGACTAGCCACCTATGTGACTCACGTGTCCAAGCGTGTTTATATATTTTATGTAATGATCTTATTAAGTCATAAAATGAATAATGAGTTTCTATAAGTTTTAAGTTCAAACGACCAAGAACGTCCAAGGTGTTCGAAAGATATCCCTTAAGACGCTCAACGTGTGTCTATATGGGGCCAAGCCTGTTTGGATGAGTTAAAGGTGTTTGTTTTGGGTGAAACTTATGTGGAAGGTCTACAACTTTTTATAGGTTGTATTTAGTTTGGAAACATCTGGGTAAGACTTGTAAAGGGCCCCGCAAAAGGCCCCACAAGAAGGACCCAAGGCTGGTCAAGACACTGCCTTGATAATGTTAATAGACGGATAAAACGAAGGCCATTTGGTTGAACAACAGCCTGTTGGTGGGGTCTCGTTGATAGAGACATAGACTGGGCAAGTTTATACCAAATACACGTCCAAGGACCAATAGGAGGAACACAAAAACAATCCCGTTGATTGACCTACGGATCGTCGATGGTGCCGTCGATTGTGGCCTTCAACTGGTGCCTTTCACTATGTTTAATTTAAGTGGTGAATGGGAAATTCACCCCACATCCTAACCTGATTCTAATAGGTTTAGTTAGCTACTTTTGGGTGTATATAAGGGATTAAAAACGTGAAGAACCCATTTAAATCCTCTCTCACGAAATTAAACCTTTTCCCCCAAAATATTCTCCTTAAAAACCACAATTGTTGGTGAAGCTCAAGAAACGATGGAGCTTGGATTTCAATAGATTAATCATCAAGTTTTAGAGGTCTTCAACTACACAAAGGTATAGTGATCTTTCATCTCTAAGTAACCTTTCACTTGGAGAGATAATATCAATGTTCTCAAAAGAGATTTCATGATCAAAGTTCTCCTTCTTCAATATAGACATGGGTTCTTACTTAAATCGATTTCAAAATCATCATATGAATGTATTGATGATTATCTACTTATTTGGACGTGATTTTAAATCCTATTGCATGATGAACCCACGCTCTTTCACAAACATGATTTTAGCCTATGTATAACTTTATGATCTTGTTCTTATGCATATTGATTTGTGATTCAATTATGTGAATATGCTTATGCCTATTGTCTAGTATGTATATAGATTGTGAATCATTGATGAATTATGCATGTGAATCAATGTGTGAAGAATTGAATATGACTAGCCTATGCCTCTTTGTGATCACTATAACATTGATCTCTAAATGTATAAAAGTAGAGATGATGTTAAGATGCTTTTAGCTACTAACTTAGGTTTATACCATGGTTGAGTTGTGGATATAAATCATTTATGATCAAAGTAAAGAAGGCTTGATTTTAATTGTTCAAGGTTCTTCTAGTCTATTAAGTAGTAACTTGTGATCTTGACGTTAGGTTAGTTGTTATATGAATTGATCATGGTTAATTTTCTATAACTGCTATCGAAACATAATGAGAGTATAAATTATATGTAATGTATTTAAAATGGATCAATTCATTAAATTTTAAATAGGATTGACCTATGTAAATTTATGTTCCATGAATGCCTAATATAAGGCATGCCTATAGTGAATTCGACCTTATTGGCAATTGTGTTAGTGTCTCTTCTAAAATATGATTTCATTATCTTCTGCCTAGCATGTAATTTATTTTTAAAATTTTATTTATGATTAATACTTTGGGAAATCAATAATATGTCCTATTCTTGCTACTCCACGTGGAATTGATAGTTTAATGCCTACGATAGTAGCTTGATCTTATGTAACGACCTGTTTAGTCGTTTTGAGCAGCAGATTTAATTTCTGGAAAAACTGTCTGAGTCGACGGAACCCACGACGGACTGTCATGGGCACGACGGACCGTCGAGGGTGTCTCGTTCCAAAACACTTAGGAATTCAGAAATTTGAGTGCTGAAATCGACTCTCTGAACTCTGTGACGGACCTGCAGGACGGACCGTCACAGGTACGATGAACCGTCGTGAGCCACCATTTCAAAACACTTCAACTCTTGAGAATTTGGTACAGGGAACGATTCTCTAAACGTCGTGACGGAAGTGCAGGACGGACCGTCGTAGGTACGACGGGCCGTCACAGACTCCTTAAGGAAATCGAGTCTCTGACGAACCTGCATGACGGACCGTCGCAGGCACGACGGGCCGTCACAGGTTGCGTAAATCCCAGGCTGGGTCGGATTTCTGTTAAGTTTTAAAGGGGCGTTTTGGACTATTCCTGCTATAATTATAA
This sequence comes from Solanum chilense, assembly GCA_032847665.1. Classification (NCBI taxonomy): domain Eukaryota; kingdom Viridiplantae; phylum Streptophyta; class Magnoliopsida; order Solanales; family Solanaceae; genus Solanum; species Solanum chilense. Next base: position 18,266,852 of record CM064966.1, read on the forward strand.
AATTTGTAGGTTTATATTAATAACTCAATCTCTTGGGGGATAAAAGAGGTAACCTTGAGTTAATTAGTGAGTTATTATTGTCATCTTTTACACTTAATTATATGTTAATTAGGGTAAAAGAAAGAGGGTTTGAATAAAGAAAATAAAAAGAACAAAGAGAGAGAGGGAGGATCGAACGAGAGAGAAGAAGAAAACGCTGCTTTGGAAAGATAGCTTGTTGATTCCAATTCTTCGGTGGAGGTAGGTTATGGTTTTGATACTATTCGTAGTAAACTCTTAATAGCGAATGATATGTATTGGTAGTATTGTAAACCCTTCTATATGCTTAATTGTATGCTTGCATGAATATGATTATGTGATTGTGATAAAATAAGCATGATCAAGCTATTGAATCCCAAATCTTGAAAGAAACCCTAATTCACTTTGTTAATGATGATGCCTTGGTATAAAAGAAGGCTTGATAAATTATATAATGAGAATGATGATGCCTTGGTATAAAAGAAGTCTTGATAAATTATATAATAAGATTGATGATGCCTTGGTATAAAAGAAGGCTTGATGAATTAGGGGATAGGGTGCCACGTTCCGGTACCAGGATAGAAATAGAGGATTGGGTGCCACGTTTCGGTACCAGGATAGAACGAGGATTGGAGTGTCACGTTCCGACACCAGGATAGTATATGGATCGGGTGCCATGTTCCGTTACCAGGATAGAATGAGGATCGGAGTGTCACGTTCCGACACCAGGATAGTATATGGATCGGGTGCCACATTCCGGTACCAGGATAGAATGAGGATCGGAGTGCCACGTTCCGGCACCAGGATAGAATATGGATAGTAGTGTCACGTACCGACACAAGAGGAAGAAAGATAATGAATCTTGAAAGATGTTAATATACTCAATGTAATGAACCTAATTTCCCAAATGAATATGGTGTTGAGGCTTGAGTCCTCATGGATGAACTTGAGGGTACTTATTGATGATTATAGTACTTGTTGTTGCTACATGTTGAGTATTGTAGTTTATTTATGATATTATCTGATATATACTATTTTCTATTTTGAGTTTGCCGATGATACTTACTCAGTACCCGTGTTTTGTACTGACCCCTACTTGTTTGTTTCTTTCTTTGTTATATGTGGAGTGCAGTAAACGTTCCGTCGTCTTCAACTCAACCGCAACTCTAGCAAGTCTTCATCAAGCCAGATTTCAGGGTGAGCTAATGCTTCTAGCTTGGACTGGATCTTCCACTTCATGTCTTGATGCCTTGAACTTCCGGCACGGACTAGTTTTTACTTGTTTTAGCTTTCTTCGAATACTCTTAGTTTAGTAATTTGATCATAGATGTTCTTGTGATGATGACTTCCAGATTTTGGGGATAATGAGTTATAAATTTTAGAAGTTGTATAATTGATTTTGTTAATGAGTTTAAGTCTTCCGCATTGTATTTTATTCAATATGTTTGGGTTTAGATTGGTTGGTTCGCTCACATAGTAGGTTAAGTGTGGGTGCCAGTCGCGGCTAGATTTTGGGTCGTGACAAGTTGTTTGTTACTAAATAAATTCAATACAAATTAAAAATGTGAGTTGTGTATTTGCATCTGACGTTTGTGAACTTCATTGTGTGTGATAATTTATCCCACCCAATTACCTATTTAATTCAAATACTCATCCCTTCCATTGGAGCCGCATCCCGTTCTTTTGTTGTATGAGAAGGAGCTGCATCCCGTTCCTCCTCGGTGACGGTGCCGAGTAATTCACAAACATTTTCTCAAAAAAATTACATGATATATTTTTTTTTTAAAAAAAGAAAAAATCTTTTACTCGAAAATTATGGTTTGAGAATAAAATTTCAATACTAAATTATCAGAAATAATAAAGAAATTTTTAACTTCCCTTTATATTTTAGTGAAAGTTTTTGTAATTAGTCTAGGTACAAAACTGATTTTAATAAAAATTCAAAATTCATTAATATCAGTATTTGGCTAGAGACAAAATTTAAAACCAAACAGTGTTAGATTAAAATTCTATAAATAAGCTTTTCTAATATTTATAAATTCACTTATATAAAATAATGTTATTAGTGAATGGTCAGGTGTTTTAATTCGATGGGTAATTGGGTCATGGGGGTGGTTAAATAAAGGGCTTAAGGTGGATTTTAACTTTAGCAAATAGAAATCTGCAACATTATAAAAAATATATAATAAAAATAATTTAAGAAAAAACTTGTTAGTTTTAAGGGTAAGGGTGGACCAAAATGATAGATGTAGGGGTATTTTTAGCCAAATAGGTGTATAAAGGGTATATTTGAACCCTTTTGAATAGTTCAAGGGTATTTTTGGCCCTTTTCGCAAGCCCTAATTGAACGTTACGACCTGGGTTTTGCCTCTGTTTGATAATTTTAGTTATAATCTGGATAAGTTATACCTTATTTATTAATCTATTTATTACTTAACTATTCTAGACCAAAAACAAGCGGAAAAAAACTCAAGTGTCTTAAGAGGATTCAAGTTTGATTTCGAGGTAGGTGAAGGTTTGATTTCCTATTTGTGTGATATATGCTGGTTAATTTCTTCATTGTATGCATGCATGTATTTCAAATAGTAAAATGTGAATATTATGTGTGAACTACTAATGCAATGAACCTACTACTTGACCAGGTGACTATATGTACTATGCATTATACTTTGTTTGTGATTGTGGTTGTGATGATTTAATCGGATGTCATGTTTCGACACATGCATTGAATCAGTGTCACGTTTTGACACATATATTGAACTCGGTGTCATGTATCGACACACTAACAGTTTGGGTATGGATTTCATGAAAGAACCACTTGTGGTTATTATGTTTATATCTATCTTTCATTGATATTATAGAATGTATGTTTCTTTAAAATGATGATTGAATTGTGCATTTCGTATATGTGTGTTGACTATGTTGCAATAACATATGTATATTCTGTTTACTGAAGTGGTCGCGTGATCTGACCAGTACCTTGTGGTTCTGTACTGAAATTGCACTTTTTTTTTTATTTAGTACAAGACATCTTCATGCGGTTAATGACATACCTCTGTTAGGAGATCACTAAACAAGACAGATTCAAGGGTGATCAGATTCTTCCAGGCTTCCTTGGGTCCTCTATTGTCTTGTCCATTACTTTCAGAATCAGACTTCATAGTTAGACATATTTGTGTTAGTTTTGGGGTTAGAACCCTCAGTCTCAGACTTCAAGCTAGCGGTTAAATTTCCGTAATAGTAATGTTTAGACATTAATATAAGATTCGGAGTTTATGGAAACTCAATGTTATACTATCTTTTAAACATCCTTCCGTACTTCAAATGATTAGTTTTTTTGTTTAAGTTGCTAAATTGGGTTGAATGATTCTCCAAACGGAGGGTCAGTGTGGGTGTCTATCACGACAATCTGGGTCTTGATAAAATGATCATACTTTTAGATGATTCCTTATTACTTTTTAAGAATAGTTTAGTTGATCCACTTAGTTGAGGAGTTCTACATCCTGACAAGGTATAGGAAAATTTTGATAGTGTGGGGCGAGACATTGTATCATCACGTAGCTCATAGTGATGATTGTGGGTTAAAGAATCTTCAATTAGAGTTAAATTGTATTTTTATATAATACTCATTATTTTCAATTCAAAGATGAAAAAGTATTTTGTTATGTTTTGAATGATTTAACTCTTTAATTTCTTTACATTCAGCTTAAGTACATTGTTATCTATTGCAGTCCTTCACTAATGTTTTTTATCCAACTATATTACACACTCATACATTCAATTTACTGATGTCATTTGATATTCATCCTTTTCTGATGCAAATATAGGTGTTCATGATTATCAACTTACACTTCGTTGAGATCACTCTACTCTCCGATAAGCTTTGGTGAGCTGCCTTGTATTCCAGAGGACTTCACATTACTTTTCATTTAGTAGTTTTGAGGCGTCGTGGGTCTTTTCCCAACATCCTTTCTCAAATAGATAATTTTGGAGAGTCTTTAGGTTTTCCGATATTTTATTTAACCTATGTTTCACACTAAGTATATTGGGAAAATGCATAAGTAACTCCAACCTATGTCCAAAATCTCAGAGACACACTTATACTATACTAAAGTCTTATTACCTTCCGAATTTATTTTATAAGTAATTTTCTACCCCTTTAGGCCTATGTGGCACTATCATTAAAAAATTGTCAACACACGTTGGGCCAGGAGATAGTTTGAGATTCAATAAACCGTTTTTAAACATTTCTTTCAATTTGATGTTTATGTATTCTCAAGTTAGTCTTCCGCTTGTAGTGATGGTTCATTTCTTTAATTTATTGAAAATGATATTTTGTATTTACTTTTATTGTTCTATGATTAAATAAAGTACTTCTGCATGAGACATCTTGTAATGACCCATTTGGTCATTTAGAGTACTAGAACATTTTATTCCATAAAATACTTTCCGATTGATTCTAAATGGATATCTTGGACTATTTGTAACTAAAATTATGAAATTAGTGGGGTAATTTTAACATTAATTTAGTTGGCGGATAAAGGAGGTAAAATTAAAATTAATAGGGGGTGGGGTCATTTTTACCTCTTTTATGATTGGTATTTGAATAATTATGGTTTACTAATAATTGAGTGATCAATTAAAAAAGGAGGGGGGAGGGGGGGGGGGATTCGACGGTTAGAAACAAGCGAATGTAGAATGGCTAATTCAGGTAATGATTTTTGTTTGTGAGAAAAGGAAATTTTCCTTAAAATTGAAAGCACTTATATTTCTTCTTGATGTTTGAATCAATTGTTACTAATAGTTAGAGTGATTAATGTGATCGGTTGGTAGATAGCTATATAACTACATATATGAATCATATTTGTCCAAAATTTTAGTTTCTAGGCCACATAATAAAATATTATTAAATGTGAGTTGGAAAGCAATTGGCTTTAAATTACTATAATTTAATTATCAACTTATTTTGGTTATGTTAACAGTACTATTGGTTGAAGGAAAAATGATTTCCTTGATTAAATTGTGAAGTTCCAATAACTGTAGTGATGTGTGATCCCTTACAGATTTGAGGAATAGTTTTCTTGGATAATAATGACTTAATAATAATTATATGTTCGGAGGAATTGAGGATAAAGGAAAAGCATTGCAGAATTTGTTGCTTGACTTTGGTTTTCTGGTGGAGGTAGGTTATGATTTATGCTATTTTGGTAGTAAACCCTTAATAGTGATTAATATGCATTGAATGATATTATGAAGTTTTCTATGTACTTGATTGTGTGGTTGTGTGGCTTGGTTGTGTGGTTTGTGATTGGTCTGATATCTTTAGACCCTGAAATTTATATTCTTGAACCCTCTTTATCAAAGTGATGCCTTGAATAAAGAAGCTTGATGAAAGATTATCAATGAATCGAAAGTGGTGATAATAAATGATAAATTAATGGTATAATTGGATCAACGTGTAACATTCAAACATAGTATAATTTGATCGAAGTGTCACGTTCTGACACGATATTCTTGGATCGGAGTGTCAAGTTCCGACACGGTATTCTTGAATCGGGGTGTCACGTTCCGATACAGTATAATTGGGTTGGAGTGTCACGTTCGGACACGATAATATTAAAGGAAAAACATATTAAATTAATGGAATTACTCAATCTCAAAGAGCTAATTCCCCGAATGGTTTGGTTGGAGGTATGAGTCCTCATGGATGATCTTGATATTGTTGACTTATTACATACTTACTTTGGTGTTATTGACATTGCTTCGTGTTGTTTGTTGCATATTACCTGTTAAGTGATATTGTTGAGTTCATACTATTATTCATTTTATATTAGTTTCTATTTTGGATTTACTAATGATACCTACTCAATACATGTTGCCCCGTACTGAGCCCTGCTTGTGTTTTTCTTTGTTTTCCTTTTATGAAGTGCAATGAGTGTACCAATAACTTATAATTTCCCTCAACTCAAGCAAGTCTCCACTATACAAGGTCCCAAGGTGAGATATTCGTTCAAGCTCGTGTTGGATTCTCTCAATTATGACATGATGTCCTATGTTTTTTAACACATGCCGTTTATTCTTCTTTTTTTTTTTGGCGTATTTGATATTCTTAGAGTTAGTATATGGAGATTAGATGTCCTTGATGTGATGACTTTCAGGTTTTGGAAAATTATAATTTAATAAGTTTTAGAGCTTCCACATCATTTTTGTTATTCGTTGTTTAATTATTGGCATATATTGGGTTTTGGATTCCTTGCTTCGCCAAATTAGGAGGTTAAGTGTGGGTGCCACTCACGAATCATTTTGGGTCGTTGCAAACTTGGTATAAGAGAGTTAGGTTCAATGATCTCATCACACAAGGATAGGTCCAGTAGAGTCATGAAGACAGTATGGGAATACATTTACTTTTCATCAAGAGGTGATAAGATTTTAGGAAAACTTCAATCCTTCTTTTTTTCGTGCCACTACTTGAATTCAATTGGAATCTAGGTGATATAAATTGATATCTAGACTTGTTTACTCTATTTCACATATGATTAGTACTAGAGTAGAAACACCATTACTTTGAAAAATATAGTTAGTAAACCTTTTCACAACGTGCATGGGTTGTTTAGTGAATGATAAAATTAGGTTGTGTAAATTAAGATTAAAATCTTTACAATCATTTCATGGATTGATAGTATATTTAAGCGAATCATGATAAGACTAATACAATAGTACCAAAGCTCACTTGATTAGATATATGAAGTGTATTATTTTTATTATCGACCTGATATAAGAAACAACACAAATTGTTTGGGCTAAAAACAGAACATATTTGGTACTATTTTGAAGATATTCTGTTGGTAAAATGTGTGATCTATCTGCAGATGATCTTCTCGATAAGTATGATGTGTTCTAGTGATGGATTTAATGAACTTTCTCGATACGGTACTGGTGTTATGTGGAAACAAAGATATCAATTTTCAAGTGTGAAATCTAACTACATGAATAGTTAATATTTGTATGTCAAGATTAGATAATAAGATTTGATGTTGCTTTCACATTTGAGAAACCAACAACTTTATTACTACGTATGCTTCAGTTAAGAATTATTTTTTAAAAAAACTTTTAGTGGTAGATATATCTTAGCGCATTTAGGTTGTAAAGTTTATCTTGAGGATTCTAAAAAAAGGGTGATGATTTTATCTTAAGTTTCAAAAGGTAGATTGATACTAGACAAACTTATAGGGAAAAAAAGTCACAATCAGTATACTTGGGTGAAGTAGATTGAGTTTTCTAGTAAGAAAATGCATATAAAATTTTGTTAGTCCCTTAAATTTGATTGTTATACCAGAGTTTAAGGTGATGAAGAAAAGGTTCACTTCATGGTGATGAAAAGGGCTAACTGAGCATGATGGTAAAAACAGTTTGTGAGATATTGTGATTGGGAAGAAACTATAAAATAAGGAAGTGTTGGTTAAATGAATTTTGTTTGGTAATAATGACTGACTAGTATCTAAGATTGTGATTATCTACTTTTTGGTGAGTAATGTGGTAGTATAGCAACTATTAGGAGGCGTTGGAGAACCGCTCGAGTAGAATTTAAAGGAACTAGAGTCAAAATTAAAATAAAATAAGCGGGAAAAGTGTAGCTCTCGAATAGAGGTGAGGCCAATAATATTTTTTGCAATAGCTAAAGAGGTATCTTACTAGGTTGAGAATTGAGTTCAAAGACGTGGTGTCATATATTTTTACTATGGCTATGGTAATAGTGTCACGGGTTTATCAAATTGATAAGAATTATAGAATATGACTTAAGAAAGGAATGTGTATACATTGAGATCAAGTGTGATGATAAGTTCTCTTGCGGATTTTAGTTTGTTAATGACTATGGTTGGATTTTTAGTGAAGGATATGATAAGATTAATGAAGAGGTGATCGATGATATGTTAAGATAGATAACTTCATAAAAATCTTCAAGGTATGAGCTATGTTGATAGAAAATGGGATTGAGTTATATATTTACAATTTAAGTTTTCCATTATAAGTCTTCATTAGTGGCGGTATGTTTATCAAGGTATGGATTGGTAAGGTAGGAAATAATTAATCACATTTAGTATGGAGCATTTGGAAGGACTTGTGCATAATTTGAGTAAAAAATTTGGTTAATTTTTATCGTTAAAGGGCTTCCAGTAATGTTTTGATTTAAATACTAAGGTAAAAATGTCAAACTATATTTTGTTTACCAAAGAATAATATTTATAAGTGAGTTAGAAAAAGGAGCGAGACTCTGATTTTTTGAAGGGTTGAGATATTTAGAATTTTGCACCATGAGAAGAATTTAAAAAAAGTCAAGGAATAAGACCTCCCATATGAAACCTTCGAGTAAAGCGGAAGGTTGTATTGATTCTATTTTTATTTTTTTATTTTCTATGAGTTTGATATGATTGTGAGATGTGAACCATTTCAATCCATACATACTAGGAATTAATCATCTACTTTTATAAATATTGAGTTTTGATTAGGGTGACGAAAAGTGAGGTATGTAAAATTTAGAATTTTACGTGGGGTTATATTTTCTAAATTAAGATAGATGAGTTAAGAATGATGCATGAGGTGATATATAATTCTACATGGTTATTAAAAATTTAGAGTTGAATTAATACTACTCTATTGATGGGACTACATAGAAGTTTATGATGTGTTACATAGATATTTGTTGGTGAATAGTTGTTATGAGCTTAAAGTATACTCAATAATTTTAGTGATAGAAAATTTCTCTAAGTTTTGGCATGAGGAATGTGATGGTTTTGAATTGCAGCTAAAGCATGGTGTGGGAAAGTTGTGTGAAATTGACTTGGGTGTGATTTAATAGTTTTATATGGACGTAAAGGTACGATCAAAATTGAATTTAATGGCATTAGTCATGTTTGGGACTCGTCTTTGTCATGAAATGCTTAAATAGAAATAAAGGTATCCATCATGTATTGATAAAAATACTATGATACTAATGATTGTTGGGAGTAAGGTAGATGATTAGTATGACTATGATGTTTAGTTAGTATTAAGAGTGTTGACTTCGGTGGATGTGGGGTTCGATAACTAAGTATGTGTGCAATTATTATAGTGACCAAATTGGTGATTCTGCGTAGCTATAAAATCAAGGAAAAAGAGTCTAATGAATAGAAATGTTTGATATAGACAATATGGAAGGAGTAACTAGAATTATTCGACCATGGTTATGTACATTCTTATGTGACCAACTACTTAATTCTAGGCAGGGTTTAGAGTATGATTAACTTTCCACGTTTGTGTGTGTTTTCAGTTCTGTGAGTGATTCTTAGTAATGGATTGGGTCGACCACTTCTGTGAATGTCCTCTGGATAATGTGGCATCCTTGGTTAGAATTGTTCATTTTAGTTGTCAAAGATTTGGTGTTGGTTGGGATAGTTGATGTATACTAGTGATTCTGCATGCACAACATTGCTTTTGAGAATTTACAAAAGAGCTACCATGAAAATCTGACACCTGGTTGATAGACTTAAGTTTTATTTCATCATTGCTATCATGTTTTAGCTATGTGTGATTAAATGTGTTGACCATTTGTCTAATTTTGTCATTGTTAAGGTTTGTCTGTAAAAGCTACTAATCTCGCATTTTGAAGATGTTGTTAGTGGTTTTGTATGCTTGAGTGTATCACTCGATGGTGGTTAGTTGATCATTTCCATCTTTCTAACAGAAGAATTTGATTCTCCTTTATCTCAGAGGAACATATTTTTATAGTTTAAGTTCGAGGATATATTATGTTGTGAGGATGAAATCTTGATAAGGTATGTGATGGTTAATGATTACGAGTATGTGGTGGTTGGTGCAGGTTCACTCCTGGTTGTAACCAATATTGATTCAGGATTTTACCATGGTTATGTTAGTAAAAAACTTTTATCTTTATCGTCGTGTCAAGGTCTAGTAGAAGAATATGTAAGTTGAAGAGTCCACTTCGGGATAGTTTTGTTTCCACTTGAGCTTACATTCAACAAAAGTTATTATTAGATTATGAGATGACCCCATTAGACACATTCTATGAGACGAGGCGTAGATCTGCAATTGGTTAGTTTGATACTTTTGAGATGAGAAAGTGGGTACTAATATTTTTGAATAATCATTGAGACAACTACCCTTTCTTATCCTCGCCTTTTTAATCGTTCGAGAATGAACGAAGAGTAAATTGTTATCTAATGTAAGGACCATTTGGTATTTTAGCGTACTAGAGGTTTTTATTTCATAGAATACTTTCCGATTGGTTCTAAATGGATATTTTCGGGCTATTTGCAACTGCAATTAAGAAATAAGTGGGGTAATTCTACTATTAATTTAGTTTGTGGATAAAGTAGGTAAAATCACAATTAGTAGGGGGTTATTTTTACCTCTTTTATAATTAGTATTTAAATAATTAGGGTTTACTAATAATTGAGTGATTCATTTAAAAAAAGGGGGGGCTCGACAGTTAGGCACAAGCGGCAATGGAGAATTGCCGATTAAGGTAATGATTTTGGTTTTTAAGAAAAGAAAATTTGTCTTAAAATTGAATGCACAAATATTTCTTCTTGAAGTTTGACTCAATTGTTATTAATAGTTAGAGTGATTAATGTGAATTGTTCGAAGATAGATATATCACTACATATATGAATCATGTATGTCAAAAATTTTAGTTGCTAAGATACATAATAACATATTATTAAATGTGAGTTGAAAAGCAATTTGGTTTAAATTACTATAATTTAATTATAAACTTATATGGGTTATGTTAACAATACAATGGGTTGAAGGAAAATTGATTCCTTGATTAAATTCTGATGCTCCAATTACTGTAGTGATGTGTGATCCCATACGGATTTGGGGAATGGTTTGCTTGGTTAATAATGACTTAATAATAATTCAATGTTCGGAGGCATTGAGCATAAAAGAAAAGTATTGGATAAGTAATTGCTTGACTTCGGTTTTTCGGTGGAGGTAGGTTATGGTTTATGCTATTTGATAGTAAACCCATAATAGTGATTGATATGCATTAGATGATATTGTGAAGTTTTATATGTACTTGATTTTGTGGTTGTGTGGCTTGGTTGTGTGGTTTGTGATTTGTCTGAAATCTTGAGACCATATGATTTATATTCTTGAACCGTCTTTATCAAAGTTATGCCTTGAATAAAGAAGGCTTGATGAAATATTATCAATGAAATGAAAAAGGTGATAATAAATGATAAATTGATAGTATAATTGATCGAAGTGTCACCTTTCGACACAACATACTTGGATCGCAGTGTCGCATTACGACATGATAATATCAAAAGAAAAACATATTAGATTAACGAAATGTACTCAATCTCAAATAACACCATTCCTTAAATGGTTTGGGTAGGAGACATGAGTCCTCATGGATTATATACTTACTTTAGTGTTGTTGACACTAGTTCATGTTGTTTGTTGCTTATCACATGTTAAGTGTATAGTTGAGTTTATATTATTATTCATTGTATATTAGTTTCTATTTTGGGTTGTCCAATCATACCTACTCAATACATTTTGCCCCATATTGAGCCCTACTTGTATTTTTCTTTGTTTTCCTTTTATGGAGTGCGACAAGTGTACCTATGACTTCGAATTGTCCTCAGCTACAGCCAGTCTCCAATATATTTGGTTCAGGGTGATTTATTTTTTCAAACTCGTGTTGGATTCTCTTGGTCATGACATAATGTCCTATGCTTTCAGACCAAGCCATTTTAGTATATGGAGATTAGATGTCCATTATGTGATGACTTTCAGGTTTTGGGAAATAATACTTTAATAAGTTTCGAGCTTCCACATTATTTTTTGTTATTCGTAGTTGAATTATTGACATATATTGGGGTTTGGATTCCTTGATTCACCCACTTAAGAAGTTAAGTGTGAGTGCCACTCCGCCCCGTCCAATATATTGCCATCCTTAAACTCCTTAATCCTCTTTGAAGCTTAAAAAATAAGGATTATTTTCTTAGAAGGACTTTTGAAACATTGACCAAGAACATGTTGAATAATGTTGAAGTATATTTCGAACCTTTTTTCCTAAAATATATAAAAGTCATATTGAGCTAAGTAACATAGGTATTTTCTCCATTTATTATAGGTAAAAGTGTAAATTTCTCCAAAGGCTTGAGTCACGAGATATACCCCAATCCCCAGTCCGTCAGTTGCAAAAATAAAATAGGGCAATAAATCCCTCTTTGTTGTATTGTAAGAGCTGAAACTCACTAGTGATATTCTCCCTGTCTCTCGTTGGACAGACGAATAACATAACATATAGAGAGAGAGGAATGGGACGAGAAGGATATTGGGAGTGTAGTATTTTATGTAATAAGAATTATCCATTCAGATGCTTCTCCAATAGGTGTAAGCATCCTCGTCTCCTCGCTGACAACAAAACTCCTCATGATTCAAAGTGGTTTCCTCGAATTGGCGATTGGATCTGCACTGCAATCAAGTACATATAAAACTTCACAATATCATCTAATGCATATCAATCACTATTATGGGTTTACTATCAAATAGCATAAACCATAACCTACCTCCACCGAAAAACCGAAGTCAAGCAATTACTTATCAACGCAACTGCTACACTACCTGTCACACCTATTGCAGAAACATCTGAATGCATAATTCCTATCAACGCAACTGCTACACTACGTGTCACACCCAAGCTACCCACGAGACGCGTACACGGAACCTAGGACCACAAGTGATATAATCCTGCAGGCTTGATTATGAGCATACTAAAGATAATAAATTGATGCAGAAGCTAAATCATAATTTATAATGAAAAGATGGGGAATACTCATATTCTAAAATTGATATAATATGAAGACTGATGAGTTTAATACAATGAAATTACTAACTCCACACTAAGCTGAAACTAACTATGTCTGACATAAGCCTATAACTGATTAGAAATATTGGGACAAGCCCCAGCTAAGTCTAGAAAAACTAAAACTAAAAGACTAAATAGTGAAAAGAAGCTCAGGACTCTTGTCCTCGGAAATGAGGACTGACCACTGAATCTGCTGAACAAGAGATATGGAAATCTATCTATGCGTGATTTGGATGCTGAGAACCTAAACCTACATCACGAGAAGATGTAGCGCACATATGCGCCAGTACTTGAAAGGTACCGATCATGGAAAATAGAGTAAAGCTGAAGTAAAACATAATTGAACAAATATAAAAGCAAGTATAATAATCTGGCATTGTAAACCTAATTCTAAGCTAATTGGATTCAAATGACTAATATATAACATGCTGAAACTGAATACTCAATATACTTATAATGCTGAGAGTATGACTGATTTGTGGGAGCTACTAATAACCTATAATAAAACTACATGAGCTAAATGTCAACACTGATGTATACGCCCCATCAGAGGATCCAATATACCCTGCCAAAGGTATAAAGACATGCTAGCGTGATCACTAAACTGATTTCCCACATAGGAGACTTACAACCTACTTGGCTAGTAGTTCTGGGACTATTGGGTACGCTAAACCCTAGTCCAACTTGGTATTATGATACTCCCAATGAATTCTGTAAATTAACTGATTGTGTCTGAGTTTCTGTAAATACTGGATAACTCGAAACTTAACATGCAAACTGAGAATTCTACAATAAGTGTGATAATTATGCCTTTATAAATGTGGCATATATATCTGAAGTGTCGAAAATATTTGATCTAGCATGTGTAATTCAAGAACCAAATAAATACAAACCTAGGTTATGAATGCATACAATAATCTGTGCAATAACATGATAATCTTATTCAGAATATATATTTAATAAATTCATGAAGTTCTATCAAAGTTCTAGAAACCCAAGGTTTAATCATGACAAGAAAATAAAAAATATGACTGGAAATTTGAGACCTAATGGGTGAAAGGAACCCACTAGTGAAATTCCACATACCTGGTGATGAAATCCACGGAAAAATAATTATGTTTCGGGGATGGAGCTGCAGGAAATTATAGCGTTCTTGAACTGGGTTCTAGAGTTTTGTCTTCTATCTTGCTTCTAATTTTCTAAGTTTTGATTTAATAATTTTACTTAGATATGTTTTAAATATGCTTCTAGACTTAAAGTGACAAAAATTTGATGATTTAGGGTCAAAACGATGTATATTAGGGTTTAAACGGAGTGAGAAAGATCCAAAAGACCCTTGGGAAAGTTGTTGTCGGTCAACTCGACGGCCAGGACAAACTGTCCGTTGATTGATCCACGCCCCATCGGTTGGTCCGTCGGCTTGGCTGTTCGATAGGACTTTACTAAAATGGGCATATCTGTGAATAGGTCATGGGACACCTAATTCATTTTGTGTTAAGAGTATTGACCATTTGAAGTTGACCCAACTACATTTCCCCCCTTAACTATCTGCTTATTCCCACCTACGGTAAGACCTGCGGACCGTGTTGGTCATCTGTAGCTCTTGTCAGAGAGTTTTTAAAGGGAGTCTCGATCGACGGTCATGGACGATGGACTATAGTCTGACCTACAGACCATAATTATGTCCGTCAACCAACACTTAACCAATTTTTCTAGGTGAGATTTTTGTGAGTTTCTAATCCCATCGACAGTTTTGCCGGACGGACCCTGGGTCAGGCCGCGGTCCGTTGATGGTCTCGTCTGTTGAACCTGTAGATTTTCTGATAAACTAATATTTTTTCTATTTTAGCTACGGGGTGTTACATTATCTCCCCCTTGGGAACATTACTAATCTAGATGAAAAAGAGGGAGAGAGTTGAAAACCCCACTACTAAACACTAAGAACTGAGTTTCTGACTGAATAGAGTTCCGAGTACATGAAAATGCGTTGAAAATGCAAGTATAAATTGAGGGAGAATGATTCTAATATTTAATTTACGCATGAATGACTGAACACTGAACACGAACTAGTTCCTCAAGCTGGAGTGGAATCGGAAGGAAAGAAGTGAGGAAACTTGGCTTTTATGGCTTCTTCCCAAGTAGCTCCCTCTACGGACTGACTCCTCCACAAAACCTTGACTTGACTGAAGAAAATTCTTGGTTTCTTAACCTTTTGACCTGATGGTCAAGAATTTCAACTGGTATATCCTCATAATAAAGACTATCTTTCACCGCCACACTCTCCAATGGTACTATAGAGGTTGGATCACCCACAAAGTGAGATGTGAAAGAATGGATGCACTGCTGCTAATTCTGCTGGCAACTCTAACTCATATGCCACCTTCCCAACCCTTTTCATGATCTTGTAAGGGCTTACATATGTAGGAATGAGCTTCCCTTTTTTCTAAATCTCATCACCCCTTTCATAGGTGATATTTTCATAAAACTCCAATCATCAACTTGGAACTCTAGCTCCCTTCTCCTTACATCTACATAAGACTTCGTACACCTTTGGGCTGTCTTAGGTCTATCTCTAATGAGTTTCACTATCTCCATAGAAAAAAATACTGAGTCTGGTCCTATGAAAGCTGCTTCACGTACTTCAAATCAACAAACAGGATATCTACATCTACGCCCATATAAAGCCACATAAAGGGCCATCTGAATGCTGGAATGGTTGTAGGAAAAATCAATAAGAGGAAGGTAATCATCCCAACTACCTTTGAAATCGATAACACAAGACCTCAACATATCCTCTAGGGTCTGAATGGTACACTGTACCTGTCAATCCGTCTGCGGATGAAATGTTGTGCTAAGGTTAACTTGAGTACCAAGACCCTTCTGATATGACATCAAGAAATGATAGGTAAATTGAGGACCTCTATCTGAGATGATAGACAAAAAACTCCATGTAACCTCACAATCTTATTAATGTAAAGCTTGGCATAGTTCTCTACCGAATATGCAGTCTTGACAACCAAAAAGCGAGAAGACTTAGTCATCCTATCAACTATGACCCAAATGGAGTCATGTTGTATGCGAGTACACGGTAACCATGTGACGCAATCCATATTGATCACTTCCCACTTCCAAGTAGGAATGTCGATCTCTTGAGGCATACCTCCTAGTTTCTGATGTTTTACCTTAACTTGTTGGCAATTGGGGCACTTACTTACAAAGTCTGATATATACCTCTTCATACACTCCACCAGTAGACTTCCCGCAGATCGCTGTACATCTTAGTGTCACCTGGATGAATAAAATACCTAGAGTTATGGGCTTCTACAATCATAAGTTGTCTCAACTCGTCCACATAAGGAACATAATCTACCCTGGTAGCGAAGTACACCATCTCCCCCTTGGGAGAAAACCTCCAATCTCTGATTGTGGATTGCACCCTTAGTTCAAGTAAGATTGGATCACTGTCTTGCTTCTTCTTAACCTCCACCACCAAAGAAGATTCTGCCCCATACTGAATTGTTACACAATGGTCTAATATGCTCATAAAGCGAACTCCCAAGCGAGCAAGCCAGTGAACATCCTTTACTAGCTCCTTCCTTTCTTCCTCTACATGGGTTACACTACCCATAAATAATCTACTAAGAGCATCGTCTACTACATTCGCCTTACAAGGATGATAATTCACACTCATATTATAATCCTTAAGGAACTTAAGCCATCTTTACTGGAGAAGATTTCACTATTTTTGGGTGAACACATACTGAAGACTCTTATGATCGGTGAACACATCTAGATGAACACCATACAAGTAGTGTCTCCATATCTTGAGTGCAAACACCACTGCTTCAAGCTCTTGGTCATGAGTTGTATAGTTCATCTCATGCACCTTAAGATTTCTAAAAGCATACATTATAACCTTATCTCATTCCATTAACACACAACCAAGCCCAACTCTTGATGCATTGCAATAGATCACATAACCATTTGAACAATCGGGTAGAGTCATGAGAAGAGCTGTAGTCAATCTACTTTTCAATTCTCCAAAGCATTACTCACAATCATCTGACCGTTGGAACTTGACAGTCTTATGATTCAACCAAGTCAATGATGAGGCTATGGATGAAAATCATTCCACTAACCTTCTGTAATAACCAGATTGACCTAAGAAACTTTTGATATCGGCAGCGGAGGTAGGTCTGGACACTGTTTCACTTTTTCTATCTTCTGTGAATCCACCCGGATCCCATCTCTAGATATAATGTGACCAAGAAAAGCAACGGATTGCATCCAGAAATCATATTTTCTAAACTTAGTGAATAACTGGCGATCCTTGAGAGTCTGCAGAACAACTCCCAAATGACTTGCATGTTCTTCCTCACTCCTAGAGTAAATGAGGATATCATGAATAAAGAGTATTGCAAAAAAGTCCAAGTATTGTTTAAACATTCTGTTCATCAAATCCATGAAAGCTGCAGGAGAATTAGTTAGTCCAAACGACATAACTATAGATTCTAAATGACCATACCGAGTTCTAAAGGCTATTTTTGGAATGTCACTATCTCTGACTCTAAGCTGATGATAACCCGATCTGAGGTCTATCTTTGAGAAATGGCTAGCACCCTGATATTGGTCAAACAAGTCATCAATCTTAGGGATGGGATAGCTATTCTTGATTGTGACCTTGTTCAATTGTCTATAGACAATGCATATTCTGATAGAACCATCATTCTTCTTTAAGAACTATACTGGTGCACCCCATGGTAGAATACTAGGTCTGATAAAGCCCTTATCTAGAAGGACTTTCAACTTGTATTTCAATTCTTTAAGCTGCTGGATCCATTTTGTATGGAGGAATAGAAATAGGTTGGGTATTTAGAAGGAGATCAATTCTAACGTCTATTTCCCTTACGGGACGGACTACTGGAAGATCTTATAGAAACAATTCTAGAAACTCACAAACTATTGAAACTGACTCAAGAGTTGAGGTCTCAAAGCTAGAATCCTTAACCCTAACTAGATGATATAAATAACCCTTAGAGATCATCTTTCTGGCCTTAAGGTAAGAAATAAATTGACCCATGGGCGAAAGCTACTACCCTTCAGTTCTAAGATTGGTTTGTAGGGAAACTAAAAATGAACAATCCTAGTTCTACAATCAACATAGGAATAACATGAATGTAACCAATACATTCCTAGATGACATCAAAGTCTTCTATTTCTAACTCTACCGGATCTGTAGAGGTGACTTTCTTAGATATTGTGACAAGGTAATTTTTGTTAGCCGTCTAGCTATAATTGGGTCACCGACTGCAGTAGATACTATGAAAGGTTATGATAAAGTTTAAAAACTAACATTGAATAGGACTGCTATACTGAGTTACAAAAGACAAAGTCATGTCTGTTGTCTTTCCACTGAGTGAACCATATGTGAGTCACATCCTTGAGTTTGTAGGATGCCAATCTCACCTATCACTACCAGTTACTGACATCACACCAAATATTTTCTTGACCTCATCAATGAACTTATGTGGGTAATTCCAACTTGCGACCCTAAAAACATAGGAGCATTAATCCTAACAAAATCACAAACTCTGGTTTCCACTTATTGGTCATTTCTATCAGTAGAAACTAAAACCTGCTGATATTTCTGGTTGGTCATACTCTGAGCCAAAAGTTGAATTGGCGTTCTAAACTCTGCATTTTAACTTCCTTATCGTGTACTAGAGGAACTGAGTTAGCATTGCGTGCATTAGCATTCCATTCCTAAGCTCTACAAGAAGGCATGATCTTAGTGCACAACGTCACTTTAGAATGGAATTTGATGATACCTAATGCACGATAAAAGTAACAAGAAAGTGATGTTTTTCCTAAAACACTTCATAGCCTCCCTCTCATTAGATGTGGTGTACTTCACACCCATGAAAAGGACTCTAATAAGTGCGGATTTTTCAAACATCCTATTACTCTTGATCCTAGTGCTCTGAGATCAAGTTTTGCCACGCCCGAGCTACCCCAGAGACGCGGACACGGAACCTAGGACCACAAGTGATCTAACCCTACTGTCTTAATAATGAGCATACTAAAGATAATAAAATGATGCAGAAGCTAAATCATAATTTATAATTAAAAGATGGGAAATACTCATATTCTAAAACTGATATAATATAAAGACTGATAAGTTTAATACAATCAAGTTACTAACTCAACAGTAAGCTGAAACTAACTATGTTTGACATAAGACTTTAACTGACTAGAGGTACTGGTACAAGCCCCAGCTATATCTAGAAAAAACTGAAACTAAGAGTCTAAATACAGAAAAGAAACTCAAGACTTTAGTCCTCGAAAAATGAGGACTTACCATTGAATCTGATGAAGTGGAGAATGGAAAATATATCTATGCATGATATGGATGCTGAGAACCTGAACCTAGATCACGAGAAGATGTAGCGCATGTATGCATCAGTACTTGAAAGGTACTGAGCATGTAGGATAGAGTTAAGCTGAAATAAAACATAACTAAATAAGCATAAAATCAAGTATAATAATCTAGCTTGATAAACTAAATTTCAAGCTAAGTGGATGCAATAACCAATTTAAAACATGTTGAAACTGAATAGTGAATATACTTATAAACGGTCAATGCAGAGAGTCGACTGATCTGTGGGAGCTACTAATAACCGATAATAAAACCACATGAGCTAAATTTAGAGTCCGATGTATACGCCTCATTGAGAGGACCCAATATACCCTGCCAAAGGTATAAAGGCATGCTGGCGTGATATGACTAAACTGATTACCCACAGAGGAAACTTACAACCCACTTGGGTATTAGTTCTGGGACTTTTGGGTATGCTAAACCCTAGTCCAACTCGGTATTATGCTACTCCTTATGAATTCTGTAAATTTACTGATCGTGTTTGAGTTTCTGTAAATATTGGATAGCTCATAACTGAACATGCAAACTGAGAATGCAACAATTAATCTGCTAATTTTTCATTTATAACTTAGGCATGTATATCTGAAGTGCCTGAAATATATGACCTACCATGTGTAATTCAAGAACTAAAGAAATACAAAACTACGGTTCTTAAATTCATGAGATAATCAGAGTAATAACATAATAATTTGATTTGGAACAAATATTTCATAAATTCATGATGTTTTATCAAAGTTCTAGAAATCCTAGGTTTACTCATAACAAGAGAATCAAGAATCTAACTGAAAACTAGGGACCCAATGTGTGAAAGGAACCGACTAGTAAAATCCACATACCTGGTGATGAAATCCACAAAAAATACATAAGTTTTGAGCTTGGAACTATTGAAGATTATGGCATTCTTGAACTAAGGTTGTTGAGCTTTTTCTCCTCTCTTGCTTCTATTTTCAAAGTTTTGATTTAACGATTTGACTTACATAAGTTTTAATTATTTTTCTAGGCTTAAACTTACTAAAATCTGATGATTAAGGGTCTATACGACATATATTAGGGTTTAAACTGAGTGGGAAAGGTCCAAAAGACCCCTAGGAAAGTTGCTATTGGACCAATCGACGTCCAGAATAGATGGTCCGTCGATTCATCCACGCCCCGTCTGTTGGTCCGTCGATTAGGCTTGTTCGACAGTACTTTACTAATACAGGCATAACTTTTTACTCAGCGATCTGATTTTAGTAAGGTCGGTGAATATTGAAAGATAATGCAATTATCTATCTGTGAATATTTCATGGGACAAATAATTGATTTAGTGTTAAGAGTTATGACCATTTGAAGTTTACCAAACTGTATTTCCCCCTTAATTGTATGCTAATTCTCACCTATGGTCAGACCTATGAACTGTAGGTCCAACTAAGGCCCGTCATGGTCATACTTAGCTCTTGTCAAAGAGTTGGTGAAGGGTATCTTGATTGACGTCATGGATTATGGACCTAGCCTAACCGACGGACCATAAGTTTGTCCGTCGACCAACACTTAACCAATTCTTCTAGGCTGAGATTTTTGGGAGATTCTGATCCCATCGACGGTTTTGCAGGATAGCTCATCGGTCAGGCTACGGTCTGTCGATAGTCTCGTTACAGAATCAAATTTTCTTAAAACTAATATTTTTATGTGTTTAAGTTGTGGGGTGTCACACTCCCAATCTCCTTCTCGTCCCATTCCTCTCCCTCTGTATGTTATCTTCTTTGTCTCAAGTTACAAGTTTTATATTTAAAAATATAGGCTTATAATTATGAGTTTAAGCATAAATAATCAACACTAGAAACCCTACATCAACACTAAAGCACGTAATCCAATCATCAGCATCGTAAAAATATCCAACAAAAAATACAAGAATTATTCAATAAAGTAGAAAATACAAAATGAAATAATTTAAAAGATAAGAACTCGAGAAAAGTAGAGTGTCATGCATAAAAATTTTTCAATCATTCTTTCAGCTATTGATTGTGCGAGACTCTGCATCAAATGCTGCAAAATAAAAGTGCCATGTTAAGGACAGATGAAACTCCACAGATCAGTGTAATATGTGTAAAATTTGTACATCTTTATCTGGATTTGGAGTGAATCTTCAACAATTAAAAAAAACATTAGAGTTATTCAGTTGAATGAAATTGGCAAAGTTTTAATTCATGAATTTGACATAGTAAAATAAACATATCGTCAATTGAGTTCATCATGCTGGTTAATTGCATTGATCATGATACCCTCCAAACCGGGCAATCAAAAAAACATCTCATCATATTTTGTATCATATCAAATATTAAAAAATCATTATAGAAATTTGATTAACATTTCTCCGCTAGAATAGGTTGTCACTTCACCAGTTGGAGAAAATATTTGATTTTTAGTAGTAGTTCATGAGATCTAATGGTAATTCGAGTCTCTTTCAATTGGGTTTTCAAAGCTCTTTATTTTTCTGTAAGTATCAGCCTCAGATATTTTCTTTACAAAGGTTGGATGCTAAATTTTGTATTTATATATTAAGAATGTGTTTTGTTCTTATATTTACGTAGAATGCTTGAAGGAGGTTTTTTAAGGTTATAATACTCAATCTGTTTCTATTTATTTGTCTTACAGTATGTTTCATAGGAATGCATATTTTGTTTATTTGAAACTCTTCAATTCTAACTTTTTGTGTGACATTTTTAAGACCACTAGATTAAAGAACATTTCGTACATTCCTACACATGTTAACCAATTGATTATACTCCATCTGTTTCCATTTGTTTGTCTTACAGTATGTTTAATAGCGAATGCATCTTTTGTTTATTTTAAACTATTCAATTCTAACTTTTTGTGTGACATGTTTAAGACAACTAGATTAAAGAATATTTCATACATTCCTACACATGTTAACCAATTGATAATACTCCATCTGTTTCGATTTGTTTGTCTTACATTATGTTTAATAGTGAATGCATCTTTTGTTTATTTGAAACTCTTTGATTCTAAGTTTTTGTGTGACATGTTTAAGACCACTAGATTAAAGAATATTTCGTACATTCCTACACATGTTAACCAATATTTATTCAGGATTTATCATGGTTATGTTAGAAAATATTTATCTTGATGGATGTATCAAGGTCTAGTGAAAAAATTTGTCAGTTGAAGAGTCCACTTCAGAATAGTTTTGTTTTCAGTTGAGATTATATACAACAAAAGTTATCATTAGATTATTGAGATGTCTCCATTAGAGACATTCTATGAAGGGAGGTGTAGATCTCTAGTTGGTCTATTTGACACATTAGAGATGAGACAGTGAGTATTAATATTGTGGAATAATCGTTGAGACAGCTAACCTTTCTTATCATCGCCTTCTTTTAATCGTTCGAGTACGAACAATGAGTAAATTCTTATCTAATGTAATGATCCATTTTGTAGTTTAGAGTACTAGAACTTTTTATTTCACAAAATACTTTTCGATTGGTTCGAAATGGATATTTTGGGACTATTTGTAACTGCAATTAAGAAATTAGTGGGCTAATTTTAATATGAATAGTTAATTTACTATTGAGTGATTAATTAAAAAAAAAGGGCTCGACGGATAGGCACAAGTGTCAATGGAGAACGGCCGATTAATGTAATGATTTTGCTTAAAAGTGAATGCACTTATATTTCATCTTGAAGTTTGAATCAATTGTTATTAATAGTTAGAGTGATTAGTGTGATTGGTTGGTAGATAGATATATCACTACATATATGAATCATATCTGTCAAAATTTTAGTTTCTAAGCCACATAATAACATATTATTAAATGTGAGTTGGAAAGCAATTGGGTTTAAATTAGCATAATTTAATTATCAACTTATTTGAATTATGTTTACAGAACTATGGGTTGAAGGAGAAATGATTTCCTTGGTTTAATGGTGAAGTTCTGATAACTATAGTGATGTGTGATCCCTTACAAAAGTGAGGAATAGGTTTCGTGGATAAGGATGACTTAATAATAATTAAATGTTCGGAGGTATTGAGGAGGATAATCTTTGGAGAAGTAGTTGCCTGACTTCGGTTTTTCGGTGGAGGTAGATTGTGGTTTATGCTATTTGATAGTAAACCCTTAATAGTGATTGATATTCATTGAATGATTTTGTGAAGTTTTTTATGTACTTGATTGTGTGGATGGTGGATTGGCTGTGCATTTTGTGATTGGTATGGAATCTTGATAACATGGGATTTATATTCTTGAACCCTCTTTATCAATGTGATTCCTTGAATAAAGAAGTATTGATGAAATATTATCAATGAATTAAAAAGAGTGATAATAAATGATAAACTAATATATAATTTGATCGGAGTGTCACATTCGGACACTGTATTCTTGGATCAGAGTGTCAAGTTCTGAGACTGTATAATTTGATCGGAGTGTCACGTTCCAACACGATAATATCAAAGGAAAAACATATTGAATTAATGGAATGTACTCAATCTCAAAGAACACAATTCCTTTAATGGTTTGGTTGGACGCATGAGTCCTCATGGATGATCTTGATATTGTTCACTTATTACATACTTACTTTAGTGTTGTTTACACTGGTTCATGTCGTTTGTTGTTTATCACGTGTTCAGTGCTATAGTTGAGTTTATATTATTATTCATTGCATATTAGTTTCTATTTTGGGTTGTGCAATGATACCTACTCAGTACATGTTTCCCCGTACTAAGCCCTACTTGTGTTTTTCTTTGTTTTCCTTTTATGGAGTGCAACCAGTGTACAAATAACTTCGAATTTCCCTCAGCGCTAGCCAGTCTTCAACATATTAGATTCCAGAGTGAGTTATTCGTTAAAGCTCGTGTTGAATTCTCTCACTCATGACATGATATCCTATGTTTTCAGACACATGTCTTTTATTCTTTTATTTTGGTGTATTTGATATTTTTAGACTAAGTATATGGAGATTATATGTCCTTGATGTGATGAATTTCAGGTTATGGGAAATTATACTTTAATAAATTTTGGAGCGTCCGCATTACTTTTGTTATTCGTAGTTGAATTAGTGGCATATATTGAAGTTTGGATTCCTTGGTTAACTCACTTAAGAGGTTAAGTGTGGGTGCAACTCATGAGTCATTTCGGGTTGTGACACATCTCATGTAAATACATATTTAAATGTTCACTATTGCAAAGCTAGTTATCTACTAGAGTTGCTGAAATGAAGATTGTAATACATTAACTAATGTAGAAGGAGACTCATATTTGTACAATTTTCCGCACCCCCTTAGAGATTGATTCGCTCCCATACATTTTGCATTGCCGTAAATTGCTCCGCCCAGTCCAATATATTGTCATCCTTAAACTCATTATTCCTCTTAGAAACTTAAAAATAAGGGTTATTTTCTTAGAAAGACTATTGTAACATTGACCAAGAACAATGTAATAATTTTAATGTATTAATGTTGAAGTATATTTCGAGCCTTTTTTTCTAAAATATATACTGATCATATTGAGCTAAGTGACATAAGTAGTTTCTCAATTTATTATAGGTAAGAGTGTAATTTTCGCCAAAGGCTTGAGTCACATGATATTCCCCAATCCCCAGCCTGTCAATAGAAAAAATAAAATAGGGCAATAAATCCCTTTTTGCTGTACTTAAAGAGCTAAAACTCACCAGTGAGATTCTCCCTCTCTCTCGTCAAAGAGACGAAGAACATAACATACAGAAAGAGAGAGAGGGATGGGAGGAGAAAGAGATTGGGAGTGTAGTAGTTGCTGTAATATGAATTATGCATTCAGATGTATCTGCAATAGGTGTAAGCAGCCTTCTCTCCTCGTTGACAACAAAAATCCTCATGATTCAAAGTGGTTTCCTCGAATTGGAGATTGGATCTGCACTTGTATGTATCTTTCTGAATTTGTATGTATTTTTTTATTCTTTGATTAATTGTGTTGAGTTTTGAAATTGTGTTAGTTGTATGTATGTGAATTTACTGATAGATGTTGATAGAGGTAATGTAGGAGTTGGATTTTAGTTGATAAGTTTTCCTACTAGAGAGTAAAAAGTTCTTCTTTGAGCTACCAAAGCTTATCAACTAAAATCCAAATCCTACATCACCTCTATCAGCATGTATGAGTATGTTCACATACAACAAATACAATTTCACAACTCAGCACAATCAATCAAAGAACTAAAAAAACAGAGACAAATTCAGAAAGATACATACCAGTGCAGATCAATCGCCAATTCGAGGAAACCACTTTGAATCGTGAGGAGTTTTGTTGTCAACAAGGAGACGAGGCTGTTTACACCTATTGCAGAAACATCTTAAAGCATAGTTCTTATTACTGCAACTATTACACTCCCAATCTCCTTCTTGTCACATTCCTCTCTCTCTCTGTATGTTATCTTCTTCCTCTCAATTTACATGTTTTAGTAATAATAAATATAGGCTTATAATTACGAGATTAAGTATACACAATCAACACTAGAAAACTTACCTCAACACTAAAGCACGTAGTTCAATCATCAGCATCGTAAAAATATCCAAAAATTGACAAGAATTATTCAATCAAATAGAAAAGTACCACACAACAACGAAATAAATCAAAATAAAAGAACTCGGGAAAAGTAGAGTGTCATACATAGAAATGTTTTCAATCATTACTTTATCAGCTTTTTTGATTGCGCGAGAATCTGCATCAAATGCAGCAAAAATAAAAGTGTCATGTTAAGGACAGATGAAACTCCATAGATCAGTAAAAGATATGTAAAATTTAGTACCTCTTCATATGGATTTGGAGTGAATCTTCACCAATTAAAAAACATTTGAGTTTGTCAGTTGAATGAAATTGACAAAGTCTAATTCAGAATTTGATATATTAAAATAAACATACTGTCGATTGAGTTCTCAGGCTGGTTAATTGCATTGATCATGATATCCTCAAAACAGAGAAATCAAAAAAATATGACATCATATTTTGTATCATTTCAAATATAATAAAATCATTATAGAAATTTAATTAATCTTTTTCATCTAGAATAGGTCGCCACTTCACCAGTTTGAGAAAACATTTGATTCTTAGTAGTAGTTCATGAGACCTCATGGTAATTCGGGTCTTTTTCAATTTGGTTTCCAAAGCACTCTATTGTTCTTTAAGTATCAGCATCTCATATTGGATTTACAAAGGTTGGATGCTAAATTTTGTATTTATATATTAAGAAGGTGTTTTGTTCTAATATTTACACTGAATGCTTGTAGGAGGTTTTTTAGTTAAGTAATTATCAATTCATAATACTCCATCTGTTTCTATTTGTTTGTCTTACTTTTATTTTCAGTATGTTTAATACGGAATGCCTCTTTTCTTTACTTGAAACTCTTTCATTCTAACTTTTCGGATGACATGTATAAGACGACAAGACTAAAGAACATTTAGTTCGTTCCTACATATAATAAGTTTAAGACCACACTCTACCAAAAATGATCATTAGAAATAATAAATTAATAACAATAGATTAATTGTCGCTAAATATGTCTTTTTAGAGGCAAGTAGCACTTCATGTAATGTCCATAAAGTCTATATTGACATTTGATCCATTGACAATTAACTAATGTTGGTAAAAATTTTAACACTCCTTGTAAATGTACATATTTATTGTCGCTAAAAGTTATTTTTATGGTAGTACCACAAGATTTAAAAGTTTTTTTAAAATATAGATTTTTAAAGTTCACCAAACTAGACAAATAATTTAAAACAGAAAGAGTATATCACTAATTAACAATCAAAATAATTCAAATTCGTTAACAATTAGATTTAAACAATTGATGTTTTATCTTCAACATTGTTTTACTATTGTTAAAGAGTTCCACATTAGTATTTCAAAAAAATACACTTCAATGTACATTAAAAATGTAAGGTCAAATATTAATTGTTATTTAACTGTTTTTAAAAAATTAATTGGTCAAACACAAATTGTTTTCCATAAAAAAGGAAGGGGATTAAAATGATGTGGAGAAAAGAAGGGTGGTTCTGAACTACATAGACCAATGCAAGGCTGATATTATATGCTACATGAAACAAAATTACATAGGGGGTTTACAAGATAGAATGAAACAAATATGGGAAGGAAGATGGATCAAACTTGCATGTCTTGAGGCAAAAGGAACTATATGGGGAATATTACGTAACGGGATAGCAGGGTGTGAAAGGGAGAGATAGTATAAGTTGGTGCTTATACTCTAACATGCAGTTTTGAGGCTTTACTTCAAAATTCCAATTGCCACATCTCAGGGTATATGCACCAAATTTTAAGGTGGAAAGGATGGAGGTGCGGAAATGAATTAGGAATTGTTAGAGGATTAATGGAGGGGCCTTGGGAAATTTGTGGAGATTTTATTATGTTCAGGTTCTCCTCGGAAAAAACAAACTGCCAAAGTTCTTTTGTCATGATTGAGTTCTTTGATACTATTGAGGCGTACAACTTATAGAAAATGGCAGGCCTACACAGATTATATTAAAATTTTTAAAATAAAAATTAATTATTAAAAGTTTATATTAGGCAAATAAGAAACTATATAACTGGTATTAAATTAATTGTTCATGATATAATTTTTTTTAAAAAATATATTAATTAATAAACATATTTTCTTAAATATATTATGAAAAAAAAATTGATTTATATATTATTCAAATTAAAAAATTTCAATTGAATTGGCCATAAAAACAAAAAGTATGAAGTATCCACTAACATCGTGAAATGCATGTTTGATTAAAAAAAATATATAAATAAAATGTCATATATTATTAAATGTTTGACAAAAAGATGATCTATAGTTCTAATCAAAAATAACTTGCAATGTGAATTTAATATTTCTAATTAAAAGTAACTTGCAATGTGAATTCAATATTGCTAAAATAAATGACACTGAAAATATAATATAAGTAATAAATTCAAAGCATGAAATTTAACATAATACTCTTATCGCAAATTTGAACATCGCATACATAAATATGATTTATTTATTTTAAAAAAAACACATGTCTATAACCTTACATAAAAATAAATTCTATTTTTATTTAAAAATTAGAATACTAATATAATTATGCTAATGAGAAATTAAGCATGGCATAAAATAGAAAATATGAAAAATAGCATAGAATCACATGAAGTAAGGTTGAGAACGAGAAGAAATGAAATTTAATTATATAAAATAAAAAGTAAAGTTTTAGAAAAAAAAATTAAAAAAAAAAAGCTAAAATAATAGAAGTAAAAAATTAAAAATAAATAGAAATAAAAAACGGTAATTAGTTGGTAATTACATCATGTAATTACTCTGTTACACCCTCAAGATGAAGTAGGTCAAACTAGAGCTTCACATGTGTTCCATAAAAAAATAATTATGTATCTTAGAATTAGAAGTCAGTTGGTGATGTTTGGAATTAATACGTCAAGGAACGACAAAGACGTTCGGAAACTAGCCTTGTGTGTGCGCTAGTGTGTCCTTGTATGTTGTATTTGTTTATGTGTGTTATTTGGAGTCTAAAATCAGTGGGGATAATCCTAGAACCTTGAGGGACATGTTTAGGGTCAAAATGTTCTGTTACGACTCCCCGAGGACCACACTCCCCAACGAGGACCCAAACTTTGGCCAAGCAAGTGGCCTAAGGCAGCAGGGTTTGTGACTTGGTGAAACACAGGGGCATCGTGGACAGGTCGTGCACCTCCCTATATAGAATTTATTTCCAAAGCCTTGTGTAAACATTTTCGTGATGCAGACTTGTTCCCCAACGATAATTCCGAAAATTTAAGTGATATTTGACTTGTCTAAATTGGTCAAACCCATGTAAGCGTGCTTTGGTTATTTTGGGGGGAGGGGTGTTATGTACTGATTTTAGGTCATTATACATCCATTCCCCCATCATAAACACCAAGACCTTAATTAGAAATCAAAAATTCCTAAAACCCTCAAAATCTCTCCTTTTCCAAAAACCCCTCAAGCCTCCATTGAAGGTCTAGGTCTTGGAGCTTGGGATATCGATGTAAAAGGGTTTCTACTTCAAATTTTCTTGGGTTTCTTCATGTTAAGGTATGGTAGTTCATCGTTGAACTCTCTTTCGTTCAAGGAGACATTTCAAAGTGATTTCAAAAAGGGTTTTCAAACTACAAACTCTTCTATTTTCGACTCTAAGCATGGGTCTTGCGTGAAAACGTTTTAATTAATTTATTATGATACTATTTAATATTATTTGAAGGTCAAAACCCCAATGAACCCATGTTGATTCAATTTCTAAACTTTTGGCTTATGAAGTAGGTTTAATATACATTGTTGATAATATTAGAAATATGGTTTTCTTTATGTTATAATGAGATTTAGTTACTAACTTAAAAGCACTTTTATGATGTATTGTTGAAGAAGTTGAGAAAACGTTGTAAAGACTTGGATGAAGGGTAAGTTGTTTTAATCTTGCTTAGTTCTTATTGTGAAATTATCTTGAGTGGTGTGGTCCACCTTTAGTAGCGGTGGTTACTTGAAATATATTAATATATGTGTATATTGTGATTTGTGGACTTGAAGGCATTGAATGTGAAGTGAAGTGAAAGTATGTCGATTATACATGAAATGTCTATGAAGTTGAGATTGTGTATCTTGAAGATGTTAGGTACAAATGAAGTATATGTGCATGGGAAGAATGATAGTGTGTGATTATGAACGTGAAGATGATTAGAGATCAATATTATTATGCATGATGGGTTATGTGAAAGGTGTTCTCACATGTACTCTCACATACACACCTAGAATGAATGAATGAATGAATTTAATGAAAGAGTATGTATTCGAGTCTATTGAAAGGTTTTCTCAAGAAGACTCTAATGAATGAAATGAGGGATTTGTAGGGTAGACACTCTTTGTGAATTGAGATGAAGTGTATAGACCATCCCTACAATTCCCATAGCATAAAAAGGGGGATTTTGGGGTGAACACTCTTCGTGATTTGAGATGAAGTGTTTAATAGCAACCTCACTATTCCTAAGAGCTTTCCAAGATAGGTTTGAGGTTGGATACCCTTCATGAGTTGAGATGTGGTGTCCACAAGTAACCTCTAGAGATAAATACACTTCGTTAGTTGAGAAGTGGTACTAAATAGCTATACCATAAACTATAGTCAATGAGTGTTTAAGACTCCGTGGGGGAGTTATGCTTAGCACCAAGAGGATTTGAAAAAGGGGTGGGTACACTTCATTAGAAGCGATGATGTATCGAATGTACCTCTAAGATGAGTGCTCCTCACTAGAAGATGAATGTGTCACTTTGTAGCAATCTCTTTATCCTTTAAATATGCGTCCGCGTAGGTATAGCTATTGGAGATTCCATGTAAAGGCTAAATTATGACCCTACCATAGGCAAGTGGGGATCCCTCCTCCGGCAGGAGTTAATACCGGGATTCAAATCTAGCTCGCATGGTCTATGTCAGTTAAAGATAGACCCGACAAATGAATGTTATGAACTAAGTATTCTTAAGGGTGTACTACTTAGGGTAAATAGTGGAATGAGACTCTATCTATCCATTGCACAAGTAGGCATTTGGAGGCAGTCTTGGTGTGTCCTTGTATGAAATGTATGAATGGGTCATGATATAATGTAATTAAAGTAATGGGATTTTATGTTCAATGTTAAGGAAGCATGTTGATGTTATGACATTTATAATGAAAGCTTAGTATGTGATTCATGTGATTTGCCTATTTTATGTTTATTCCTACGGAACACTAAGAGGAAATGGTAGAATGGGATGCTGCTTTCACATTCCACCAAGTGTAAATTGGGGGTTTCCTTGGAAGATGTTCTTATGTGAAGTTCCTAAGTATATGTATATTGCTATAGCTTCTTTTATATGGAATGGTGACTCGTGTAAATGAAATGAGGTAAGCCTATCCCTAGTTGACTTAAGGATCTCATGAGTAGGTATTGAGGAGGTTGAATGGTCGATATCTCTATGTATTACTTAGGGGAGCCTTTGGTCAACATAGGATAGGAGTAGTTCATGTGTAATTTTGGTTTCACTGTAAGTATGCTTTTATGTTGAGAAAAATGGATGTTTTGCCTTATGTGATAAATGGTGGTTTTAAATGATATCTTGTAACATAATTCATGAAGGTTTTTATCAAAATAGCATGACTTGTATGTTTCAACTAAATTCTCCCTTTTTGCATGATTTTGCATATGTCGTACTTTGTACAGTCTTTGTACTAATCCCATACTTTTCTATACTATATGAGTATAGGTTTGGAAGCAAAGAGAAGTCTAGAATGCAAAGCTTGGAAATGAACTCTCTCAAGACTTGTTTTGTCATCATATATTTGAGGACATAGTCTATGTTTCTTAGTTTTGTTATAAAGACATATTATGTATTTATTTAAATGTAAAGGGTCATGTCCCTAAGATATTATGTCGTGTATTTATGTTTGGCTTGTAACGATGACATTTTCATAGTGTTAATGAAAGAATTCATTTTTATATTAAACGTCCTGAAAATTTTACATTCCGCACTACTTTCCATGTCTTATGTAATGAATGATAGCTAAGTGCAAGACCTTTGAGAGGTCAAGTACGCCTTGTTTCGATCTAAGGGTTGCCCTAACTTCTAGGGTGTACTTGCGGGTCGTAACATACCAGCAAGTCATGGTTGTGAATTGGAGAGTGTGATTACCCCCTGCCAATTACACCAATTACCTGCTAAGCAAGGAATTACTTGTCCAACAAAATAGGACAAACAATTTAATTACACCCACTTACACCAAATCTAGTTACCAGAGTGTCCTTTGAAACATGCACTTAGTATTTTTTGGCTCAAGCTGAAATTTGAATTCGAGACTTCAGGACTCTCAACCACTTTCCTGACCATTATGTCACATTTTTTAGTGCAGAATGTGACAAGTTTATAAATGTGCAATATTTATTGAGCGTAAAATTAATGAGGGAATATATAATTGCTATTCCTAAAAGTCAATTTATAACCTATTCGGATAAACTTTTTTAAAAATAGCTTATTTTAAATTAGTTTAATTTAAAAGTTCTTTGCTAATTTTATTTTTTTTGTGATAAATAATTTGTATTTATCAATAAATTTTAAGAACACTTTTGAGTATCAATCAATATTTGACCAAACTTTTTAAAAGTACTTCAAAATGTAACTTTATCAAATACTTATGTCGTCATACTCTTCAACAATAGTAAATTAATTATTGAAGCACTTTAATTGCTAATGAACTTGAATTTTTCTAATTGATAATTAGTGATATTCTCATTCTGTTTTAAATTTTTTTGTATGCCTTATTCTAATTTGATCTAACTTTATAAAAATATGAAGACTTTTAAAACTTGTGTTCCTAAACTAAATTAGTGTAGAATGTACTAAAATATTATTTCATCTTGTTGTCTTTAATACATCACATGAAAAGTTAGAATTAAAGAGTATTCAATAAGGAAAAATACCTTTATTTTTAAAAAGACTAAAATTAAAATAAGACAAATAAATTTAAACAAATAGAGAAGTTTAATTAATTCTATTTTTGTCATATTCTTACTTCTTTGAGTTGATAGGAAATAAGAGAATGCCAGTTGTCGGTAGAGGCGGAGCCAGAATTTTTGATAAGAAGGTTTAAAATTTGAAGAAATAGACACACAAAATAGCTTCAGGGGGTTCGACATCTACTATATATATTTAAAGAAATATTTTAAACATATAAAAATACTACAATTTTTCCCTGAAGTGGGTTCGGATGAACCCCCTAAATATATCGTGGCTCCGTCACTAATTGCCGGTCGTATTCATTTTTTGACACATATGTTGACCTTGATGTCACGTTTCGGCACACTAACAATTTGGATATGGATTTCATGAAAGAACCTCTTGTTATTATTATGTTCATATCTATATTTCATGGATATTATATATGGTATGTTTCACTAAAATGATGAATGAATTGTTAATTTCGTATGTGAGTGTTGACTACGTTGTAATTACATATGTATATTGTGCTTACTGAAATGGTCGTCTTATCCGACCAGTACACTATGGTTGTGTACTGATATTGCACTTCCTTTTTTGTTTAAGTACAGGGCATCTTCATGTGACCACTGACATACCTCGGTTAGGAGATCATTGAATGAGACCGAATTCAAGGGCGATCCAATTCTTCCAGGCTTATTTGGGTTGTATATTGATTTTGTCCATTACCTTTGGACTCAGAGATTAGTCAAACATATTTGTGTTAGTTTCAGGGTTAGAACACTCAGTCTCAGACTTGTCATTAACAGAGTTCTAGTACATTAACCTTCAGGCTAATGGTTGAATATTCGTAATAGTTATGTTTAGATATTCATTTAAGATTTCAGAGTTTATGGAAACTATATGTTATACTATCATTTAAACATGCTTTCGTACTTCAAATGTTTTTTTTTTTTTTGTGTAAGTTGCTTAATTGGGTTTAATGATTCTCCAACCGGAGGGTCAGTGTGGGTGTCAATCACGACGATCTGGGTCGTGATAAAATGATCATAGTTTTAGATGATTCCTTATTACTTTTTAGTGAATCCACTTAGTTAAGAAGTTCTATATCCTGACTAGGTATAGGGCAATTTCGGCAGCATGGGCGAGACGTTGTATCATCATGTAGCTCATAGTTATTATTGTTGGTTAAAGAATCTTCCATTAGAGTTAAATTGTATTTATATATATCATTTATTATTGTCAGTTCAAAGATGAGAAAGTATTTTGTTAAGTTTTAAATGATTTAAATCTTCTATTTCTTTACATTCAGCTTGAGTACATTGTTATCTATTGCAGTCCTTTGCTTTTTTGTTATCAAACTTTATTACACACTCATACCTTCAATTACCGATGTCATTTGACTTGCATTCTTTTATGATGCAAATATAGGTGTTCATGATTATCAACTAACAATTCGTTGAGATCATTGTACTCTCCGGTTAGGTTTGGTGAGCCGCCTTGTTTTCCTGAGGACTTCACAATTACTTCTCATTTAGTAGTTTTGAGGTGTCGTGGGTCTTGTACCGACATCATTTATTAAATAGAATGTTTTGGAGAGTCTTTCAATTTTCCGATATTTTATTTAAAGTTAAGTTTCATACTAAGAATATTGGGAAAATGCATAAGTACCTTCAACCTATGTGCAAAATAAGAGAGACACACTTATACTATACTAAAGTCCTATTACTTTTCGAATTTATTTTATAAATAATTTTCTACTCCTTTTTGGCCTATGTGGCACTATCATTTAAAAACTGTCAACACGTGTTGGGCCAGGAGATAGTTTGAGATTCAGTAAACCATTTTTAAACATTTCTTTTAATTTGATGTTTATGTGTGCTCAAGTTAGTCTTCCACTTGTAGTGATGGTTCATTTCTTTTAATTTTTTTAATTTAAAGAATATGATATTTTATAATTTCTTTTATTGTTCTATGATTGAATATAATACTTCTGCATGAGACATCTTGTAATGACTCATTTGGTCATTTAGAGTAATAGATCTTTTTATTCCATAAAATACTTTCTGATTGGTTTTACATGGATATTTTAGATATATTTGTAACTGAAATTATGAAATTAGTGGGGTAATTTTAATATTAATTTGGTTGGTGGATAAAGGAGGTAAAATTAAAATTAGTAGGGGGTCATATTTTTACCTATTTTATAATTGGTAAAAAAATAATGAGGGTTTACTAATAATTGAGTGATTATTTACAAAAAAAGAGGGTGAAGGGCTCGACAGTTATATTTCTTCTTGAAATTCTGAATCACTTGTTAATTGAATGCACTTATATTTCTTCTTGAAATTCTGAATCACTTGTTAATAATATTAAGAGTGATTAATGTGATTGGTTGGTAAATTGATATATTCCTACATATATGAATCATATCTGTTAATATTTTAGTTTCTAAGCAACATAATACTGTATAATTATATGTGAGTTGGAAAGAAATTGGGTTTAAATGACTATATTTGGATTTGTAGAGAAGGATATGATAAGATTGAAGAAGACTTGATCGATGATAAATCAAGATACATAACTTCATAAAAATCTTCAAGGTATGAGCTACATTAATAGAAAAGGGGATTGAGTTATAGATTCATATTTTAAGTTTGTCATTACAAGTCTTCATTGGTGGTTGTATGTTTATCAAGGTATGGATTGCTAGGTAAGAAATGATTGATCACATTTAGCATAGAGCATTTGGAAGGACTTGTGCATAATTTGAGCAAAAAATTTGGTTACTTTTGATTGTTAAAGGGCTTCCTGTAATATTTAAATTCAAATCCTAAGGTAAAAATGTGAAGGATTTTTTTTACCAAAGAATAATATTGAGAAGTAATAAAAAAAAAAGGAGCGAGAGTATGATATGTTGATGCGTTGGGATACTTAGAATTTTGTAACATGAAAAGAATTGGAAAAAAAGTGAATGAATAAGACCTTTGGTATTAATCCTTGGGCTTAAGTTGAAGGTTGTATTCATTATATTTTTATTATTTTGTTTTCTATGAGTTTTGATATTACCATGAGATGTGAACTAGTTTTGATATGACCGTGAGATTTGATTTTGGTGACAAACAGTAAGGGATGGAAAATTTAGAATTTTACGTTTGGTTAGATTGTTCAAATTAAGATAGATGATTTAAGAATGATGCATAAAGTGAGATATAATTTTACATGGTTATTTAAAATTTAGAGTTGAACCAATCCTACTCAAATTGATGGGCTACATAGAAGGTTATGATGTGTTAAATCGATATTTGATGGTAAATAGATGTTATGAGCTTATAGTATACACAATAATTTGAGTGATCAAGAATTTCCGCAAGTGTTTGCATGAGGTATATGATGGTTTAGAATGGCAGCTAAATCATGGTATGGGAAAGTGGTGTAAAATTGACTTGGGTGTGATTAAAAAGTTTTATCTCGATGGAAAGGTGCTATAAAATTTGAAGTTAGTGCTATTAGTCATGTTTGGGAATCGTATTTGTCATGAAATGCTTAGATAGAAATAATGATAGCCATAGTTTGAACATGTATTGATAAGAATACTTTAGCACTATTGATGGTTGGAAGTAAGGTAGATGATCAATATGTCTATGATGTTTTGTTAGTATTAAGAGTGTTAACTTTGGTGGATGTGGGTTCGATAAACTAAGAATGTATGCAATTATTATAGTGACTAAATTGCTGATTGTGGGTAGCTATAAAATAAAGGAAAAAGAGTCTAATGAATGGAAATGTTTAATATGGGAAATACGGAAGCAGTACCTAGAATTATTCGACCTTGGTTATGTACATTCTTGTGTGATCTACTACTCAATTCTTGGCATGGTTTAGAGTATGATTCACTTTCTACGTCTGTGTTTGTTTTCACTTCTATGGTGAACTTTAGTAATGGATCGGGTGTATCGATTATATGATTTTTCTTGTGGTAATGTGGCATCCTTGGTTAGAATTCTTCATTTCAGTTGTGAAAGATTTGATGTTTATTAGGATAGTTGATGTATATAGCGATTCTGCACGCACAAGTTTGCTTATGAGAATTTATAAGAGAGCTACCATGAAAAAGTTTCACTTGTTCGATAGATTTAAGTTTTATATCATCATTGGTATCATGTTTTGGCTATGTGTGATTGAACGTGTGTACCATTGGCCTAATTTTTTCATTTTTAAGGTTTGTCTATAATAGATACTAATGTCGCATTTTGACAACGTTTTTATAGGTTTTGTATGCTTGAGTGTATCATTCTATGGTGGTTACTTGATCATTTCCATATTTGAATAAGATGAGTTTGATTCTCCTTGATTTCTGAAGATTATATTTTTATAGCTTAAGTTCGAGGAAATATTATGTTAGGAAGATGTAATCTTGATAAGGTCTGTGATGGTTGATGATTACGAGTATGTGGTGGTTGGTGCAAATTCGCTCTTGGTTGTAACCAATATTGATACAGGATTTTATCATGGTTATCTTATAAAATATTTATCTTGATGGATGTGTCAAGGTCTAGTGGAAGAATCTGTCACTTGAAGAGTCCACTTGGGAATAAATCTGAAGAAATAAACACACGAAATAACTGAAGGGGGTTCGACATCTACTACATAGAAAAAATTAATTTAACGATATAAAAATAATATAATTTTTCGATGAAGTGGGTTCGGATGAACCCCCTAAATATATGATGGATCCGAACCTAGTTGTCGGTCATTTTAATTTTTGACAACTTCTATTGGGATGAAAATGGGGAGGGTGGTGAGAGGGTTAACTCGAACCATAAAATTATCAATCGGCCCTACCCCACCCCGTATAACATTCTTTTCTATTCT
Source organism: Solanum chilense (assembly GCA_032847665.1). Classification (NCBI taxonomy): domain Eukaryota; kingdom Viridiplantae; phylum Streptophyta; class Magnoliopsida; order Solanales; family Solanaceae; genus Solanum; species Solanum chilense. The sequence continues at coordinate 18,304,560 of CM064966.1, forward strand.
CAATCAACCCCACCCCTTATAAATTCGCTATGCTCTAATAACACCCCAGAAATTTTTTGAGGTAAGAGTAGAACCATTCTTCGTTGATAGTTAAATTTTACTGAGGAATTGAATTTTTCTTAATTTTTAAGGTCAATTGATGTGGAACCATGAGTTTTTTTAAAAAATAAAATAAAGTGAAGTCATTCTTAGGTTCTCCTAATGTTTGACTCAACTTCAAGCAGCTATAACTTTTAGCACATTATTATTTCGAAGACCCATAAGATATCAAATGAAAGCTCTGGGAATTGCTTTCCAGCGTTGCTGAGTTTTGTAATTTTTGAGGTTGTATGAGGGAGATATGCCCATTTGAATTCAGGTTGTCCAAATAAGGTAAATTACCTGAAAATATGAAGGGTATTTTGGTCTTTTCCTTACCCAATCAGATTAAAGAGAATTTTAGTTATATTTTGGGGAAAATCAAATTTGAGTTGGTTTTTAGAAATCCAAATACACTAGGGGGTAGTTTTGTAGGATGCATTAGAAGAAATAGTTCATGTATTATGTAATGTATTATTTAGTAATATGTTTTAGAAACTTGGGCCTACGTATAACTAATCCATGAATTAGTTATACCTCCTACTTGGTACTATTGATGTATTACTATTGTCTTCGATTTGGAGGTATTAGTAATACATAGGATATAATACCATAGGATAAGACTATGATTTTAGTTGAGAGTTCAAGAAAAGGCAAGAAAAGAATAAAGGAAAATAGGAGAAAAAAGGAAAGGATGAAGGCGTTTGTCGACATTCTTTAGTCTAGTTGTGGATTTTCGCCATGGTTCTAATCCCTAAGAAATATATAATCTTCCATAGTGTTGGGTTTGTTCACCCACACACCAATCATGTATTTTTTTCAATGAAATTTCATGCTTAAAGTTCAAAGATTAGAGTTCTTGATGAGTTCTTGAAAGGTGTTCTTAAAACTTATTAAAAAATCTTGTTGTGTTGGAGTTTTGATGATCTTTTGAGATCAAATTGCGTAATTTTAGTGTTATTTTTAGTACAATTATAGTGTAATTAAGTTAAGTAGCCAAATCCAAGGGATTGGGGAAGAAACAGTTAAAAGTTAGGCGATTTAGAGTGAGAAACGTGCAAAAGTGTTTGGCAGAATTTTCTAGGTTGGGGCCTCGCGCAGAGCGCCTGACAGAGCGCCCCAAGACCATCTCTTTTCATCAGGGGTTGGATCCCCGCGCTACCCATAGCCCAAGGGTCGTCTGCCCAGTTCAGTTTGCTTCCGGTTGCTCCGTTTGAGTTCGTTTAAAGTGCACCTTCACTCCTTTTCGATTCTAACTAATCTAAGCTACTTCTAATAACTAAAAATCAGTACTAAATGATCATAACCTTGATGTCATAATTAAAATTCAAAGTAGAGTTGAGAGTTAAGTTTTGAGACTTCTTTCGAGCATTCTAAGATTGTCCCTTTGAGCCCTTTTGAGGAGTCTTCCACAACTTCTAGTAACATGTTTTCAAGACTCAAGCACGTGAGTATAAGAGTAAAGAGTATGTATTCATGAGTCAAAAGTATAACCTAAATCCTCCATGTTATGAACCAAAACTCTTGAATTCATAATTCATATTCAAGAGAGCAAAGAGTAGAGTTCAAGAAAGTCTTTAAAATAAATTGTGAATTCTTTGAAATCCATTATTGATTTGAACTAAAGTTTTGAGGAAGTAAATAAGAGAACGAGAAAGTCATATAAATGAGTTACATCTAGTTACTTGTTCCTTCAAGTTGATTTATTCATGCCCATAATTTCCGTATGAATTCCATAAATTGTGTATCATTGAGAGGAGTAGCATCTCCAAGTTCTAAGTCTTGGTATTGAGTTCCTTATTCCTATCTTCAGTTAAGAAGTACATTTTAGTTCTCGAGTTGAGTAGTTCATGCTCATAATTCCACATGAAAACTCCAAGTTGAAAATCATGACATTATCCCATAAAAATGAGACCATGATCCTTGAATCCATAATCGAATTCGGGGGAACCTAAGATCAAAGTCAAAGAAGTTAAGAGTCAAGTTTAAAAGTTAAGAGGCAAGTCAAAGTGAGTACTTAAAGTTTTCAAAGAGTCATACACAATCATTTTAACTTTGATTAGAGTCTCATGTTACAAGTCGAGAAAAGAGAATAGAGTTTAGTTAAATTCTCATAAGCTATAAAGTACCTTCAAGTTAAGTAAAGAACAAGAGTTGAGTTCATTTCTCTAAAAGTTATAAAAAAGACTAAGTATTTCCCTACAAAATAGTAAATGTTTTACATTTGAGTAAAAAGGAAACTAATGAGTTTCAAAAGACATTTGAACTAAAGAGGGGAACATTGATTTCCAAATGGATATTTTAAAGCTAAAGGGACCTGTACATTACCTCTACCCAAAGGAAGAATGTTTTTGTTTAAAGTATGAGATAAAGTATATTTTGGGAGTAGTATTGAGCACCGATTTCGGAATGAGAGTTCAGATAAGTCGTCCCCATGTACACCATGTATCCATCATGAGTATTAAGGTGTCATAATTTTTAGATGATCATGTAAGTTTAGCCAGTGGATCCACTACGTAGAGGATGTTCTATGCGACGACAAAGTTAAAGAGAGTTCTGGCAGTGTGGGAAATACAATGTATCACCACTTAGGCTCATAGTGATGGTTGTTAGTTAGTAAAACTCCCACAGTATTAATTACATGGTTCCTCAAGGGGTTCTGCTTAGTATGAATGGGGGTATGAAACTTTATTCATGCATTTCACAAGTAGACCTTGAAAGGGAGCATGATATGTTTGTATGATATTATTATCTTGAGTTAACATCATGTTCTTAAACAACATTTATTTATATTTCATTTTTGTAACTACTTTATATAGAAATGAGTTCAATTAAGTATCAAAAGTTATGTAAATTGTGTTGAATATCCATAGTCGATAATCATATCTTAGAGTTTAGTATTTAATCTTCGAGTTGAGTATCTTGTTCTTGAGTATTCCTTGAGTTTCAAGTTTGAGAACAGCTAATTATGTTTCCATCTTTTATTCAAGTATCAAGCTTATGTTATGCTTTAGAATTCCCCTTAAATGCTCGTACATTCCACGTACTTAGCCATTTGGCCTGCATCTTTTGATGATGCAGACATAGGTATTCAAGATCATCAACAAGGGCTTCATTGATACATTCCAGAGTTCTAGTTAGCCATGGTGAGCTTCTTGTTTCCGGAGGATTTCATTTACTTTTAAGTTTAGTTAGGAGCTCGTGGGTCTTGTCCTGACTTCCAACTTTATCAGTGAGAGATTTCATAGATAGTCAGTTTAGTTAAGGAGTCTATATTTTGCATTTATTTTATTAAATGTTTTAAAGACTAAAGCTAACTATTTTATCGGTAGTTGAATATATTATTTTATTCAAAGTTATTCATTTGAGATAAACCTTCTAAAGTTGAGTTTATGAATTTTATTTTACTTTTTAAGATTTGTATGCTTAAGTTAGTCTTTGGCTTTTAGTCAGCCAGGATGAGGGTTCACTTGGGGACCAACAATGGTTCTTGAGTGCCGACCACATCCAGGGTGTTGACTCGGATAATGACACATTCAATCTTGAAGACATTACCAAAACAATAAATAATAAATAAAAATTTATTTTGAGATGAAGAAATTGTAAATTTTGCATTAACAAATGCTCCAAGTTCATCACATTCAAACTCTGCCATAAATAATAATTTAGAAGCAAAAATAAATTTTTGATTTCTATATTTTTTTCGTGCTCATCACACCCTTTTACTGATTCAAGCAAAATGGAGGGTGGTATGGGGGTGTTTCAAAGAAAAAAGTAAGAAGATGAAAATTTCATCGATGAAGAAAAAGAAAAAGGCGAGGAAAGTGGTGATTGATGCGGCTAGTCCAAAGAGAAAGAAAAAGGATTGCTATGGGGGTTCATAGAAGAGATATAGGGTTGAAATGAGGGTTTCAAAAAAGGAAAAGATGTTTTAGGGGGTGGGGGGTTCAAGGAGATGAAAGAAGTGTTGCAAGTGTGGTTGACGGCATGAGGGGTGGTGGGGTGTGAGGAAGATGAAGGGGCTAGTAGTACTAAAAATTAGGGGTGGTGGGGTGTAACAAAGATGAAGGAAAGAAAGATTATTCGCTTAAAAAAGTAGGGCCTAGTAAGTGTTTTGTACGCGCAGTGACCTTTTTTGACTTGTCATGTCAACTATTCGGGTGTATTCAAATTCACTTGAAAGATGTTAATGGGGTATTTAAATACCCCTATAGTTTAAGTGTTAAAGTAGTTTTGCTGCCAAGTTTGGTGGGGGGGGTTGTATGTATTTTCCTATTATTTTATTTATTTTTTTAATTTTATGATTTATATTTATATTAGTAAATTTATTTAAATAAATAAGCTTACAAATTATTTAGAAAAAGTTGTTTGTTACCAAATAAATCCAATACAAATCACTACAAATTTGAAATGTGAGTTATTTATTTGTATATGACGGGTGTGATGTTTATATATATATATATGTATATATATATACACACACACACACACACACACACACACACACACACACATATATATATATATATATATATATATATATATATATATATATATATATATATATATATATATATATATATATATATATATATATATATATATATGTTGTTCTTACAATAACCTGTATTTATATGGTTAATAAACAGAAACAGAAATAAGATGAAACAGAAAAAATATAAAATACAAGAATCAATCCGAGTCCACAGAAACTACTGTGTGTCCTTAAGAAATTTAATCCCCTCATTGTACCCAAGGTTATGGATTAATTTCTCCCAAGATAAAACGGATTAAACCTGTTAAAGAGTACCTCAGACTTCTTTAACTTCAACGAACTTAAGAACAGCAACAAGTCTCAGTCGATCGACACTTTGATTTTTTATTTGAGAAAAAATAAATGCAGAGAAAGAAAAAAATTTCAGTGTTTGAAAAATCAAAAATTGACTTCTTTTTATAGCCATTTTCAGCAAGAAACGTGTCTGTTCAGAGAAATCTGTTCAGACCCGTTTATTCCAAAAAGTTATGTTTTTTGGAAAAAATAGCAACTTATCGAAGAATGTGTTTGTTAGGAAAATAACTACTTTTTGATTTAACAAAAACTGATTAAATAAATTTTTTCCAAAAAATTTATCAATCAATCACATGATTTGCCAAATCCAAATCCAAATACAAAGCCAAAGCCAAAGCCGAGCCGAGCGAGCGACGATGACGACGGCGCGAGGGGACATCTTCTTCTTAGCTCTTTAAGAAGTAATGGAAGTGTTTCCTTCTATAAGGACAACATTTTCCATTTCTTTTGCAGATATGGGAGAAATGACTTTTCATTTGCACATTGCAAATGACTTTTCATTTTCCCTCCAAAGTAGTTCCCTCACTATTCATATTCTCTCTTTTCTTTTCCCATTCACACTTGCTAAAACCCAAAAATCCCCCACATGAATGAGGAAGGCTATTGTTAAAACATATGCATGAAAAACTTGTGTGTCTTGTATGTAAAGGTTAATCGCATCTGGATAAGTAGGTTTCCCTTTAAACTTTCCATAGTGAACATATATCGGATATACTCGGTCAATCGATAGATTTGATATCTTTGAACCGTCGAGCTTTGGTGTATACCTAGACAACATATGTCACACAATCAACCCTTGAACTGTTCTTAGTTCTCATTGTTTTGTTCATTTCAGCCATGAACACATCTTGGATAGTAAGTGCTTAAAGAACTGGCCTTACCGGATTCTCCTTGAAGCGGCTTACACTTCTCACTTACATAGGTGATTTCTAAATGTGTTATCCCATAGATACACCATTTGATATTCCCTGTTTCAAACTTAGAAACCATTAAAAAGTCCTTATGTCTTTATCCTGGTTACTAGACATTGTCTCATCATGATAATGGACCATAAAATAATAATAATAATAATTTTTTTTTCCTTTGACAATGTTGAACCGTCATCAATGACTTTATTTTATCTCCTTGAACCTAGATCTTGGGATCTCCAGTCTTCTAGGTAGAGATACCGCCACGATGACTTGTTCTCAGCCATAGTCCCATTCCCGTCGATGATTTCTCAACTCCCTCTCTATTTAGGCCTTTTGTAAGTGGATCCGACACATTATCTTTTGACGTCACATAGTCAATTGTGATAATTCCAATAGAGAGTAGTTGTCTCACAGAGTTATGTCTTCGTCTTGTGTGACGAGACTTTCCGTTATACATAATGCTTCCAGCCCTTCCTATTGCAGCTTGACTATCACAATGTGTGCATATAGGGGCCATTGGTTTGGGCCAAAAATGGAATATCTTCTAAGAAATTCCGGAGCCATTCAACTTCTTCACCTGCCTTGTCTAAATAAATAAATTCAGACTCCATTGTAGAGCGAGCTATACATGTTTGTTTGGATGATTTGCAAGATATTGCTCCTCCACCAATAGTAAAAACGTATCCACTTGTGGATTTTATTTCAGTTGACCCAGTAATCCAATTTGCATCACTATATCCTTCAAGAACGGCTGGATATCTGTTGTAATGTAAAGCATAGTTTGGAGTATCATCTAAGTATCCCAAAACTCTCTTCATTGCCAACCAATTATTATGATTAGGATTACTTGTGTATCGACTCAGTTTACTGATAGCGCAAGCTATGTATGGTCGTGTACAATTCATGACATACATTAAGCTTCCCAATACGCTAGCATAGTCCAATTGAGACTGACTTTCGCCTTTATTCTTTGCAAGATGAAGATTTACATCAATTGGAGTCTTTGCCCTTTTAAAATTCAAAAATTTGAATTTTTCAAGTATCTTTTGAATATAATGAGTTTGAGACAATGCTAGACCGTTAGGAGTTTTAAGAATTTTAATTCCTTATATCACATCAGCAACTCCTAAATCTTTCATATCAAACTTACTAGCAAGCATACGCTTTGTAGCTTTTATATTAGCAATGTCTTTGCTCATTATAAGCATATCATCTACATATAGGCATAAAATAACTTCCTTATTTGGAGTATCTTTAATGTAAACACATTTATAAAATTCATTGATCTTAAATCCATTTGACAACATGGTTTAATCAAACTTTGCATGCCATTGTTTTGGTGCTTGTTTTAGCCCATAAAGTGACTTAATAAGTTTGCACACTTTCTTTTCTTTACCAGGAACTACAAAACCCTCAGGCTGTTCTATGTAAATTTCCTCTTCAAGCTCTCCATTTAAGAAGGCTGTTTTCACATCCATTTGATGAATTTCAAGATCTGTACTGCAGCTAGTGCAATTAACATCCGAATTGATGTAATCCTAGTCACTGGCGAGTATGTGTCAAAATAATCAAGACCTACTTTTTGTCTAAAATCTTTCACAACAAGTCTTGCTTTATATTTGTCAATAGTTCCATCGTCTTTCATCTTCCTTTTAAAGATCCATTTTGAACCCAAGAGTTTGTTCCCTGGAGGAAGATCAACCAACTCCCAAGTATGATTGCTTAAGACTGATTCAATTTCACTATTAACAGCCTCCTTCCAAGAGGTTGAGTCGCTAGACAACATTGCTTCCTTGAATGTTTGAGGCTCACTTTCAAGAAGAAATGTTACAAAATCTTATCCAAATGAAGTAGATGTCTTTTGACGTTTATTGTGTCTTGGACTTTCTTCATTTTCTTCATTCTCTTTTGGTTCTTCTCTGGGTTTTTTAGATCCCCCTCTAGATGACTCAAGTCTAGTTTTATACAGATAGATATGTTCAAAAAATTCAGGACTATCTGATTCCATTACCGTATTATCATGAATATTCGGATGTTCGGACTTATGAAACAAAAATCGACATGCCTTACTGTTTGTGGCATATCCAATGAATACACAATCCACAGTCTTAGGTCCTATTTTTACCCTCTTAGGTATAAGAACTTGGACTTTGGCTAGACACCCCCACAATTTGAAATATTTCAAATTGGGTTTTCTACCTTTCCATTTCTCATATGGAATTACATTTGTCTTTGAGTGAGGAACTCTGTTAAGTATCTGATTTGCAGTAAGGATAGCCTCCCCCCACAAATTCTATGGTAAACCTGAACTTATAAGTAATGCATTCATCATTTCTTTTAAAGTTTGGTTTTTTCTTTCTTCAATTCCATTAGACTGAGGAGTGTAGGGAGCAGTAATATGATTTGCAGTAAGGATAGCCTCCCCCCACAAGTTCTGTGGTAAACCTGAACTTATAAGTAATGCATTCATCATTTCTTTTAAAGTTCGGTTTTTTCTTTCTTCAATTCCATTAGACTGAGGAGTGTAGGGAGCAGTAGTTTGATGGATTATTTCATTTTCTAAACATATTTCTGCAAATGGAGATTCATATTCTCCTCCTCTATCACTTCTGATCATTTTGATCTTTTTATCTAACTGATTTTCAACTTCAGTTTTATATTGCCTAAATGCATCTATTGCTTCATCCTTACTATTTAGCAAATAGACATAACAATATCTAGTGCAATCGTCAATAAAAGTTATGAAATACTTTTTCCCACCACGTGATGGTGTTGACTTCATGTCACAAATATCAGTGTGAATCAATTCTAAAGGATTTGAATTCCTTTCAACAGATTTATAAGAATGCTTAGCATACTTAGATTCAACACAAATTTGACATTTTGATTTATTGCAATCAAATTTTGGCAAAATATTTAAGTTAATCAGTTTTCGCAAGGTTTTGTTATTAACGTGTCCCAAATGTTCATGCCATAAACATTTAGACTCAAGCAAGTAAGAAGAAGCAAAATCTTTATTCATATCAACTGCAATTACATTGAGTTTGAAAAGGCCATCACTAAGGTAGCCTTTTCCTACATACATATCATTTTTGCTTACTACTACTTTATCAGAAACAAATACACATTTAAATCCATTCTTGGTCAGAACTGGAATTGAAACTAAATTCTTTCTCGATTTTGGAACATATGAGACCCTATTCAAAGTCACCACCTTGCCTGATGTCATCTTTAATAGGACTTTGCCAGTTCCTTCCACCTTTGCAACAACGGAGTTTGCCATAAACAATTTTTCATCTGTAAGTGTTGGAGTATATGATGAAAATAATTCTTTGTTGGCACAAACATGGCATGAGGCACCAGAATCTATCTACCATTCTCTTGGATTTCCAACTAAGTTACATTCTGAAAGCATTGCACAGAGATCGTCCATTTCTCCTTTGGATTCAGCCAAGTTTGCTTGATCCTTCTTTTTCTTGTCTTTCTTAGGACCCCAGCATTCATTAGCCCTATGACCATGTTTACCACAATTAAAACAGTTTCCATTGAATTTCTTCTAGGAGGATTGCTTTTTGGACAAGATGCTTTCTTTCTTTTCTTTAATTTTGTGGGATCTTCTTCAACAAAATTTACTCCAGATATTGCTGAATTATCACGTGACCTCTTTTCTGCAGCCTTATTATCCTCTTCGATTCTCAACCTTACTGTGAGATCTTCAACAGTCATCTCCTTGCGCTTGTGCTTCAAGTAGTTTTTAAAGTCCTTCCACAATGGAGGTAACTTTTCAATAATTGCAGCCACTTGAAAAACATCATTCACAATCAATCCTACATTAAAGGTTATGTGAGTATTAAGAGAAAACTTAATATTTCTAACATAGGCTTTAAATAAATGTATACCTTCAGCAAGGAGATCATGGATTATGACCTGCAATTCTTGAACTTAGGTGAGGACAGTCTTACTGTCTATCATCTTATAGTCCAGAAATTTTGCCACAATGAATTTCTTCATTCCGGCATCTTATGTTTTGTACTTCTTTTCTAAAGCATCCCAGAGTTCTTTTGAGGTTTTGGCATTGTTGTACACGTTGTACAAATCATCTTGCAGACCACTCAAAATATAATTTTTACACAAAAAATTTGTGTGTGTCCACGCTTCTGTTACCAAGAATCGTTCATTAGCCGGAGTTTCATCTGACATAACGGGAACATTCTCATTGATGAACTTCTGCAGAATCAACGTAGTTAGATAGAAGAACATCTTTTGCTGTCATCTCTTAAAGTCGACTCCAGAAAACTTTGCAGGTTTCTCAGCCGGTGCTAAGGCACCATTTGAACGATTATGTGCAACCGTTGTTGTTGCAGCACTTACTATTCCAGCATTTGTTTGACTTGCATTAATAATTTTTTTTCTGTCACAAATGGCAGATAAATTAGGTATTTAAAATAATAACAGTAAAGAACAAATCTTTACACAAACTGTTTCTGATTTAACGATAAAGTTTTTATGTTCTTTTAATCGTTAATCGAATGAATTTTAAAAATTCAAGTAGAGTAGAAAACCATAAAGGTTTTAATCTCCAGAAACCTCAAATACAGAAACTGTTAAATTTCTTAAGATTGTTATTCTTACAATAACCTGTATTTATAAGGTTAATAAACAGAAACAGAAATTAGATGAAGCAGAAAAAATATAAAATACAAGAATTAATCCGAGTCCACAGAAACTACTGTGTGTCCTTAAAAAATTTAATCCCCTCACTGTACCCAAGGTTATGGATTAATTTCTCCCAAGATAAAACGGATTAAACCTGTTTAAGAAATAGCGGTACCTCAAACTTCTTTAACTTCAACGAACTTAAGAACATCAACAAGTCACACGACTCAGTCGATCGACACTTTGATTTTTAATTTGAGAGAAAATAAATGCAGAGAAAGGAAAAATTTCCTGTGTTTGAAAAATCGAAAATTGACTTCCTTTTATAGACATTTTCAGCAAGAAACATGTATGTTTAGAGAAATCTATTCAGACCCGTTTATTCCAAAAAGTTGTATCTTTTGGAAAAAATAACAACTTTTCGGAAAAATGTGTCTGTTATGAAAATAACTACTTTTTTGAAAGTAACGACTTTTCGAAATGTTACTATTACCCGCAAATTTATAAGAGATAATATTAACAGGATTTATTAATTTATCAATCAATCACATCATTTGCCAAATCCAAATCCAAATCCGAGCCGAGCGAGCGACGACGACGACGACGCGAGGGGGCATCTTCTTCTTACCTCTTTACGAAGTAATGGAAGTGTTTCCTTCTACAAGGACAAAATTTTCCATTTCTTTTGCCGATATGGGAGAAATGACTTTTCATTTGCACTTTGCAAATGACTTTTCATTTTCCCTCCAAAGTAGTTCCCTCACTTTTCATATTCTCTCTTTTTTTTTTCCATTCACACTTGCTAAAACCCAACAATATATATATGACAAAATTTAAAATGGGAAAATATAGGACTTTTGCAACGCGTTGGTTGGAAGCTTATTAATGATAAATGGTGTAATTGAATCAATGACTGCAAGTAATTCATTTTCTGAATTTAATAAATTGCATGAAATTGAAAGTTAAAATCAAGATTACACTAGATAACAGTTATTTGTTGTGGATAATTAGGAGGACTTGTATTTTATAATAAATTGACGGGTATAGTATTCGGAAGTTTGGGGGAGACATATTTATAGATAATGATTTTCTAATGATTAAGTGTGATGATTATTAGTAGTATATATTAGTAGACAATATAGTTTAGTTTTGGAATTTGCTTACGGGTGGAGGTGCGTTATTATCTTCTCAGTTTATTGTCCATATTATAATTTGTTTAAATAAATTAAGATAGGTAATTGAATATCATGTGCATTATGTTACATTAATTCTATTACACTTATGATATTGTAAAATTGGACTTAACCCTAAACTTGGATTTGAGAAATATGAGAGTTGGTATATTCATTGACACCAAGATTAGGAATTCAATCATAATTTGAATGCGTTTTTTGGGTTTAGATTGAACCCATAATACTATGTGTGTTGTTAGTTTGGAAATCTTATATAAATTATCTGAATAAACTACTTTGAGTTGGAATTTCAATGGACATGAAAGACTCGAGTTTCGTAGTGATGTTTAACTATTTGAGGCAAGTGGATTTTTAAAATCTTTTTAAGTGTTTGAAATTCGTGTATTTCCTTATGGTATGTGTTTGGGATTAATAAGGCTTGGTGAATGGTTGACTTGCCCACCTTGATTAAATCTAATGATGAAAAAGGATAATAAAAGACGTTATGAGTAATTGTTTATGTGCGATGGGTTGAGAATGGTACGAGTATCGGTGTTATAAAGGCAATCTATATTACTATAGAATGTGGATTGTAATGCGAGAATGTCAAAGCATATGAACATTAACTGATATATTACTGACTTGATTTATTATGTGTGATTATGTTACCCATATAATTGTGATGCAAAAGATTTAAGTTGCTACAAAGATATGACCTATATATCATATCTTGACTGGTTCTAGGTGATTATATGTTATAGCGACATTTGATTTATTGAGATGTTGCTCAATCCTCTTTATTTGCTATCATATTGTGGGCATGCATGGACATAAGATTGGCTATGAGTAATGGTCTAACACGTGGAGATCGTCCATGTTGAGATCGATATATGATTATTTGGCAAAGTAAAGATCGATCGTACGATGAAGAAGTTATGACAACAATTTGGGCACGTGGAGATTGTCCGTGCAATTTTTTTTTATATATGAATACTGCATTGAGATCGTCTGTGCAGACATGTGGAGATCTTCTGTGTCGGTATATAGACCTCGCATGTCCCCCATGGGTCATGAATAATGAATGTATTTCCCAAGAGTATCATGTATATACGGTCGAGAGAGTACTTGGTAATTTGAGGCATATCATTTTATATGTTATATTGCATTGCATCCCATGACATCCTTCAATCACCATGAATCTGTATTTTGTTGAAAGTTGCAAAGTACGTGATATTTGGTTACCTCTATTTGATGAACTTGATCTTCTGTGTTGTTGATATTTTGAGTGTATTCTTTTATGGAGGTTGTAATTGATGAACATTGAACTTGTTGTTAAGAATATGTGATTGTTAGAATGTTGTTGTTGAGATATGTGCTTGTAAATGGAGAATTGTTAGGTTGGGCCGATTTATGCAAGTTGTAGTTGTGGAGGTTGGGTTGGGGTGTAAAG
>CM064966.1:18318875-18368875 GCA_032847665.1 Solanum chilense
GCGACACTACATCACATTTTAACCACATACTTTATTATGAATAGTTAAAAAAAAACATGTCCATAATCTATGGATTCTCAATTTCTTTCCGGTGAAAACTTTATTTAGAAAAAGAAGATAGTGATAGTGAGGTAGAATTATTATAGATAGTTCTACAAAGACTTTTCGATTATTTTTTTAGTTACAAGAATTGTAATGACCCTTCTTGTCATTTTTAGTGTTTTATTTTCTGTACATCGTTTAGAGCGTTCCTATAGCGATTCCAAGTCATTTATGACTTGCTGGGACTGACAGATCGGTCACGTGGTCATTCGTTTGGTTATTGTGTGAGCTTTAGTTTTTTTGGAGCTTATGAACCTTGAATGATCATTTTCGATCAAAAGTTCAAGAAGATGACATCAAAATCCAATTCTGACGATTCCATCAGTTCCGGAAGGGTCTTTTTATTCTAGTAGCATTGTCGACATGACTCCCAAAGTTTTCAGTGTGAGTTGGTGTGATTAGGCGTTTTAACTTTAAGTTTAAAGGTTAAGTTTGACTTTAGTCAACATTCTGAGTAAACGCGCTCGGATGAGAATTCCGTCAGCGCGGTTAGCTCCGGAATGTCGAGTTTGGTCTAGTTTGACCATTCTTTTGGATTTTGAGGTTTTTGATATTTTTCCGAGCCCTTTTGTGGTTTTTGACTTAAAATGACCAATGAAAGTGGGACCCACATTTTTTCGAGATGACCTCTGATGAAAATTTCGACTGTGCCTTTGAGTCCGGAATGTTGACTTTTGTAGGGTAGCATATCTATTTTATTTTTATCAGGCTCCAAATGGATTCCGAGCACCCGTCAGAGACTCTAAAGAAAGTAGACAAAGCTGAATCTGGTGCAGCCCTTTTAACGACCAGAAATTGGGGTTTTAACGACCAGAAATTGGGTTTTTAGCGACCAGATTCGTCCTTATAAAAATCCAACTTCAGCCTTTGTGTCTTACTTTGAAATTTCTATATTTTGAGCTATACAACTCCAAATTGGGCGATTCAAAAGGCTAATTTGTGAGATTTTTCGAGGGCAACACATTGGTGGGCTTGGAATCTGATTTCGGGACCCTATTTGAGGTAAATTTTGGGTTTTAACTGCTGTCATAGCTCATTTTCGACCACAAGTTTTGGGAAATTTTAGAAGGTGATTTCTTGGCCATTTTAGGTCCGAATCTAGTGATTCAAGAGCCTATATTGTGGGGTTTTTTGTGAGGATCGTTGTGGTGTGATTGGTTTTGGCTGTTGGACCTTCATTTTTTGGTAAAATCTTGTAAGTAGCTGCTGCCATTGTTGCTGATTTTTAGCTTAGATTTTGGGTTTTTTGTTGCATGTTCATGTTGGGACTTTCTTGAGTCCTGAATTGTGTTCCATTATGGTACACAAGTTCCGAGAGTTATTTAGGACTTTTATTTGGGGTTAATTCTGAATTTCTCAACGCGGATCCCACTTTTTCCATTTTGACCGCGAAATTGACCCGTCTCCGTTTCTTGCGATTTTTGTGTTTAAATGACCGTAATAACGTCGTGACTCTGTTTCTGATAGTGTATCAACGTTTCGAGGCCTTTTAGGAAGTAAAAGATCCGGGAAAGTGAATTTTGGAGCGCGCGTGATCTGCGCTCAGGTAGGCTACGGCTTCTCTTCTTAGATTGAAGTCGAACATGTGAATGCATGTTGATTAGTTGGGATTTGGGTTGGGTAGTTATTGGATCATGCATAGGTGTTAAAAATCATATTTTCGACCTTAGTCTGAGAATTATCGGATAACTGTGAGCATGTTTATTGTTATTAATTGACCTTCTTTGCTATATGAATTACTTGTATGTTTGAATACTGGTTATCAGAAGTATGTTGGGCCTTAATTTAGGTTTGACTAGGGTTTTCCTTAGAAATGCATGATTCAAAGTCGGTAGGACTTAGTTTAGCCCCGACGTCGCTCGGCCGGCTTAAATCCTTGTAGACTGATGTAGCAGACTTGAGTCTGATAGTTGGGTATTTAGAAAGACGATGAGCTTGCTCTAGCGATAGTTACTATGATTTCTTCGATGTTACGGCTTCTCGAGTTACGTCAGTGACAATGAATTCCGCTCCGTGATTCAAAGTTGAGTTCGATTTAGCTTTAAGGACTTACATTGATTAGCTAAGTCTGGATGGTGTTCCACGGGTTTATATGATTATGGATAGATAAACACTCTTTCAGCAGCTATATCGACATCTTTGTCGGGTATCCGGATTTAAGGTCCAGCCTCGAACATCCACATACTTATGTAGAGCATCCGGTTAGAGGTCCGGCCTCAAGTATGTAGAGCACTCGGTTAGAGGTCCGGCCTCAGTTACTTATATTTTGCAATTGGCTACTTGTGTAATTCTGGTTAGCGTCCGGTTCAAGGCCCGACCTCCGTACCGTCAGATTCTATTTTTTTGTTCGGTGTTCTTTGGCCTCGAGTTCTATTCTCCTTAAGTTATAGTTATTTTGTGTACTCGTCGGGCATATGGGGGTCCGTTCGGGTTTTTATTTAAACTTGTGCACTAGTGTACCTTCTGGGCTTATGGTGGGTCCAGTTAGGTGTAGTTAGCTTATTTATATTAATTTAGTTAGATCTTTATACACTCGTGTGCATTATTGTGTTACTTAGCCTTCTGTTCTTGACCTCTAGTTTTGTGATTTCGTCTTTTCATAGTGCTTTACTTTTCTAGTTCAGTTGGCCTATGACGCCTACTGGGTACCTGTTATTTGGTACTCATGCTATGCTCTGCATCTATTTTCGTGATGCAGGTCCGAGCACCAGTAGTCAGCGTTGATCGAGTTTGGAGCATTTCTTGTCTGGAGACAGGGGTGAGAACACAGAGTTTTGTACTATTTTAGTCTTCATCTGTTTATATAAAGACTTCTCTTTTACTTTTCGAGACAGTCTAGTTTCGGTGGTCCACTGTTTGGACTTGTACTCGTTTTGTTGGTAGCTTTGTATTAGTGACTTCCAGGCTCTGGAAAGGATCCTTAATTGTAATTATGTTTTGGTTTGCTTATGTTGTTATAGTAATTTTTCTTAGTCTTGTTTAGTTTCTACCCTCACACCCGTTATGTGTTGTTCTGGGTTGTGGTTTGGCTATAGTAGGTGCCTTCATGGCTCGAGAAATTGGGTCGTGACAAGTTGTTATCAGAGCCCTAGGTTCAATGGTCTCACTTTTACAGAGCTAACGTCTAGTAGAGTCCTGCGGATCGGTGCGGAGACGTCCGTAACTTATCTTGAGGAGGCTACAGAATGTATTTAGGAAAATATCCATTTTGTTTCAAATTCGTGCCGCGTGTGTCTTGTTTGTTTCTTAAAATCTCAGTTGTTTCACTCTATTACAGGATGGCTTGCACGCGAGGCGGTGCGTTCGGGGGAGATGCACTCGGAGCCTCAGCTTGGGGTAGACGTCGACCATGAGGTTGAGGTAGGGCTGCAGCACCGGCACGGGATGTGGAGGAGGAGCCTCATGCAGCGCATGTACCGCCACAGCCAGTGGGGCCAGGGCCAGCCCAGCCACCACCCGCACTAGTTGCAACTTCTGATCTTCATTCCCTCTTGACTCAGATATTAGCAGCTATTGGGGATATGCGACAGGCACCAGCACCAGCGCTGCAAGATCAGCCGCCACCAGTTCATGTGGCCGCCCTACCAGACTTAGAGGTTAGAGAGATGCCACTGCGGGATCAGAAGATGCTTGGGGTATTTCAGAGGTTGGCACCGCCTATATTCTCAGGGGCAATTGGAGAGGACGTTCACGAGTTCCAGCTCACTTGCCAGGAGTAGTTACAGTCATTAGGCCTTTTGGAGTCGAGAGGGCTGATTTTACCGCTCATCAGTTCCGTGGGCCAGCCAGGCAGTGGTGGCGCACGTATCGAGAGTCTAGGCCAGTTCGATCTCCTCCTATATCTTGGAGTGAGTTCTCAGAGGCTTTCTTGGCCCGGTTCATGCCACGGAGCGTCAGAGATAGGCTTCATGATCAATTCTCTAGATTGGAGCTGGGATCTATGACCGTTTCAGAGTATGAGGCGAGGTTCCATGAGTTGTCTCGCCATGCTACTATGATCCTGCCCACAGAGGGAGAGAGAGTTCGTTGTTTTGTACGTGGTTTGCGATACCGTTTGAGGGTTGACACAGAGCATATGGTTTCAGCTGGCCGTTCTTTTCTTGATGTGGTCGATCATGCCCGATCCATGGAGCATATTCATCGTGAGGCCCAAGGGGGCAGCGATAAGAGGGCACGCTACTAAGGAAGCTATAGCGAGTCGCAGACTAGGGGGAGGGACTCATATAATAGGCCACGTCAGAGGTTCCTGCAGGGTCAAACCAGTCGGCCTGTTCAGGCGGCATTACCTGTTTCTGAGGGAGGCCAATATCAGTAGAGTGGTCCTAGTACAAGCCTTAATTCGAGGGGATCAGATTCCTTTCCTTCATGCCGCGGTCGGGTTACTATAGGGCGTTCAACTTCGGGGTGTTATGATTGTGGTTCTCTTGACCATTGGTCTAGAGAATGCCCTCGGCGAGGTCGGGGGCGATTGTACCAGCTCCACCTACTTCTAAACTAGTTTCAGCCGTGTCTTCTTCGGCTAGAGGAGGTGGTCTGATTCAGGACCGTCGAGAGAGTCGACAGGGTACCAGGGGTGGAGCTCGGGGAGGCAGGTCAGGTGGTAGACCGAGTGCACCAAGTAGAGGTGCTCAGGGCCATTTCTACGCTGCCCCGACAAGGGCGGCGGCTGAGGCATATGACGATGTCATCCCACGTACGGTTTTCTTGTGCCATCATCCTGCTACAGTATTATCTGATCCAGGGTCCACATTCTTGTATGTATCTATTTATTTTGCTCCCCAATAGGGTATGAGGTCCGAGTCCTTGGCAGAGCCGATTCATGTTTCAACCCCGGTAGGTGAGTTCTTAGTAGTGGATCAAGTATTGCGATCTTGCTTAGTGACTATCCAGGGTTATGATACTAGAGCCGATCTTATTATGCTAGATATGATTGATTTTGATGTGATTTTGGGCATGGACTGGTTATCCCCATATCATGTGGTCTTGGATTGCTATGCCAAGACTGTTACCTTATCCATGCCTGGTGTTCCCCCGGTATTGTGGCAGGCTGCTTATAGTCACACACCGACGGAGATAATCTCTTTTATTCGAGCTAGGCGATTGGTTGCTTCTGGGTGTTTAACGTATTTGGCCCACATCAGAGATGTGAGTAGGGAGGGCCCTTCAATTGACTCAGTTCCTGTGGTTAGAGAGTATGCAGATGTGTTCCGTACAGATGTACCTGGCCTAACCTCAGAGCGTGACATTGATTTTGCTATACATTTGGAGCCTGGCACCCGTCCTATTTCTATTCCGCCTTATCGGATAGCTCCTGCAGAGCTCAGAGATCTCAGTGATCAGTTAAAGGACCTCTTAGAAAAGGGGTTCATTCGTCCGAGTGTGTCGCCTTGGGGTTCTCCTGTTCTGTTTGTGAAAAAGAATGATGGGACTTTGAGGATGTGCATTGACTACAGGCAGCTGAACAAGGTGACAGTGAAGAACTGTTACCCTATGCCTCGTATTGATGATTTGTTTGATCAGCTTCAGGGTGCCGCCGTATTTTCTAAGATTGATTTGAGGTCCGGGTACCATCAGCTGAGGATTAGAGCAGCAGACATCCCTAAGACTGTATTTAGGACTCGTTACGGCCATTATGAGTTCCTTGTGATGTCTTTTGGGTTGACTAATGCCCCAGCCGCCTTTATGGACTTGATGACACGTGTGTTAAGGCCATACCTTGATTCATTTGTTATCATCTTTATTAATAACATATTGGTATACTCGCGGAGCCGGAGTGAGCATGAGCAACATTTGAGGATAGTGCTCCAGACTTTGAGAGATCAGCAGCTTTATGCCAAGTTCTCAAAGTGCGAGTTTTGGCTTGCATCTGTAGCATTCTTGGGGCACGTGGTGTCCAAGGAGGGTATTAGGGTAGATCCGACGAAGATTGAAGCTATTCATGATTGGGACAGACCCACTTCTGTTACTGAGGTTCGTAGCTTTGTCGGGTTAGCGAGTTACTACAGGCGTTTCATTGAGGGCTTTTCTACTATTGCAGCTCCTTTGACTCAGTTGACTCGCCAGAATATTCCCTTTGTGTGGTCGGAGGAGTGTGACATGAGCTTTCTGAAGCTCAAGGAGTCGCTTATTAGCGCTCCTATATTGACTCTTCCGATTGAGGGCGAGGGTTTCACGATTTATTGTGATGCATCTGGTGTTGGTGTGGGTTGTGTATTGATGCAGCAGGGCCGGGTTATTGCGTATGAGTCGAGGCAGCTTAAGGTCCATGAGCGCAACTACCCCACCCATGACTTGGAGTTGGCAGCGGTAGTTTTTGCGCTTAAGATTTGGAGGCACTACTTGTATGGAGTTCGATGTGAGATCTATACTGAGCACAAGAGTCTTCAGTACATCATGAGCCAGAGGGACCTTAATTCGAGGCAGCATCGTTGGATTGATCTCCTAAAAGATTATGATCTCTCCATTCTATATCATCCGGGCAAGGCGAACGTGGTAGCAGACGCCTTGAGCGGAAAGGTGGTGAGTATGGGTAGTCTAGCATTCTTATCTGCAGGTGAAAGACCCTTGGCTTTGGACATTCAGTTTTTAGCCAATAGCATGGTTCGATTAGATATCTCAGATTCTAGACGCGTCTTGGCTTATATGGGAGTTCAGTCTTCTTTGTATGATAGGATCCGTGGTTGTCAGTTTGAGGATAAGGCCCTGGGGTCCCTTAGAGACCGAGTGTTAGCGGGTAATGGTGATCAGGCTACCTTAGACCGTGATGGAGTGTTGAGATTTGCCGGTTGCATTTGTGTCCCGAGAGTTGGAGATTTGATACAGTTGATACTTTCGGAGGCTCATGAGTCTAGATATTCTATCCATCCGGGTACAGCGAAGATGTATCGTGATTTGAGACAACATTATTTGTGCAGTGGCATCAGATGAGATATTGCTGACTTTGTTTCTCGTTGTTTGTGCTGCCAGCATGTAAAGGCTAAGCATTTGAGTCCTGGTGGTGAATTTCAGGGATTACCCATTCAGGAATGGAAGTGGGACCGCATTACTATAGATTTTGTGGCTGGTCTACCAAGGACTTCTAGAGGAGTTGATAGTATTTGAGTCATCGTTGATCGATTGACAAAGTAAGCACATTTCCTTCCCGTTCAATCTTCATTTAGTGCCGAGAGGTTGGCTCGTATCTACATTCGTGAAGTGGTTCGACTTCATGAGGTGCTAGTTTCTATTATATCAGATCGGGGTTCTCAGTTCACGTCTAGATTTTGGAGGACCTTTCAGGCTGAGTTGGGCACCCGGGTTGACCTGAGCACATCTTTCCACCCGCAGACTGATGGCCAGTCAGAGCGCACTATTCAGGTCCTTGAGGACATGCTACGGGCTTGTGTTTTGGAGTTTGGTGGTCAATGGGACCAATTCTTGCCTTTGGCGGAATATGCATATAACAACACTACCATTCTAGCATTCAGATGGCCCCGATTGAGGCCTTGTATGGTAGGAGTTGTCGCACTCCAGTGGGCTGGTTCGAGTCTACAGAGCCTAGACCGCGAGGTACAGATTTGATTCAAGAGGCTTTGGAGCAGGTGAGAGTGATTCAGGATAGACACAGGACAGCTCAGAGTAGGCACCAGAGTTATGCGAATCGAAGGCGTCGACCTTTGAGATTCTCTGTTGGTGATCGGGTATTTCTCCGTGTGTCACCCATGAAGGGTGTGATGAGATTTGGGAGGCGGGGTAAGCTTAGCCCCAGGTATATCGGGCCTTTTGAGAAACTTCGGACAGTTGGGGAGGTCGCTTATGAGTTGGCCCTACCTCCAGCATTTTTTCAGCCATCCATCCAGTTTTCCATGTCTCGATGCTACGCCGATATATTCCTGATGAGTCCCATGTGCTCCAGTATGATGCAATTGAGACATTTGTAGAAGAACCAGTTGCCATCCTAGCAAGAGATGTGAGGAAATTGCGCTCGAGAACCATTCCTATTGTTAAGGTCCGTTGGAGGCATCGTTCAGTCGAGGAGGCTACCTGGGAGACCGATCAGGAGATGCGAGAGCAGTTTCTTGGCTTGTTTGAGCCTTCAGGTACTTCTTGACCCTTACTTTCGCGGACGAAAGTTCTTTTTAGTAGTGGATATTGTAATGACCCTTCTTTTCATTTTTAGTTTTTATCTTCTGTACATCGTTTAGAGCATTTCTATAGCGATTCCAAGTCATTTATGACTTGCTGGGACTGACAGATCGATCACCTGGTCATTCGTTTTGTTATTGTGTGAGCTTTAGTTTTTTTGGAGCTTATGAACCTTGAACGATCATTTTGGATCAAAAGTTCAAGAAGATGACATCAGAATCCAATTCTGACGATTCCATCAGTTCCGGAAGGGTCTTTTTAGTATAGTAGCATTGTCAACATGACTCCCAAAGTTTTCAGTGTGAGTTGGTGTGATTAGGCGTTTTAACTTTAAGTTTAAAGGTTAAGTTTGACTTTAGTCAACATTCTGAGTAAACGCGCTCGGATGAGAATTCCGTCAGCGCGGTTAGCTCCGGAATGTCGAGTGTGGTCTAGTTTGACCCTTCTTTCAGGTTTTCATGTTTTTGATATTTTTCCGAGCCTTTTGTGGTTTTTGACTTAAAATGGCCAATGGAAGTGGGACCCACATTTTTTCAAGATGACCTCTGATGAAAATTTTTACTGTGCCTTTGAGTCCGGAATGTCGACTTTAGTAGGGTAGCATATCTATTTTATTTTTATCAGGTTTCGAACGGATTCCGAGCACCCGTCGGAGACTTTAAAAAAAGTAGGCAAAGCTGAATCTGGTGCAGCCCTTTTAACGACCAGAAATTGGATTTGTAATGACCAGATTCGTCCTTATAAAAACCCAACTTTAGCCTTTGTGTCTTAATTTGAAATTTCTATATTTGGGCTATACAACTCCAAATTGAGCGATTCAAAAGGCTAATTTGTGAGATTTTTCGAGGGCAACGCATTGGTGGGCTTGGAATCTTATTTGGGGACCCGATTTTAGGTAGATTTTGGGTTTTAACTGCTGTCATAGCTCATTTTCGAGCACAAGTTTTGGGAAATTTTAGAAGGTGATTTTTTGGCCATTTTAGGTCCGAATCTAGTGAGTCAAGAGCCTATATTGTGGGTTTTTTCGTGAGAATCGTCGTGGTGTGATTGGTTTTGGCTGTTGGACCTTCTTTTTTTGTAAAATCTTGTAAGTAGCTGCTGACTTTGTTGCTGATTTTTAGCTTAGATTTTGGGTTTTTTTGTTGCATGTTCATGTTGGGACTGTCTTGAGTCCTGAATTGTGTTCCATTATGGTACACAAGTTCCGAGAGTTATTTAGGACTTTTAGTTGGAGTTAATTCTGGATTTCTCAACGCGGATCCCACTTTTTCCAATTTGACCGCGAAATTGGCCCGTCTCCGTTTCTTGCGATTTTAGTGTTTAAATGACCGTAATAACATCGTGACTCTATTTATGATAGTGTATCAACGTTTCGAGGCCTTTTAGGATGTAAAAGATCCAGGGAAGTGAATTTTGGAGCGTGCGTGATCTGCGTTCAGGTAGGCTACGGTTTCTCTTCTGAGATTGAACTCAAACATGTGAATGCATGTTGATTAGTTGGGATTTTGGTTGGGTAGTTATTGGATAATGCATAGGTGTTAAAAATCATATTTTCGACCTTTTTCTAAGAATTATCGGGTAACTGTGAGCATGTTTATTGTTATTAATTGACCTTCTTTGCTATATGAATTACTTGTATGTTTGAATACTGGTTATCAGAAGTATGTTGGGCCTTAGTTTAGGTTTGACTAGGGTTTTCCTTAGAAATGCATGATTCAAAGTCGGTAGGACATAGTTTAGCCCCGACGTCGCTCGGCCGACTTAAATCCTTATAGACTGATGTAGCAGACTTGAGTTTGATAGTTGGGTATTTAGAAAGACGATGAGCTTGCTCTAGCGATAGTTACTATTATTTCTTCGATGTTACGGATTCTCGAGTTACGTTAGTGACAATGAATTTCGCTCCGTGATTCAAAGTTGAGTTTGATTCAGCTCTAAGGACTTACATTGATTAGCTAAGTCTGGATGGTGTTCCACGGGTTTATATGATTATGGATAGATAAAAACTCTTTCAGCAGCTATATCGACATCTTTGTCAGGTATCCGGATTTAATGTCCGGCCTCGAACATCCACATACTTATGTAGAGCATTCGGTTAGAGGTCCGGCCTCAAGTATGTAGAGCATCCGGTTAGAGGTCCGGCCTCAGTTACTTATATTTTGCATTTGGCTACTTGTGTAATTCTAGTGAGCGTCCGGTTCAAGGCCCGACCTCCGTACCGTCAGATTCTATTTTTTGGTTCGGTGTTCTTTGGCCTCGAGTTCTATTCTCCTTAAGTTATAGTTATTTTGTGTACTCATCGGGCTTATGGGGGTCCGTTCGGGTTTTTATTTAAACTTGTGCACGAGTGTACCTTCTGGGCTTATGGTGGGTCTAGTTAGGTGTAGTTAGCTTATTTATATCAATTTAGTTAGATCTTTATACACTCGTGTGCATAATTGTGTTATTTAGCCTTCTGTTCTTGACCTCTAGTTTTGTGATTCCGTCTTTTCATAGTGCTTTACTTTTCTAGTTCAGTCGGCCTATGATTCCTACTGGGTACCTGTTATTTGGTACTCATGCTACGCTCTGCATCTATTTTCGTGATGCAGGTCCGAGCACCAGTAGTCAGCGTTGATCGAGTTTGGAGCATTTCTAGTCTGGAGACAGGGGTGAGCACACAACGTTTTGTACTATTTCAGTCTCCATCTGTTTATTTAAAGACTTGTCTTTTTCTTTTCGAGACAATCTAGTTTCGGTGGTCCACTGTTGGGACTTGTACTCGTTTTGTTGGTAGCTTTGTATTAGTGACTTCCAGGCTCTGGGAGGGATCCTTAATTGTAATTATGTTTTGGTTTGCTTATGTTGTTATAGTAATTTTTCTTAGTCTTGTTTAGTTTCTACCCTCACACCCATTATATGTTGTTCTGGGTTGTGGTTTTACTTACCTACTGATGGGTTATAGTAGGTGCCTTCATGGCTCGAGAAATTGGGTCGTGACATGAATAAAACTTAAAATTCAAGAGGACCATATAATAGATGATAAATAACTAATCCAATATGAAACAATTTGAACATGTGATCAAACAATCACTTGGCTAGAAATAAATACAAAATTAAGTTGTCAAGGAAATGATGGTACTTTCTTCAACCGATATTTTGTCATGTCACCACGTAGCGAAGGGGAAATCTTTCTGTGGACTATTCATTCCAGAAGCTATCTTTTTAGTTTTCTCCACAATTGTATTATGTGATATCCTTAATTGTTATTATGCCTTGTGATTCTAATTCTTTCTTCTTTCTTAACCTCCTTTGTTCCTCAGTCTCGTTGAAGTTTTTCACTGGCAATGGAGGAAGAGAATGACATGTCTATGTATTCCCACTCTGTTACTAGTGAAAAATTTCAATGAAACTGAGGAGAAGAGGGGGTTAAGGAAGAAGAGGGAATTAGAAAAAGTAAGACATAACCAACAATTAAGGGAACCACAAAATAGCATTCTGGAGAAAGCCAAAAAGTTCGGATCTTGTAGGTCGACAGAAGGATTTCCCCTCTGCGAAGTGGAAGCCAAAAAGAAATTTTCAGCATTTCTTTGGAAATTCTCATTTTATATTCATTTTCAACGACATGATTGTTTGATCATTATACATTCCAAATGTTCTATGTTGGATTAACTATTTTTATCTATTATTTGCTCCCGTGAGATTAGATTTCCGTTCGTATAATTAAAAATATGATCGAAAAGTCTTTGCTAAACCTATGTAGTATGCTTCTCCCTCACTAGCACTGCCTTTTTTTTTTTTTTTAAAAAAAAGAGGAAGTCTTGATTGAAAAGCAATGGAGAATTAAAAACATATGGACATGAAATATTTTATCATTTGCAATAAAGTGTGTGGTTAAAATTTGATTTTGTGTTGCTTGTGAAACAACACTTAATATGGTTGAAGACACTAATCTTATCACAGAAGGAGATCAAATGAAAAATAAGTTTCAGTAGAGTCAAAAATTTCTATTACATTGCATAGAAAATGTTATACAACACAAATGTGTAGATTTTCAAAGATAAAAATAGAATGGCAACGATTTAGATAAAGAAAACTTTTCAAATACATACATTATAAAATTTCAACTCAATCATTAGGAGAAATAGATTTGAGTTAAATTGACAATTATGAAGGGTTTTTTTATAAATCAATCATGCTCGGAGAATGATACATTATTTTCCTTTGTATTGAAGGAAAGACGTTCTACCCCAATCGATATGATTCTAAAATATGTCGTTTCAAAAATAAGTAGACATTTAATCCATTCAAAAAATTGAGCTAATATAACCTAAATTTAATAATGTGTCATTTAATTATATTGAACTTAGTTGAAATATTTTGTTATTATCTAATATTAATATTATATAATATTATAATAAAGCATATTAAATCCTCAAAACATTATAAAATAAATTTAAATCCAATTGATACCTCTTCAACAAAAATATATATATAAAAAATTACAACTATAGTCGTGACTATCGATTCTTCAAATTTTACCCATGTTATCCTAGCAATGAATAAAACTTGCAACTAATAACTAAACTATAAAGGGGTACGTGTATACTAAACAAAACGTTTATACCTAAGAATTATTTATTACATCAAATAAGTATCAAAATATCAATACAATATTTTTTTTTTTACTGTGAAATGTCCATTACCGTTCTTGAGAGTTGAGAATCCTAATTTTGAAAATACAGATATAAAATCTATTTCATGAAATTAAATATCAATACCATATTTTTTTTATATGATATATGTTGTTTGATGTTCGAGGAAACTAAAAAATATCTACAAATCAATAAATAAAATAGATTTGTACCATAGATTATTACTAACGATGTTGGAAAAAAAATACCGTCCAATTCTAGGATCAAAGATTCGGTAAAAAATCCTCTATTTCTGATTCTCCTGCACTTAAGAACCACAAGAATGTTTAATTAGAATGAGATTCCAATTTTTTCTAAAAGTATCAATCAATTAATAAAATTAATATGTAGCGCTAATACTTACCTAAATTATTGTCCATTCCTAAGATCAAATACTCGATAAAAAACCTCTTTTTTGGTTTCTCATGCACTTCAGAACCACAAGAACTTAAGTTAGAATGAATTCTCAAATCCGGAAAATAATATCCGTCAAACAAATTAATAAAATGAATGTATACAACGGATACTTTTCGAAATTCTTGCAAAACAAATTCACCGTCAATTTCTATGAATAGAAAGTCGGCAAACCCCCTTCAATCATGAATCTCCTACACTCAAGAACCATAAAAATCTTAAATTAGAATGATATTTCAAATCTTAGCTACTAGTATATGATATAATTTATCGAAAAACATACAACTAGTGAGGAATCTGTCAATTCGACAAGAAAAATTGAGAATGCAATGTTTCTATTTAGAGTCAGTACCCAGCTGATCTGAAGAGAGAAGAACTATAGATATTTTAAGACAAGCAAAATACAGTCAAAAGGATTAAGACTGTATATGATTGTTTTGTGTAAGAAGGGATATGCAAATAAGTGAGAAACTCATTAGAATTTATAAAGTTTCTTTAAGTTGAGAAGAAGACTTTACTTGTGTCGTTCAGAATACAATCATGTTGCAAGTCAAGAGAAAAATTAAATAAATGTGATATTTCACCTTTAGTCTAGAAAAAATCAAAATATATAATGCTGAAAAGACGTAATTTTTCTCACTTGCACACACAGTTCCGGGGCTACTATTGTGTCGCTTATGAAAATACTATTAAAATTTAAGAAAAGGTAAATTAATGTGAAATTACATATAATTCAATATTAAATTTTTTCATATACCAATATAATTATATCACAGTAAAAAAAATCAAAGACAAGTGATTTTTCATATGTAGTCAAGAAAAATCAAATACATGTGATATTCACATATATAAAGTCAAAGAGGTTGTCTTACTCACTTGTATAGACTATTTTAGGACTACTATTGTATCATTTATGAAAGTAATTATTATCATTTAAGAAAAAGGCAAACCCATGTGATATCTCAAATGTATAATGTCCGTAACACACATTTCAAGAACATCATTTTAAGAACAAAATTTTCGTAAAATATATTATTTAATTGAAAATTAGATTGTTTGCACTTAATGGAGGTTTGATTAAAGTAAATAGTTCAGAGTTCAAACCTTAAACCACTAACAACACTTGTTCACATTAAGATTTAAACACTAATTTTTGTGTGGATAATTTTCATCACCACTTTGCCCATAACCACAAAGCACCACCACCATCACTATCATTGACAACCACCAGCCACCACAATCAATCACCTTTGTCATAACAACCATCGCTAACAACAACTTTTTTGGTGATTAACCACAATTGAAAGTCTCTATCACTCCTACCACCTCGATAATTATAATTTTGTATATTGCTACGAGCACTAACTTAATATTACCTTCTACCATTGTTAGCTAGTACCACCAATGCGTTAAATCCTTACTACCAATAACCTCAATCATCACAACCATTAACACTGCCAAGTACAGGTCAATGATACTTCGATGACATTTTTCAATTGTCATAGAAAGAAGGAAACTATGAGAAAATTCCACTAAAATTGACAACAGACAATTTTCTAGTAAATTAATTATCAAATTGTATGTAAAGATTGAGGCTGGGAAAATCAAGAATCTCTTTTTGTAAAGGCTGCCGATATTCTTGAGTAATACATAAACATTTTTCACCAGAAACATTATAGTTCAAGTGCAATAAAAATGCTATGTAATTTAGGTATTTGAAAAACAAACATATTTTAAGATATTTTCTGGTCATGACCCAAAATACCCCATATTAGCTTTAATGCTATCAAAGATACTTCATCCAATTCTAAGCTCCAACAGTTGTTAATCAATATAAATGTCAACTATCAAATCCCACAAGGAGAGATATGTGTTTCATATTCAATTAGAAAGTATAAACATGGTCAAATCAGTCATAGGAATAATAGTTATCGAATAAAAACATAATTCAAATTAAGGGTGACACGAATGACAAATGGGGGTTTTGGTTGTGATTATCAATTACAAACAAAAGTCACAAACAATACGAATAAAAAAAATGAGATGGATTCTTAGGATGTGATCGATTATAGTCTAATGTAGATATATGGATAATTACAACTATTATAAAATAACTAGTTATTAGTGAGTATGCTAGGATATAATGGAGGTAAATTTTCTCTCAAATAATTTACGCCAAATTAAGTTGATTTATTTCGAACATCAATAAGCATGCAAAATAAGAGCAGCCCTCACCTTAATCCATTCACTCATTCGAGCTCAGGTCAATCAAATACTCACAAACCATTAATAAAAAACCTTAGTTCTAAAGCCTCTCTGTCAAGAAAGTCAAGATAACAAAACTAGATCTTCATTTTTTACTACAATGTTCAAATTAAATTGCAATTAATGATCAAACTCACTGCTAAAAAGCATTTAAACTAACAATTAGCAATACCAATAAGCTAAATCAACATATAATCAAATAATTACAACCAAAAAATTAGAGTTTTAGCAAGACATAAAAAAATGTAAAAATTGTTACGAAATTTACTATGCATCATCTGGGTATGAGTGATTTCATCCTTACAATACTACAATTTGAAGATTTTTAAAGATCCACTTATAATTTCTCAAAACTGAATTTCTTCAATCCTTTAAAGCAAAGGAAAATCTTGAGAAAATTATCTCGGAATGTTCAAAACTTCAAAATAATGTCTCAAGTTTAATCAAAGCCCCTAAACTTAATGTTAAAAAAATGTATTTTGACTCACCAAATATAAGCTAATAAATCTCATTCGGCGATGTAAGTCGGGCTTGATGAACCACTCAGCGGAGCCGCCCTTTGATCTCTTACATCGCCCTTCTGCATTGGCCATCAGCACCCTCAACGTCTGTAACTTTGGCAGATCAAGTATTGCATCTCCGAACTAATCCATGATCAGCCAACTTATTTTTTCTATGGCCAACTTGGTTTCTTCCATCAAGGCTTTGAACACTGAAACTTTGGTGGTCAGATAGCCATTCGGAGAATTGCCAAGTGAACTTGGCGATCACCAAGATTTCCTTTCTTCATTCTTTCAGCTCGTTTTATTCATTTTTGTAGGTTAGTATCCTTGGTTTGTTCCTCGATCCATATATCTAAAAATCAAGGATTTTACAACAGTTATTGCCATAAATTAAAACTCAAGTCCATAGTTCAAAAAGTATTTCTCAAATTGAGCTACAAAAGACTCAACTATGAATGCTCACAACAACACTCAACTTACTCATGCAAGGATCAATTTTCCACTCAAAGATTCAATCTGTTTTTCACTACTATAAAAGGTTCTCAAGTTGATAATACTTGATCCAAATTTAAGTTCATGCTCAAAAAGGTACTCAAATTCCCTCGCAAAGATGATTCCATATTAACATAGAGAAAGTACCGACGCTGCCAACTCCAACTCATTGGTTGGATAATTTCTCTCATGTACCTTCAGTTGGCACGACACATAGTCTACAACATTCTTATCTTGTATTAACACAGTGCCCAACCCAGAATGAGAAGCATCACAATAAACTACGAAATCCTTACCTTTCACCAGTACTGCTAGGATAAGTGCGTAAGTGAAGAGGGTCTTGAAGCTTAGAAAGCTCTCCTCACATTATTCAGTTCATTCAAATGGTATCTCCTTCTTAGTCAAATTAGCCAAGTGAGTGGCAATAGAAGATAAATTCTTCATAAATCGACGGTAGTAGATAGAGATCCCCACAAAACTCCTAACTTCCATCACAGAACTAGGTTAAACCCAATACTTAGATGCCTTAATCTTTTGAGAATCTACCATTACCCCTTTATTAGAAACTACATGCCCCAAAAATGCAATGGAAGTCAACCAAAATTCACATTTAGAAAATTTTTCATACAATCTTTGTTCCTCAAGAACACCCAGAACAATACAAAGATGGTCGACATGCTCTTCCTCACTCTTCTAATAGACTATAATATAATCAATGAAAACTATCACAAATGAATCAAGAAATGGCTTGAACACCCCATTCATCAAATCATGTAATATTCAGGTGCATTAATAAAACAAAAAAATCAATAAAAATTCATAATGATCATAGCGAGTTCTAAATGTTGTCTTGGACACATCTTCTGGCCTAATTTTTAATTTATGATAACCGTATCTTAAATAAAACTTAGAGAAAATGGATACACCATGCAATTTGTAGAATAAATCATCTAGTCAAGGCAAGGGATACTTGTTACAAATAGGTACCCTATTCAACTGTGAGTAATCTAAATACATTCTCATAGTACCGTTCTTTTTCTTTCAAACAACATTGGGAAATCCCATGTAGAAGCACTTAGTCAAATAAATTCCTTATCAAGAAACTCTTGGATTTGAGCCTTACATTTTTTTAATTTTGTCGAATCCATGAGATACGAAGAGATCGAAATGGGACACATTCTAGGTTTGAAATCAATAAATATATATATATATATATATATATATATATATATATATATATATATATATATATATATATATATATATATATATATATATATATATATATATATATATATATATATATATATATATATATATATATAACTAACTCTATCTGTAACAACCCTAAATGGATATGCTAAGTAATGCTTAATGTGTTTAGAAGGCCTACGATTAGACTAGGGTTCACAAAGTTTGATGCGCGTAGAACCAGACCTCGAAACCCTTACGATAGCCAATACAACTAACTTGGGGAGTTAGTTGATCTATGAAAGGTTGGGTCCAGCCACGTAGGGCTCTCGAATATGCAGATTTACTCGAATGAGTCTTTACCGGACATAAAAAGGGAAAATCATAGTTTTGGAGGGTCTAGGGGTTAAATGGTCTTTTTCAAGGCTAAGTGTAGTATCGTTATTACCCTAAATAGAAAATTAATTATTTAAATAATAAGGTGGAGGGGCATTTCGGGGAGAGATTGCCGAAAATGGGCTCCTGAAGTGGTCTTGCTCCACCCGGGTTCGAACCTAGGTGGAAACAATGAATTAAAGTTGTTTTAATTTAAGTTGTTCAATTAATTTAATTAATTAATAATTATTATTCATTAGTTGATTTCAAATAAAAGGGAAATCAGATTTTTATCTAATAAAACGTTATTTGACTAAGTACTAAACTAGACTCCTAAGCCTAATAAAAATCCCACTCTCTCACGTCTATCTCTCAACTCTCACATTCAATCTCTCTATTTTTTTAACAATTCTATCTGCCAAATAACTTCAAGAATGGTAGGTAAACGAAATTTCTTCACACTTGAAGAACTCACAAACCAAAATTTTAAACAAACAACTAATCAATCACATAGGCAAAGAGAAGGTATTCCGTCGAGTTTGGTGTTGAACTTTTGGTGTTGGACGTATGTTTGGAGGAGTTCTTTGGGAAGCAAGTATATGTTTGAATGTAAAAAGGTATGGGTTCTCTACTCTCATGGTCCCTTTCCCAAGAGAACCCGTAAGGTTTGGAATATTCATCCCAAAAACTAGGGTTGTTCCCCGTTGCATGTCCCTGTCACTAGCTCCCAATGATTCTTAGGTTGGGTAAGCTTGCTGGTAGATATTAGGAAAGTGTTGTGTTTTCATGATGAATACGTTCATGAATGTATGTTCTAAGTTGTATGAATGACAACCCATGTTTTACGAACTATGTGAAAGTGTGTGAAAAATGTGAACTATGTCCCATAGCCCTCGGGTTTAAGGCTCAAAAAAATGATTTACTATGGTTGTATTTTTACATGCACAAACTTAAGTAAATCATGATGTTCATATGCAATGTTATGTGGCTGAATTGAGTGAGAAACTCTTGGCTAAACGAATCCATTGAAAATGCACCTAAAATGTTATAAATGAACCATGAAGTTTCCCTAAGAACTAGTGTGTAACTTGTTGAAAAAGATGCTGAAAAATTTTACAAAACTTTCCAGCCGCAATTGATGAATTTTGGTCAAGTTAAAATGGTTTAAAATGTTATGAAAAATGAATAAAAAGAAGTGAGGTCACCAAGGGTCGTATCCGTGAACTCACCATGTTAAAAATCATGTAAAGAAAGAAGTAAAAAGAAATGTGTTGAAGGGGATTCGAACCATGTTTTTGGGATGGAAAAT
Source organism: Solanum chilense (assembly GCA_032847665.1). Classification (NCBI taxonomy): domain Eukaryota; kingdom Viridiplantae; phylum Streptophyta; class Magnoliopsida; order Solanales; family Solanaceae; genus Solanum; species Solanum chilense. The sequence goes on from CM064966.1 coordinate 18,338,324, forward strand.
GATGTATGAAAATAAGAAATGAGAGGAGTGGGATTCGAACCCACAACCTCTTGGTCAAGCTTAAGGATAAATGAGAAGAAAATAATTGTGAGGCGTGGGGATCGAACCCACGCCTCTAGGCAGTAAAGGAGAATCAAAAATGAAGAGAAAAGAAATGTGAGATGTGGGAATTGAACCCACGGCCTCTAGGAAGTAAAGGAGAATAAAAAATTTAGAAAAAAGAAATGTAAGGCGTTGGAATTGAACCCAAAACCTCTAGGCAGTAAAGGAGAATTACAAGAAAAATAAAGTGAAGCTTTGAGGTTTTGATCCCACAACCTCATGGTCAACTCAAGATAGTCGAGGAAAATAAATAAAAAACAAAATGGGCTGTGTGGGGTTCGAACACACAACCCTCGGCCAAGAAAGAGAATTTTCAAGGATAGAAATAAAATGAAATGTTGATGTTGGGGCTCGATCCCATGTGGACTGAAATTAAATAAAAAGAAAAATGTAAAGTGTTGTCCAAGGGATTTGAAACCGGGTTCCCTTGCCCAAATTCTATATTTATACATAAGTCATACGTTAATTAAATATTCAAGAATAAATTTGCCTACTTAGATCAAAAATGAGAACTTGGCATAAATACAAGATGCATAAGTCTTGTACCACATAATCATAGGAAGATATGAATCACTTAAAAAAACTATGAAAGAAGCCTCCTGGATTGTATGTATTGACCAATAACTCTAGCATAGGTTTAAGAATAAATGAACCTAAGATGTATGTAATGAAATGATGTAACCCTAGAAGGGTTAATTAAAATTTTAAGACACACTAAATATCCAAGTGCATTGGCACATGATGAAATGAATAATGAAATGATGAAATGAACAATGAAATGATGAAATCCTAGAAGGGTAAAGTAAGAGTGTGAAACACACTAAATGGTCAAGTTCATTGGCATATGATGAAATGAACATTCACATAAAAAGGGGTGAGTAATTATAAAGACCAAATGTGGTAATGTTAATGAATGTGGTGGCAACATGATATGAGGATTATTTAAAAGATGAGAGCAATCTCAAATGAGCCTATGTAAATGTTAACAAAACGTACTCACCTATAAGAGTGTAAAGTTAATGAAGATACAAGTCTTTATGAACACTATAATAAAAGTATTGAGATTAACACACTTAATACTAATGATGAGATGAGAAATCATCTATTTAGATATGAGGTCCTCATACTAGAAGACAACTTCCATGACGTATGAGTTGAATGTAATCATAATTTATACGAAGCACCGATAGACTAGCTATGAGCGGTGTTACTTTCTTTCGGGAAGGGCAGAGGTTAACGTAACTCTCATGAGATGAGACTTTCTGGCATGCCGGGTATGAGTCTCCTTATATCTCCTAGTCTTTGAACCTATAATGCCAATATAGGGATCTGGCAGGGATCGATTCCCATGTTCGCTAAAATGTTTTGGGTCACTTTGGTGATTCCACCTCTTTTCGGTGTGGAGGAGACAATGAATTTCTTGATGGTCACATGATATATGTCGGTTAAAGTTAAAGTTCCCCATAAATGAATGAGGCAAGTCTCCAATGATGTACATAATTAAATGAATGATACTAAAGGTGTTAGTATAGGACAATCAAGAGGTGAGCTAGACTTAAGTAATGAAACTAGGTCATTCTTGATCATTGCACAGCGAACCCGATGAAAGTCCTAAACTACATCATAGGTATAGATGGTGTTTACACTAGCCCATGAATGATATGAAATAAAGTACATATGAATGAAAGAAGCAGACTCTGTGTTTGCTAAAGAAGGCTCCCTATATGAGGTCCCATATGTCGAGCCTTCATTTTAGGGAAGTCTTGATGTCAAGTCAATGATTCCAAGGTCTGATAGCATATGAACGATGATATGCAAAATGTTATATGCTATATCCAATATGTTATGTGCTATGTTCAAGATGTTATGTGATGTGTGCAATATGATAAGTATGATGATGCATGTTACTCTTATGGCATGACTTTCCTAATCCAAATTGGCAAAGCACACCAACTTTCCTAATCCCAATTTGTCAAGGCCACTGACTTGACTTACAATAATCATGTTGTTAGGAAACAACTATTCCTACAAATGCATGTCCTTGGTGTGTGCTTGCATATACTTATTCTTAGTACGAATGTGTACTAACCCTATACAACTCTACAATTTTAGGTGCAGGCATAGGTGGACGCTAGAGCTAGAGGTTGATGTTGAAACTATCTGGACATGGAGCATTCATCTGGACTTGGTAAGCCCTTATTCTTTCGAGGATGCATGCCCATTATATTCTAGTTTAGTTATAGGATTGAGCTAGTGGAGTATTTTCCACAAGTGTTTCTTTCTATTTTTATTTCAGACATTGCATTGGTGCCATTTTGGCAATCATACATTTAATGGAGTATTGACCTATTTCTTTCAGTTGATAATCTTAATGTTAGATGGTTGATTGTGAACATTATGAATGTAAGTAGAATGACGTAAGTAGGCTTGTCTGCGACCTATGAGAGGAAAACGATGTCGGTCTCGTCTGGGGTGTAGACTCCGGGTGTGACAAACTTGGTATCACATCACTAGGTTAAATTCCGAGGATAATAAGTTCACATCACCAAATCGAGTAGTTTCTAAGTCATGGTAGTGAAATACACCAATATCCTAAATTAGAGACTGCATGAGGCGTAGGAAATTTTTCCTTCTTCTGATCTCATCGTGCCTTTTCCTATTATCTAATTCCTTGATGTTATGACCGTGTCTAACATCAATACTTGTTTTTTTTTCTTGAAAATTAATACTAGGAGAACAATTGGTCAAATGAGAGGAGGTGTAGCTGCTGAGGACAATCAGGTTCCACCCCAGGCTCCAGCTGAAGGAGTGTCAATGTCGGTTAACCTTGGTGGGTTGAATGATGCTGAGGTGAGGTCATCTCTGGCCCAGATGGCACATGCCATCACCATGAAATCCCAGGCCATGACTTACAAGGGCAATCGATATAATATCAGAGGGAGAACCCAGCGGTTAGAATTATAGTTGAAAGGCAGAGAGACTTCACGAGGATGAATCCTCCTATATACACAGGGTCTATGAATGCAGAGGATACCCAGGATTTTGTGGATGAGGTACATAAGATTTTGGTGGCTATGGGTGCCATAAATACTGAGAAAGCAGAGTTGGCTTCCTATCAACTCAAGGATGTTGCACATACTTGGTGCAAGATGTGGAAAGATAGACGAGTTTTGAGAGGAGTGCCGGTCACTTGGGAGCTGTGTAAGACAACCTTCTTGGAGAGATATTTTCCCAGGAAGATGAGGGAGGAAAAGTTTGAGTAGTTTATCAACCTTAAGTAGGGATCAATGACCATCAAGGAGTACTCCCTGAAGTTTTTTAAACTATCCAGGTATGATACTTCCCTTGTATCTAACATTAAGGATGAGATAAGACGGTTCCTCACACGAGTCAATGGAAATCTGGATGAAGGAGTGTCGGTCTGCGATGCGCCATGATAACATGAACCTCTCTAGGTTGATGGTGCATGTCCAACAGGTAGAGGATAACCGTAGAAAGAGGGGCGTTCATGATTCTAGTAGGCTTAATCCTCAAGATCAGGCAGGTCCTAGCCATGGAGGCCACAAAAACAGTTTTGGCGTCCGTGAGCAGCATAGGTTGAAAAAGGGGCAACAAAGTTCAAGTAACTCTAACTCTCAGAGGATTACAACACCTAGAGGAGGCAGACCCAAGCCTTGGAAGGGAAATGGAGATGAGATGCAACGTCCCAGAAAGAACTGTGCTAAGTGATGCCGTGTTTACATTGGAGAGTGCAGACAGGGCACTAATGCCTGCTTCGGTTGCAGTAAGAGTGGACATATGGTTAGAGACTACCCACAGAACAGAGGTCAGGCTGGAGGTAATGCTCAGCCTAGGTCTAATCCTCAGGATGCAGTAGCAGTAGAGCCTCCTAAGAGCATCCGGTTCTATGTCCTGAATGGCAGAGAGGAGCAGGAGAAGTCCGCTGATGTGGTCACAAGTATGCTGCAATTATTCTCAACTTCTCTTTATGCTTTACTTGATCCAAGGTATATGTTTTCCTTTGTAACTCCTTTGCTTTCTCTTACTTATAAGATATTGCCTGAAGTTCTCCATGATCCTATTGTGGTTAGTACACCTTTAGGAGAAAATGTAAGAACCTATAGAGTATACAAGGATTGCCCAATAGATATACGTGGTAAGACTATGTGTGAAACCTTGGTTGAGTTACTAATGCATGATTATTATGTTATTATTGGCATGAACTTGCTCACAGTTGTTATGCTTACATGGATTATGGTATTAGGGTTGTGAGATTTAGTTTCCTTAATGAAGAAGAGATAGTCTAGGAGGGGTACAACTCGAGTCGTCCTTATCCTTTTATTTCGAACCTTAAGGCCTATAAAATGATGTCCAAGGGTTTATTGTGTCATCTTGTGAATGTTAACGACTTAGATCTTAACATTCTTTCCATAGACTCAGTGCATGTAGTGAATGCGTTGCAATATGTATTTCCTGAAGATTCGCTTTGAGTTTTTCCCCATCGTGAGATTGAATTTTGTATTCGACGTAGACCCCTATACTAAACCAATTTCGATTGCTCATTATAGAGTGGCTCCAGCTAATCTCAAAGAGTTAAAGGTGCAGTTAAAAGATCTCACTGATAAGGGTTTCATTCAGCCGAGCATATCCCCTTGGGGCCCTCCAGTGTTGTTTATGAAAAAGAAAGATGGAACCCTTAGATTGTGTATCGATTATCTACGACTCAATAAAGTTACTATCAAAAATAAGTATCCACTGCCCAAAATATATGACTTGTTCAACCAACTCCAAGGGTCTAGTTTCTTCTCGAGATTGATCTTCGTTCAGGGTACCATATGCTCAAAATTAGGGGTGAAGATGCTCCAAAGACAACCTTTCGTACCCGTTATGGTGATTACGAGATTTAAGTTATGTCATTTGGTCTCACAAATGCACCTCCCACATTTATGGATATCAAGAATGGGGTATTCCGTGAATACCTTGACTCTTTCGTCATAGTATTCATTGATGATATTCTCATCTACTCTAAGACCAAGGAAGAGCATGAACAACATTTGAGACTAACCTTGCAGGTACTTAGACTACATCAGCTGTATGCCAAATTTAGCAAGTGTTATTTCAGGCTTAGATCAGTGACCTTTTTGGGTCATGTTGTGTCCGACAAAGGTGTGGAGGTATATCCCAGGAAGACGGAAGCTGTTAAAAACTGAACAAAACCTCTTACTCCCACATATATTCGTAGCTTCTTGGGATTGGCTGATTATTATCGCAGGTTCGTGGAGGGTTTTTCTGCCATTGCTGCCTCACTGACAACTTTTACTAAGAAGAGGGACAAGTTTGACTGGAAGGAGGCTTGTGGGAAGAGTTTCCATGAGCTCAAAGACAGACTCACTTCAGCCCAGATGCTTACTTTGCCTAAGTACGGTGAGAATTACACTGTTTATTGTGATGCATCGAGGGTTTGTTTGGGGTGTGTTCTTATGCAGGGTGGTAAGGTGATAGCTTATGCGTCTAGATAGATCAAGGTTCATGAGAAGAATTATCCCACTCATGACCTGGAGTTGGCAGCTGTGGTGTTTTCACTGAAATGGTGGAGGAACTACTTGTAATGAGTGCATGTGGATGTGTTCACAGACCACAAGAGTCTCCAATACATGTTCAACCAGAGAGAGTTATATCTACGTTAGCGGAGATGGTTGGAGCTGTTGAAGGACTATGACATGAACGTTCACTACCATCCAGGTAAAGATAATGTTGTAGTTGATGCTTTGAGTAAGATGAGCATGGGAAGTACAACCCACGTTGAGAATGGGAAGAAGGAGTTGGTGAAATATGTACATAGACTGGAGAGACTAGGTGTGCGGTAGTTGACTCTACTAGTAGGGGTGTTTCAGTTCATCGTATTTCTGAATCATCCTTAGTAGTTGAAGTCAAGGAGGGTCAGCATCTTGATCCTGTGTTGATGGAGCTGAATGACTCATTGTTGGTCAAGATGAATGAGTCTTTTGCTTTGGGATGTGACTGCATACTTAGGTACTAGGACAGGCTGTGTGTACCAGATGTGGATGATTTGTTTCAAGGATCATTGTAGAGGCCCATGGTTCCAGAGATTCCATTGCATCCAGGTTCCACCAAGATGTATCATGATCTTTAACAGATCTATTGGAAAGATATCAAGAAGAAGGACATTGCAGATTATGTGGCCAAGTGTCCTAATTGTAAACAGGTTAAGGTAGAACATCTTAATCCTGGCGGTCTTACTCAGATTATTTAGGTTCCAACTTGGAAATAAGAGGCCATTATTATGACTTCGGGGTTGGTCTTCTGAAGACTAGGATACAACATGACTCCACATGGGTTATTGTGGACAGGATGACTAAATCTGCCCACTTTATCCATGTGAAGACTACTTACAGAGCCGAGGATTATGCGAAACTCTATATTGATGAGATTGTGAGATGGCATGGGAATCTTTTTTCTATCATTTCAGATAGAGGATCTCAGTTGACTTCACATTTCTGGAGATCCTTCCAGAAGAGCTTAGGCACGCAGGTGAATCTTAGTTCTGCCTTTCATCCTCAGACTTATGGGCAGACAGAGCGCACCATTCAGACATTGGAGGACATGATGAGGGCATGTGTGATTGACTTCAAGAGTAGTTGGGACGACCATTTGCCTTTGATAGAGTCTAGTCTAATAATAGCTATCACTCTAGCATTGGGATGGCACCGTTTGAGACATTGTATGGTAGGAGGTTTTGGTCTCCAGTTAGGTGGTTCGAGGTTAGAGAGGTTCGAGGTTAGAGAGTCATCCATTTTGGGTCAAGAGATCATTCATGAGGCCTTAGAGAAGGTCATGGTGATTAGCAACAGGTTTGTTACTGCTTACAGTTGGCAGAAGTCTTATGCAGACAATAAAAAATAGTCCTTAAAGTTTTATGTTGGTGACCAGGTCTATTTGAATATATAACCTAGAAGGGGGTGATAAGGTTTGGCAGGAAGGGGAAGTTGATTCCGAGGTATGTTGGGACATATGAGATCCTACAGTGTGTGGGTGAGGTGTCCTATGAGTTGGTATTGCCTACAAAGCTAGCTTCGGTTCATCCAGTCTTTCATGTCTCTACGTTAAAGAAGTCTCTAGGTGGTCCAACATCGATTGTACCTGTGGAAGGTTCGGGGGTCGATGAAGACTTGCCCTACGAGGAGGTACCTATTGAGATCTTATTTAAGTTGATTAATTAATGTAATTAATTAATAATTATTATACATTATCTGATTTAAAATAAAAGGGAAATCAGATTATTATTTAATAAAACCTTATCTGAATAAGTCCTAAACTAGACTCCTAAGCCTTATAATACTCCCACTATCTCACGTCTATCTCTTAACTCTCACGTTCAATCTCTCTCTTTTTTTATGATTCTCTCTGCCATATAATTTCAAGAACAGTAGGTAAACCAAAGTTCTTTACACTTGAAGAACTCACAAACGAAAACTATAAATAAAGAACTAATCAATCACGTAGGCAAAGAGAAGGTTTTCCGTCGTGTTTGGTGTTGAACTTTTGGTGTTGGACGTGTGTTTGGAGGAGTTCTTTGGGAAGAATGTCGAGGTTTGAACGTCAAAAAGGTATGGGTTCTTTTCTGTCTTGGTCCCTTTCCCAAGAGACCCCTTTTTCTTAGGTTCAGAATATTCAGTTCGAAAAGTAGGGTTATTCCCCTTTGCATATTCCTATCACCATCTCCCAATGATTCTTAGGTTCGGTATTTTTGCAGGTAGATATTAGGCGTGTGTTGTGTATTCGTGACAAATATTTTCATGAATGTATGTTTAAAATTGTATCAATGACAACCCATGTTTTCCGAATTATGAGAAAGTGTGTGCAAAGTTTGAACTATGGCCCATAGCCCTCAGGTTTAAGGCATCAAAAAATGATGTACTGTCATTGTATTTTTACGTGCACAAACTTAAATAAATGGTGATGTTCATATGCAATTCTATGTTTCTGAATTGAGTGAGAAACTCTTGGCTAAACAAATCCATGAAAATGCACCTAAAATGTTATAAATTAACCATGAAGTTTCCCTAAGAACTAGTGTGTAACTTCTTGAAAAAGATGCTGAAAAACTTTCCAAAACTTTCCAGACGCAATTGATGAATGTTGTTCAAGTTAAAATGGTTTAAAATGTTATGAATAATGAAGAAAAAGAAGTGAAGTCACCGAGGGTCGAACCCATGACCAAATAATATTTAAAATCATGAAAATAAAGAAAAAAAAGGAATGTAGTTAAGGGGATCCGAACCATGGTTTTGGGCTGGAAAATGATGTATGAAAATAAGAAATGAGAGGAATGGGATACGGACGCACAACCTCTTGGTCAAGCTTAAGGAAAAATGAGAAGAAAAAAAATGTGAGGCGTGGGGATCGAACCCACGACTTCTAGGCAGTAAAGGAGAATCAAAAGTGAAGAGAAAAGAAATGTGAGGCATGGGAATTGAACCCACGACCTCTAGGAAGTAAAGGAGAATAAAAAATGAAGAGAAAAGAAATGTGAGGCATGGGAATTGAACCCACAACCTCTAGGCAGTAAACTTGAATTACAAGAAAAATGATGTGAGGCAGTGGGGGTTTGAACCCACAACCTCATGGTCAACTCGAGATAGTTAAGGAAAATAAATAAAAAAATAAAAGAAGCTGCGGGGGGTTCGAACCCACAAACTCTCGTCCAAGAAAGAGAATTTTTAAAGGATAGAAATAAAAATGAAATATTGATGTTGGGGCTCGATCGAGGGTCCCTATTTCATGTGGTCTGAAATTATATAAAAAGAAAAATGTTAAGTGTTCTCCAAGGGATTTGAAACTGGGTTCCCTTACCCAATTTCATTATTGATACATAAGTCATACATTTATAAATATTCAAGAAAAATGTTGCCTACTTAGATCGAAATTGATATCTTGGCATCCATACAAGATGCATCAGTCTTGTACAAAATATTCTTATGAATATATGACCCACTTAAACGAACTGTGAATGAAGCCTAATGGATTGTATGTATAGAACCATAAGTTTGCATACATTTAAAAATAAGTGAACCTAAGATGTATCTAATGAAATAATGTAACCCTAGAAGGGTTAAGTAAGAGTGTAAAACACACAAAATAGCCAAGTGCATTGGCACATGATGAAATGAATAATGAAATGATGAAATGAACAATGAAATTATGAAACCCTAAAAGGGTTAAGTAAGAGTGTGAAATACACTAAATGGCCAAGTGCATTGGCATATAATGAAATTAACATTCACGTAAAAAGGAGTGAGTAATTATAAAGACAAAATGTGCTAATGCTAATGAATGTGGTGACAACATGATATGAGGCTAATGTAAAAGATGAGAGCAATCTCAGATGAGCCTAAGTAAATGTTACCAAAAGGTACTTACCTATAAGAGTGTAAAGTTAATGAAGAGACCAGTCTCTATGAACACCTTAATGAAAGTATTAAGATTAACGCACTCAATACTAATGATGAGATGATAAATAATCTATTGAACTATGATGTCCTCATACTAGAATCCAACTTCCATGATGTATGACTTGAATGTAACGGAACTTTATACTGAGCAGCGATAGACTAATTATGAGCAGTGATGCCTTCTTTTGGGAAGGGCGGAGGTTCACGTAACTCTCATGAGATGAGAATGTCTAGCATGCGGGGTATGGGTCTCCTTATATCTCCTAGTCTTTGAACATATACTGCCAATATAGGGATATCGCGGGGTTCACTTCCCATGTACGATAGCATGTGTTGGGTCACATTGGCCGGTGATTCTACCTCTTTTCGGTGTGGGGGAGACACTAAATTTCATGATGCTCACATGATCTATGTCAGTTAAAGTTAAAGTTCCCCATGAATGAATGAGGCCAGCCTCAAATAATGCAAATAATGAAATGAATGATACCAAAGGTGTTAGGATAAGATAATCAAGAGGTGATCTAGACTTTAGTAATGACTCTAGGTCATTTTTGATCATTGCACAATGAACCTAATGAAAGTCTTAAAGTACATCCTAGGTATAGCTGGTGTTTACACTAGCCCATGAATGAAATGAAATGAAGTATGTATGAATGAATGAAGCAGACTCTTTGTTTGCTAAAGAAGCATCCCTAGTTGAGGTCCCATATGTTGAGCCCTCATTTTTGGGAAGTCTTGATGTGAAATTCATGATTCCAAGGTGTCATGGCATAAGAATGAATGATATACAAAATGTTATGTGCAATATGAAATATGATATGTGCTATGTGCAAGATGTTAACTTTTGTGTGCAATATGATAAGTATGATGATGCATGTTACTCTCATGGTATGACTTTCCTAATCCAAATTTGGAAAGCACACCAACTTTCCTAATCCAATTTGGCAAGTCCACAAACTTGACTTCCCATGATCATGTTGTTAGGAAAGAGCTATTCTTACTCATGCATGTCTTTGGTGTGTGCTTGAATATACCCATGAATAGTACAAGTGTGTACTAACCCTATACAACTCTACAATTTTTAGGTGCAGACGCAGGTGGACGCTAGAGCTACAGGTTGACGCTTTAACTATCCGGACGTGGAGCATTCATCCGAACATGGTAGGCCCTCATACTTTTGAGGATGCTTGCCTATTATATTCTAGATTAGTTATAGGATCGAGCTAGTGGAGTATGTTCCACAAGTCTTTCTTTTAGTTCTTATTTCATACATTGTATAGGTGCCATTTTGACAATTATACATTTAATGCAGTATTGAACTATTTCTTTCAGTTAATAATCTTAATCTTACATTGTTGATTGTGAACATTGTGAATGTAAGTACAATGACCTTTATGCATGATAAGAAATAAAAAGTTTCAAATTTTCTGCTCAAATTAAAATAGGTGAAGTAAGAATGACGTAACTAGGCTTGTCTGTGACCTCAGAGAGGTCAAAGACCCCGGTTTCATCTAGGGTCTAGATTTCAGGTGTGACACTATCCAATGGCATACCAGACAAATTAGTTAGAAACACTTCTCGATATTTTGATTCCATATGAATAGACTCAATAGATCGAGACCTAACCTCAACATTGTGGATAAGAGCCAAATATACTACACATCCCTGCCCTTTCAGCTTCCTAGCCAGGAGGGACGATATGATCTTAACTTTCTTAGGCTTTTTCACCCCTTCCAACTGTAACTTTTACCTTTTCGGTTTTTCTAGAGTTATCAACTTAATGTTACAATGTAATACAACATGATAGGGGGACAACCAAGTCATTCCTAAGATATATAAAAATCAACCATATCTAAAATTACCAAATCAACCCATGTCTGAAAACCCATAAACAAAATAGAACCAGCATGATAAACATGGGTGACTATGACTAATTTTCCAGTTAGATAGACACATGGATAGGGGCATCAAGTATATCACAGATCACATCAAACTTGGAGAAAAATTGCGCAGATACATATGAATAAGTAGAACCAGGAAAGATTAATACATTAGTCATCTTGTCACATACAAGAATTGTATATGTGATCAGAGCATCAAACACCTCTGCATCATTATTGCCCAGAAAAGCATAACACTGAGCCGTATCATCTTGACGAACCACCTCCCTGCCTGATTGCACATTACCTCTGCCCGCATTACCATTACCATTTCCTCTGCCTCCACGTTCTCTCTAATTATCTCCTCCCACCTTATGTACATCCTCAACCATTATTACATTTTCTCGCGGTTATCACTGCCCTAGACTGCTGTTGTACAGAATATAACACACGAGGATGGGGACAATCTCTCGTCATATGTCTAAGTTTTCCAGTGTTATAAGATATGTGATGCAAGAATGGTTTGCTACCCGCCGAAAGCGCGAATCCCTACATATCCTAAAATTTATAAGTAGGAGTTCCTGAATAATAACTTATAGAGGGGCATAGCGGACTAAATTGTCTTAGCCTTAAGTGTTGGCCTTCTAGATTCCCTAGCATAATAACCTTGAAAATTATCTGAATTATTTATCCTTTTTTGCCAATGCCATGGCTTGATCGACTTGCCTAATCCCCTCTACCTTGTTAGCATAATTTGTTACTTATTTAAATCTCTTTCATGCATAAGTCATATGAACAGATAAGACTTGCAACTCAGAATTAAAACCACTAATAAAAAACTAAATTCTCTCCTCCTCGTTAGAAACTAATTGTGTAGCATATCTCAATAGGGCATGAAACTTGGCCTCCTAAGCAACCATGAACATACCACCTTTCTCTAAACCCATAAACTGATCCTTCTTGCAATCCCTCTAAGTTCTCAGCACATATTTTGTAAAAACAAAGCATGAAATTGGGTCCAAGTATTGGAGTTAAAGTAGAAGATCTACATTATATATAAGTTCTCCACCATTGCTTTGCCTCACCATGAAGGTGGAAGGACACAAACTCAACCCCATGTTGGTGAACAATCCCTAATTTACAATTCCTCTCATAACAGTCTAAGATAAACTGATAAGCATCTTCAGTCTCAAAACTAAGAAATAACGGAGGCTGAAGCTTCAAAACATAGTGATCATGTCTTCTTCGTTCCTTGTTATAATTGAACCCAACAAAGGATGGAAGAAAGCATCTTTACCTCCAGTTTCTCCTGACTTGGGGTAGTGCTAGAAACAGGGGGATTGGTGGGAGCTTGAGCACCTGTAAGAATTCCTGGACCAGAAAACCCCTCAAGGAAGACATGATCTATTGAGATAACACTGGGTCCAAAGAATGAACACCTATATTTCCAGCCGATACCCCTCTCTCTTGACCAATCTCTTCAACATCCCAGAAATCCTCCATCTCCTCCATCTCTTAATGTTGCGCATGAGGGTTCTCATTCACCGACACATTCTTAATAGATACATCATCTACCGCGGGTGCTACTTGTAACACATCGCAACTTTAAAGAACTATAATGGAATTTAAAATCTGGAAACTCTTAATCTTTGGGAAGTATTAGAAAAATCATGAAAACTTGGTATGTTAAAAGTGACATTCGGGTGAAATTTAAACAGCCATAGGTTTAGCTTAGGATGAATTAGGTGTAGTTGACGATATGCTTGGAAAGATCTTGGAACTATCTTTCTATGGAAGCCAAGTTTTTGAAATTTAAACTTTGCATGCCCTTTGGAAATTGGGATGGCAGAATAAGAAAATTGACCATATTCGGATTTTTTGAGGGGTAGTTTTGTCTTTTCCTTATACTATTAATTAATTTTTTTTGATAATTAAGTTAGGGGTGTAAGTTGAATTAGATCTTTTTATACTTCTACCAAAAGAGTTATGGCTCAGAGAGAAGTGAAAAGAAGAGGAGAAAGAGGAAAAGGAGAAGGGCATTCAAGATTCTTCAAAATCATCGAATTAACTGGTGGATTTTGTTGGGGGTGATTCGTAAAAAGGTATGTGGGTATCTCATAATGTTGGGTTCGTTCCCCATGATCCAAACATGTTTGATTGAGCGTGATTTTATCCTAAAAGATTGGATTTTTGAATGTTCTTGAATTTTGTTCTTGAATTGCTTATTTTGATGAACATGAGTTTAAATTTAGGAGTTCTTTGATGATCCAAATGTTTTTACTGAATTCATTGGGTTAGATCCTTGTAAATGTGATGTGGGTGAATGCAATCAAAGTGAACTGGAGAAAAAAGGACAAATTAGAAAGATTTCAAGTTAGAAAATGAGAGGAAAAATTTGTCCAAATTCACATGGCAAAAGGCTGGAGTTGAGTTCCTCCATAGCGCGGGCGGTGCGCCAGAAAGGAGCCTCAGTCACATAAGGCTGGCGCGGCGAGCCCATGGCTCACCCGAGTAGGAGTTTTCACCCAATATTCGTAATTAAGTATGATTAAGCCTTTCTAAAAAGCTTTACCATTTCTAAATGATTCTAACTATTGTAAATAACTTATATTCATATACAAATCATTTAGAAACATTAAATACAACCTTGTATATATAACTTCAAATTCAAGGAAAGTTTAGAGACAAGTCTAGAAAGTTCTTAGTGTCCTTTCAATAAGTCTTTTACAACTGCTTTTAAACTTGTATTAAGATTTAAAGATCAGGTTGAGTAAAGAGTAAAGAGTAAAGACAAGGATAAAAAGTTCATATAAAATTTAAGAAGTCTTTCAAAGATGTTTTAATGTCATTTTAATACTTAAATTTGAGTTCCGTTTAGAGTAAGGAGGGAAACTGAGATTCCCAAAGAGCCTTCGGGCTAGTTTTCATATAGGAGTAATAGCTTTCTAAATGAAGAAATGAGGGAAACTTAGATTTCCAAGATAGCCTTTGAGCTATGTTTTTTAGTACTAATCTTAAATTACAAAAGCAGTATTTTTAATATTATAAGAACCAATATATATTGAAAGTAGTATTGAGAACTGAACTGGGGATGAGCATGAGTTCATATGACTCATATCTCCATAAAACCATGTAGCCACCTTGGGTCAAAGAAGGTCATACTTTTGAGATGGACCCTTTTCATAGTATAAAAGTGGATCCATTAGGCAGTTCAGGTTTTATACCTTTGGCCGGGTATAATTAATGATGGCAGTAGATTGATATATCATCACTATATCTCTTAAATGATGATTGTGGGTTAGAAAAACTCCCATAGAAGTTATATATATATATATATATATATATATATATACATCATTTTATTCAAACAACTTTTCTTCCTATTGCGCATGCTCTTAAATTACTTTATATTGAAATAAGATAGTTTTATTGAGTTATGTTATTTATGAGTTGAGCAGAGTCAAGTAAGTGTTCCTTCTTACTCTTTTAAAGCTAATTTGTTTTCGCAATCCAACTCGCATACTCGTAGATTTAATGTATTGATGCCAATTGGACAGCATCATATCATGATGCAAACGCATGTAACAAGAATGGGCATCTGGTGCACTGTTCTTCCAGTTGAGCACTCCAAAGTTAGTTGGTGAGCCTCCTTGTATTCCGAAGGACTCATTTTTTTTTGGTTTTTTAGTATTTTCTTTATTAGGGTGTTGTAGGGTTTGTCACAATATCCATCTCAATTTCAAAAGGCTTCGTAGATGAAGAGTCAGATGTTAGTCCTTTAGTCTTTCAATTTCTCCTTATATCTTCAGACTAGGGTTGCCACTTTTGGCTGGATGAATATTTTCAACCATTAAAACATTCAAGTAAGTATGCTTTATTAGTTCAATTAAGTTTGATCATTATAGTTATCAATTTTTTTCTTCCACTAAGTTAAGTAAGCCAGGACAAGGGTTTGATCGAGCCCAACAATGGTCTTGAAGTGTCGGTCACGCCTACGGTGTAGGCTCGGGGCTTGAAAAGCTTGGTGTCAGAGCACAAAGTTCAAGAGTCCTAGGGAGTCTATTAAGCTATGTCTGTAGATTCCTAGTTATTTGTGTGAAGTGTGCCACATCTATATTTACGAGGCTACAACATTTAGGAAATCTCTCATTTCTTTCATACTATTTCGTGCGTTAGTTTTTCATATCTAAGAAGTTTCATTCTAACTCGTGCTTACGTGTAACCGTTTGTGAGTTGCGCTTTGTTTGAGGAGGCCTTTTAGGATAGTTTTGTTTCCGCGTTAGCTAAAAAGCAAATAGATGGTTGTTGACATGAGAAGCAGACTGAGCTTGTTTGTTACTACGTTAACTATTCTGTCAAGTAAGGAAAGTATAGAAGCTATTCTAATAGGTGATATGGACAAAACATGATTAATGATCCATGTAAACATGTTGATGAGGTGCAGCTGAGAGATATAGCATAGTTCAAGAATAAGATGGCTAAGACAGAAGGAACGATTCTAGGCAACAAATAAATAATGTGAACTGGCCTTCGTTCTAACAGAAGAAAAAAGAACATGCTTCATCATCTTCTATTACACTTGCACCAAGGAACCAATGTGTATACAATACTCAGGATTCTCAGAACTTTATATCTAGGCCTTTGTATTCGCAAGGTTGTAATGAACAAAAGGTACTTAGAATTTTGCATGTTCCAAGAGTGGTACAAGACACTTAGAGGTGTGTCATGATGGCTTCACTTATTGCTTTAAGTGTTGACAGACTGGCCATTTTATAAGAGAATGCCCTAAGAACATGCAGAGAAATGATAAAGAGGGAAATAGAGACCAATCTTCTTCAGTTTCTTCAGCAGATAGAGTTTAATCTAGATAAGCTACTTTAGGGAAAAATGGAGAAGAAAATCCCTTTTATGGTATCACTAAGCGCACAGAGCAAGAGGATTTGTCGAATGTTGACAGTGGTATGATCTAAGTTTTCAGTTTTGATATTTCTTCTATAAAAATATCTTGATCCCTTTAGTTTGTTTACACTTGTTGACAATCCTATAAAAGCATACAGTGTTTATCGTGATTGTACCATAGCCCGTTAATCACAAGAGTGCCATGGATAACTTCATTTAATTATACATGGTAAAGTTTAATGTCATTCTAGGTATGGACTAACTTCATCCCTATTATGCATCAATAGATTTAACCACTCAAGTAGTCAAATTACAGATTTCCAATAAACCAATTATAGAGTTGAAAAACAGTTCAGTATTGCGTATGGGTCATTCCATTTCGTACCTTAAGGCAAGGAAGTTCGTTTTTAAGGTTTGTATCTATCACTTAATCAGAGTTAATTACACAAGTTTTGAGATATCGCTTATTCAGTCAGTTCTAGTAGTAAAAGAATTTCCAAAATTCTTTCCCGATGATCTTCCCAGAGACCCTCATGAGAGAGATAGACTTCGGTGTATATCTTCTTCAAGATACTCGTCCTATATTTATTCTTCCTATAAAGGAGGCCAACAAAGTTGAAAGAGTCGAAAGAATGGTTGAATTATCACCTTTGGGTGCTCCAGTCTTGTTTGTGAGAAAGAAAGATGGCTCCCTTAAGTTGTGTTTAGATTACTGTCAGTTGATGACATACTAATCTATTTAAGGAATGAAGAATATTATGCTAGTATATCAAAATGTTCTTCAATCTTTGAAGGATATAGAGTTATATACCAAGTCCTCTAAGTGTGAATTTTGTCTTGATTCTTTGGCATTCTTGGGTCACATAGTCTCTAGTGATGGTATTAGAGTGGATACCATGAAAATTGAGGCAGTATAGAATTGTCCTAGACCCACATCTCCAATTGATATTAGAAGTTCCTTGGGCTTTGTTGGCTACTATAGTAGATTTCTAGAAGTTTCTATGTCATCTCCTTTGACCAAGTTAACTCAGAATAAATTAAAGTTTCAATGGTTTGAAGCTTGTGAGAAAAGTTTTTAGGATTCGAAGATAAGGTTAACTATTACCCTAGTTTTGACTTTATCGGAAGTTACTCATGGTTTTGTGGTGTATTGTGATTCATCTAGAGTAGGTTTGGGTTGTGTATTAATGTAGAATGGAACAACTATAGCTTATGCCTCCAGACAGTTCAAAGTTCATGAGAAGAATAATCCGACCCATGACATGGAGTTGGATGATGTAAATTTGCCTTGAGAATATGGCGTCACTATTTGTATGATGTTCATGTTGACATATTAGCTGACCACAAGAGCCTACAATATATGTTAACTTAGCAAGAACTTAATCTCAGACAAAAAAGGTGGTTAGAATTTTTCAAGGATTATGACATAGACATTCTTTACCACGCAGGTAAGGCTAATATGGTTGTTGATGCCTTAAGTAGGCTATCTATGGGTAGTACCGCCCATCTTGAATAAGAGAAGAAAGAACTAATAAAATATGTGCATAGACCTGCACGCTTAGGAGTCGACTCATGTATTCCACAATAGGGGGAATAGTGGTGATATATCGGAGCGAGTCATCATTAGTGTCAGAAGTGAAAGAGAAGCAAGACTAAGATCCCATTTTTCTTGAACTGAAAACAAATGTTCAAAAGCAAAGATTATTAGCTTTTGAGCAAAGGGGAGATGATTTATTGAGATATCAAGGTAGAATAAAAGTACCTATAGTGGATGGACTCCAAGAGAGGATCATGGATAAAGCTCATAGCTCTACATATTCCTTTCATGTGGGTTCCACAAAAATGTACCACAATTTGAGAGAAGTATATTGGTGGAATCGTATGAAGAAGGGCATTGCTGAATTTGATTCTAAGGGCCTGAATCTCTAACAAGATTATAGCACCAAATGGTTGGAGGTTTGGATCAGAATATAGAACTTACAGAATTGAAGTGGGAGATGATTAATATAAATTTCATCACAAGTTTACCGATATCTCACTGCATCATGATTCTATTTGGGTGAATATCCATAGAATGACAAAATCCGCCCAGTTTTTTCTACTAAAGACTACTCATTTAGCTGAGGATTATGATAATTTCTACATTCAAGATGTGGTAAGACTATATGGATTTCCGATCTCCATCATTTAAGATAGAGGTACGCAATTTACTAACAATTTTAGATGTCCTTTCAAAAAGGTTAGGTTTCAAAGGTGAACTTAAACTACCTTTCATCCTCAGACTTACAAGTGAGCAGAGCGTACAATTAATACATTATAAAATATGTTGAGGGAATTAATAATCTATTTCAAATGGATTTGGTATCATCACCTATCTCTCATTGAATATGCTTACAACCACAATTACAACTCTAGCATCCAAATGGGTCCTTATGAATCTTTTTATGGGAGGAGATACACATCATCTATTTGATGGTTATAAGTTTGTGAAGTATAGTTGATTTGACCATATTTAGTTCACCAAGTGGAAGGTGAAGGTTATTAGATAGAGGTTGAAAACGACATAAATTCTTTACAAATCCGACATTAATATTAAAAGGAGGTCGTTACAGTTCGAAGTACATGATTGAGTATACCTAAAAGTTTCATTCATGAGTTTCGGTAAGAAGGGGAAGCTCAGTACCTGGTATATTAGACCTTATTTCATAGAGAAGAGGATTATCAATGTAGCTTATGAAATAGAGATACCCCAAAAGTTAGATGTAGTTCATCCAATGTTTCATATCTCTATGTTAAAGAAGTTCATGGGTAATATTTCATTGATAATTGAAACTAAAAATATTGGGATCACAGATAGTATATCATATGAAAGGATTTTGGTTTGAGATATGACATCTCCAAGTTCACAAGTTGAGAACAAAAGAGGTAGAGTCGGTCAAGGTCCTTTGGAGGAACCAAATTGTTGAAGAAGCTAATTGGGAAGCTAAAGAGGACATGAAGAGAAAAAATCCAAATCTCTTTGAATCTTGAGAAAATACAGGCCAAGGTACTAATTTTCTTCTTAGTACATTTTAAGTAACGATAAGCATGTTATGTTGCAATTGCTTGTTTGGTGTTTGAACTTTCAGTTACTACCCTTAGTCTAGTAAGGATAACTTCATTTGAGAACGAATGCTCCCAAGGAAGAACTATTGTAGTATCTCGCAACTAGAAAAAACAGGGAAGGAGTTTAAATTTGGAAATACTTATTTTTTGAAAGTATTAGGAAAATCTTGAAATTTAAGTAAGTTTAAAGTGACTTTTTGGTCAACTTAAAAAAGTCATAACTCCTAGCTCAAGATAATTTGGGTGTTATTCCAGTTACGGTTGGAAATCTCATGGAACTATCTTTCCAAATATTCCAAGTTTGTACAATTTCGTCTTCGTATTAGTGAGTTATGATCTTTTCAAGTTGGACTGTCGGAATAAGGAAATATCCCAAATTCATATTTTTGAGGGTTAGTTTGGTATTTTCCTTATCCTATTAATTTTTTTCGTTTTTTGAATTAAGTTAGGGTCTATGTTGAATTGGATCAGTTTACACTTCTACCAAAATAGTTAGTGTTCTGAGAGAAGAGAAAACAAGAGGTGAAAGACGAGAATGGAGAAGGGCGTTCAAGATTAGTAAGAATCATCAAATTAACTTGTGTATGTCGTCAGGAGTGATCCCTAAAAGTTATGTGGGTCTTTCATAACTTAGGGTTTGTTCACGCAAGTGCAAAGCATGTTTGATTCAGCATGATTTTATCCTAAGAAGATTGATTTTTTAAATGTTCTTGAATGTTGTTCTTAAATTGCTTTCGCTCTAGAACATGAGTTGACATTTCGGAGTTCTTTGAAAATTTAAATATTGTTCTTGAATTAATTGGATAAGATCGTCGTATATATGATGTGGGTAAATGAAATCTAACTGAATTGGATAAAAGAAATCAAATTAGATTGATTTAAGGTTTAAAAAAAAAGGAAAAATTTGGCAAAGTTTCACCTGGGGAAAGGCTAGCATGGGGCGCACCCAAAGAGCCGAGCAGGATGGGGTGGCGTGCCAGAAAGGATTATCATTCAAATGAAGCTGGAACGGTGCACCCCAAATGTTCCTAAATTAGTGTTTTCACCTAATTTTTTTGTAATTAAGTTCGATTAAGCCTTTCTAAAGTGTTTTAACACTCCCTAATGATTCTAACTGCAGTAAATGACTTATAATCATATAAAAATCATCCAAAAATATGAATTACACCATTGAATCCATACTTGAAATTCAAGGAAAGTTTAGAGCTAAATCTAGAAAGTTATTAGAGTCTTTTTAACAAGACTTTTACAAATACTTTGAAACTTGTTATAAGACTTAAAGATAAGGTTGAGTAAAGAGTAAAGAAAAGAAGAAGAAGTTCATTTCAAGTTTCGTAAGTCTCTCAAAGATGTTTTAATGTTGTTTTTAGACTTAAGTTTGAGTTCAGTTCAGACTAAGGTGAAGTCTTTTCTTCAAAGAATTATATGGGGACTACTTATTCCCAAGAAACTATGAAAATGTTTTCAGATTTAAAAATAAGGGAAACAAAAATTCCAAGATATCTTTTGAGCTAAGTTTTTTAGCACAAATGTTAAATCACAAAAGAAGTAGTTTTAATAACATAAGAGTCAGTATATTTTGTGTGTAGTATTGAGCACCAAATTAGGGATGATTATTAGCTAAGATAACTCACATATCCATAAAACCATGTAGCCACCATGGATAGAAAAGGGTCATACTTTTTGGATGCACCCTTTTCATAATATAATAATGGATCCATTAGGCAGTTCAATTCTTATACCCTTGGCCGGGTAAAGCATGTGCTGGAAGCGTGAGGTAGATCGTTATATCATCATTATAACTCTTAAGTGATGGTTGTCGGTTAGAGAAACTCCTACAGAAGTTATATATATATATATATATATATATATATATATATATATATATATATATATATATATATATATATATATATATATATATATATATATATATATATATATATATATATATATATATATACATATATATA
The DNA here is from genome assembly GCA_032847665.1 of Solanum chilense. Classification (NCBI taxonomy): domain Eukaryota; kingdom Viridiplantae; phylum Streptophyta; class Magnoliopsida; order Solanales; family Solanaceae; genus Solanum; species Solanum chilense. The sequence continues at coordinate 18,359,756 of CM064966.1, forward strand.
TACATATATATATAATTGTATCCTTATATACATTAGATGTTACAACATGTTTTCAAACAAATTTTCTTTATATTGCACTTGCTTTTAAATTGCTTTATATTGAACTGAGTTAGTTATATTGAGTTATGTTATTCATGAGTTGAGTAGAGCCAAGGTAATCGTTCCTTATTAATCTTTTCAAGCCTAAGTTGTTTTAAAAATCTAACTGTCATACTCATACATTCAATGTAGTGATGCCAGTTGGGTTGCATCATATCATTATGTAGACGCAAGTAACGAGGATCGGCATCTAGTGCACCGTTGATCTAGTTGAGCACTCTAGAGTCAATTGGTGAGCCTACATGCAATTCGTAGGACACCCTTTATTGGTTTGTTTTTCATTATTTTCTTTATAAGGATGTTGTGGGGTTTGTCCCAACATCCCTCTCAGTTTTAGAGATCTTCATAGATAGACAGTCAGATATTGGTCCTTTAGCCTTTCCATTTCTTCCTATTTGTTAATAGTTGGGTTTCCACATTTGTCTAGATGAATCTTTTAATTGTTTAAAACATTCTAAACCATTATTATTTATCAGTTTAGTTAAGTTTTATCCTTACAGTTATTAATTATTGTCTTCCGGTGAGTTAAATAAGGAATACCAAGGGTCCGCTCGAGGCCAATAATGGTCTTCGAGTGTCATCTACGCCTAGGGTGTTGGGTCGGGGCGTGACACTACTCTTCCACATCCTCTATCCATATATTTTCCTCTATACCTACCTCGAGCAGAACCTATCACTGCGGGTTCTCAACCAGAGCATTGATGAGAGTTGTGGTCCTGACGCTGTTGAACCTAGTATTAACCATCTACTAACAGAAAAGTTAAGGAGATTAGATTCCTATTTGAATCGACAGATACAAATTGAAATCAAGTTATAGCATAAAAGAAGACAAGATAATAATATAGATATTTTCTAAAGTCCAATTTCCTCTCAAAGAATAGTAAAGGCATCTCTGTACCATTCCACAAGACTCTATTAGACTCATTTTGGAACGTCGAGATCAACAAACCTAGGCTCTAATACTAACTTTGTCGTGAGCCAGAACTTCGTGTTTAGCATCCATAATAAAGAACAGTGGGAGAACCTCTACTAGAACCCAACACAGGTGACTAAATCAAAACTAAGGCCGTTATCATGGAAAGCATAATAATACTAAATTGAAATTCTCATAAACTTAAAGAATTGATCTAACTACTAACAATGTGGAAGATAAACCTAGAATCTAAAAGTCAATGTACCAAAACATTTAATAAGGATCAGAATTTAAAAAAGAAATACTAATGAACTAATCCACTAATCTAAAGCAAATGCCTATGTATGGAAATGGTTGACATAGACGAAAGAGAATGCCATGACAGCCAAAATTATTTGGCTCACCCTTGAGTTCGATGCGAAGATTTTTAATTTCCTAAGAGAATTCTATCAATAGATACTTTAAGATGCCTTATAGTCAACAAACATCAGAGCAAATGCAGTATTAGTACACAACCATAGATTACTGGTAGGATCATGCGGCTATCCCACTAGTGTATAATAAGTAAGTCCAAAAACATCATAATCACATGTATAATATATCAACATCTACAATATTATCAATATTCTCTTCAACATACAATAACCACACATCATTAGCCCTCTCAGTGAACCCAAATTCAAACAGTTAGGTTAATGGAACCTGGCAATTCGATAGCATAGTTGTATTGAAATGTGTCAACTAGACCCAATAGTTGTGCCAGAACGTGTCAAACTGATCCAATTACCCTACAGGAAAGTCGTAATTGAATTTCCAAATACAAACCTCAATCACAATAAAAAATATTTTCAATATCAAATATTTACATCATTATTTCATGGCAACCATCATTAACCTATTTCATTTACAACCAGTGTAATTTATATTGCAACATTTATACATATATAAGTATCATTATGAAGCATGAACAAACAAAAATTACACAATCATAGAACTACACCACCACTTACCTCGAAATAAGGTTGAAACCCTTAAAAACTCGATTCTTTCTTTTTCAAATTCGTTCGGCTTATTCTTTTTCTAGAAATAATCGATAACATACAGGAATCAAGAAACAATCACTAATTATCTGGGATACTAAAAATTCTAACAAAACCAATAAAATACCCATGATCTAATATCTAGGTTAAGGTTGTTCTCACCATCAAATCTATCAAGAAACCCTTCCCCATCAATATGGACCTGTTCAATTACGTTCTACTGATCGAAAATGAATGCGGTTATTACTTTTAGCCTCAGGAATGGTGGAAAAAGACTTAGAATTGCTAGTGGGTAATTCCTTAGCTCTAAATGTTTAAAAGTTCCAAATAATGTCATTTAGGGGTTTTTATTAATGAATTAATTCGTGCCTATCCTGCTACAAGCACTCACCCGGTTGCAGCGACGATACAAGAGCGGCCCAACGTCCTGCTACAATGGCATTGTCGAGGCAAAACACACCATCCTCAAACTTACTATTTTAACTCTGCCTCATCTATCACAAGGGTCACCATCTCGCTACAACATCAATAACCCCAGCACAATGCACAATTTGTAACAAAACGCTTTCAGAAAAAAATTATTTCCCTTTTTTTATAACATTGTAGTGACTCAGAAAATGATAGGATGACCTAGATCCTTTTTTGACATTTAGTTTAGTGTGACTTTGAGTAGAGTATGGACTGTTTTAGGACCTTATGGGAGATGTGGATGAAGTCTAAGGTGCATGTCACATCCAGAGATCAACCCCTGAAGTGACCGGTGTAGTCGTCCTCTCGGAGGACTTAGACAAGCCCTTAGTGTTCATCATAACATGTCATTAGTTAAAAATTTGCAAAAAAATTAAAAACTCTCATTCATATGTACATATTCAGGTATACTTAGACCTATCACATCGAAGCTTACTTAGGCTTTTCTTATAGCAGTGTGATAACATACATATGATTTTCTAAAGCTTGTCTCACATAAAAACAATCTAAAGATTATGAGTTGGACTTAGCCAATAAAATGTCAATATGTCATATAGGCCCTGCTACAACAGAATTCAAAGAACATAAAATGGAATAAAGAGAATTTCTTAAAAACTACTAAAGTCTTCATAAGCTAGAACAATGAATAGATATAATCCCGAACATGAGGACCTACCAATACTTGGAGAAATTTTTCCAGGATTGTTTAATCGACCTTTTTAATCCTCAATGGTCGTACCCTACATTTGTTGTGGTATAAAGTAAGGGGTTAGTGAGACACATGTACTAAGTGAGGGTATATGCATATAAACACGTAAGGATATGCATGATAAAAGACCACTTCTTTAGAGAGCATGCAAAGTAATTTCAAAACCTTTAATGTACATATACTAAAGCATATAAAAGATAAGGATCGCAACAACATAAAGTATTATCATAACCAAACACATAACATCATAAAATTATATTCACATTTTGTTTTCAGTAGTACATATCAACATAACTTATAAGACATTTTCCAATAATCTCACCACAAATCTAGAAGTGCAATAATCATGTGAAGCCCTATAACCCCACATTATCAAGTTAATAAGATAGGATCATAAGTAATACTTTGTTTCATACAACGTATATCATAAATAGCCATCACGATATATAGAAATATAGACCAATAACATGTTCATCAACATAACCGACATAATATAAGATTAATATCATATATCATAGGCATTATACATTTCGTGTTATCATATTACATTAGAACAATATCCTAGAACTTCACTTAGAGTCAAGTTATGCAATGTGTTAGTAGTGTCCCATACCCCTACCTATACTAAGTCAACTTCTCTAAGTCACCCTAGTAAATGTCCATTTAGTTTTCTTTCATTTTACTTGAGGGAACAATAACCTTAACTGAAATTACACTTTGTAAGCTAAACATGAAATCCGGTGTCATGAAACCCCACACCGAAAGAAGGTGGTCTACCAGCCAAAGTAGAACCAAAACATGAATATTGCAATCTAAGTGGATCCACTAGCTATTATTTCTATGGTGGAAACATAGTTCAAGAATTAGGAGATATATTCGAGACCCATATTTCCACATTACATGATAGTACTATATCTCATGAGAGTCATTATGAACCTACCTTCCAACTTTGTAAGGACCTCTCATATCTAGTTCATCGGTGCTAAGCAAAAGTTCCTTTGTGAATAACTTTTAAGTCATCATTTATTCATAAATCATATCATAGGTCATAGGAGCTTAAATGCTTGTATAAAAATAATAATAAGCTCTTTAGTATTAGGATTAGAATTTCCTTTAATCACAACCCTTCATTTGTGAGATTAACATATCATAATCATTGTGTGTAAGGCATACAAGATAAACATCATCAAGTTGGATTATTATATTCTTACCATGATCCCACATTTAACCATATTCATAGCCCAACATATATGTAGGCTAACATACATATAATAAAGAAATCATTACTATAAGACTTACCTTTTTTTTCCAAGAATTTCCATCAAGAACTTACGTTCAATTTTCAACAATCGTCCAATCCAGATAATGAGATACTCAATAACATAACCAATACAAACCCTTTCAAGTCATATACAATACCAATTCATAGTTAAGGATAAAGGTAAAGGGTCATTTAAGATTTCATTCAAGATATTATTCCAATTCCAACGTTTATATGTCATCAAGTGATATATTTAACCAAATCAAAACCATTATTTTGATAAGGAACATTTTTCACTCGAAAGTCAAACATTACAGACTAATTACCCAAAAAATTAATTAACCATAGAAAATTGTTATTTGTCATCATTAGTCATAAATCTTGAGTTAGGAAGAAAACCAATTTTGAAGAGTAAAAACCGTAGGAGTTGAATTCTTAAAAATTATCCTTGAAAGAACCTCTTGGGAAAAGGAATCCCAAGATAAAAAAACCGATACCTTATTGACAAATATTCTATGAATTTTGCATGAAAATCTTGAAGTCTTTGTATTCTTCTTGAAGTTTCTTGTTGTTTGTTAGTGGAGTTTGAAAAGCGAGATTTATTGAGAGAGATGAGAGGAATTTAATTAATCTGATTTGAAGTGCGTAAAATTATTCTAAAACTTACCTAATATCATTATAAACTCAACCCCGAAAATTTCAAAAAGACCCTTCAATTAAATGGGTCTTTTTGTGAAGTTAAATTGCTTAAAATACAAATTCAACGAATTTGGGAAGTGGCTGCTCGTTGCGGGGTAACTTTCAGATTTAATTTTGAAAATCCAGGTTGAGGCAGTGAACCTCATGGATTGCACATGTCCCGTGGAAAATTTTGTGCCTGCACATGTTGGCTACATGTCGCGCAACAACCTTCACATTTTGTCTGCCATGTTCGGGTCCTTGGGGTGTTGTTGTCGGATGTTTGGACCCTTTGTACTACAGATTACCTATATAATGTAATTTTAGAAGTTTTGGAATTCATTTGACACTTCCAAACTTTCACCAAACATAGGGACGTCAACTAGTTCAAATTAGCTAGTTTTCGGACGTCAAGATGTTTCTTTGTCGCTTTGGCTATAACCTTTTATAAATGAGTTTATTAAATTATAATAGGTTTGGAAAAATAATTGTAATCATTATTAAATATATTAATATATATTCTATGTCATGGAACTTCCAGAGCGTTACAGTACAAGTTAGGACCTGTTCTAGTAAGAGAGGGTGCAGAAAAGCCTTGTCCTTGGGTGGAACTTATGGCAATGGGGCAGTTTGGTCGCCCGATGGGATGGTAAAGCCGCCCAATGACCCCTCACTTTGCCTAGTGGACTCCCCACTTAGTTAACCTAATTGATAATTGAATAAACCAAGTTTTGTTTTGGTGAAACACCTAGTGCAATTGGCAAGCCCAAGTGTCCAATGGAGAACCAATACAGGGAACGACTCAAATTTAAGTTACAACTTATTGGATCAATTTAAAATGGTAATATCTAATATCTAAAAACTGATTAGGTGTGTCATCACCTATCCAATTAAAGGTCTCTAAGTCCTCTCTCCAACTCCACCATGTTTTCCCAATTCCGTTTTCTGGGTAAAACGTTATGCCCGAAATAGTGAAGCATTGTCCATGTTTGGAGCTTGCTGTTCAAATGGGCGGAACCAAGGATCATTGGGCAAGCCGCCAAGTGTCATTGTCTATACAAGGTGTGTCAAAGAAAGGTCTGCAGCATAGTGAAGGCATGTTTTCAGGTTTGTAGTTGGGTTTTTAGGTAGTTTTTCCAAAATTTACCCTATACTATTTCATTCTTTTCCTATAAACTATATTAACCTTATTATGACCTAATTTATTTAATTGTAATCCTATTAAAAAAAGAATTAAAAGAAATCAATCTCCATTAAAATATTTCTCTCACTAGAAATCCTCCATTTGAGAAGAAGAAAGTGGGCATTGGAGCTAGTGTTTGACGATATCAAGGTGGTTTTTTTCAAATTGCTGAGAAATTATTAGTAAGGGTATGTGAGTTCTTTATCTAAGGTTAGCTATCACCTTAGAGCCAATTTCAAAGGTTCTTGCATGAAACAATTTCAAATCATTAGATATGATATTATTGATGTTAAATTAATGCTTTACAATGAAAATTTCCATGAACCCTTGATTTCACAAAATCCCTAAATTTGGTTTATAAAGTGTGTTATTGCTTATGATCTAATATTGATGGAATTGTTATTATAATAAGTTGTATGGTTGATTTCTATGTTAATTTTCTCATTATATTGTGAACTGTGAATAAGTTAAGGAATGATGATTGTTGCTTTTGGAAAAAGGTAAGTTAACCTAATTTCCTTACTAATGTAAAATTGATACAGAGTTGCTCTTTTGTGGTATGGTCCACTTATGATGGCTTTGTTTACTTGTCGTTCTTATTGTGATCATGGCCTTGTCAGCATTATTATATGAATTGTAGTAGTTTCATGTTATGGTACATGTGAATGTATGATGTGAAGTTGGTTATGTGAAATAATGTGACTATGTATAAGGTGTTATGGCCTACATGCATGTATCATGAGAAGGTATTATGTGATATATATGTGATCTTGTATAATCTGAAGGTGTTCATGTGATCTTGAGGAGATCTTGTATAAATCTATGTGATATTGTGATGAAATATTTGACTCCTCTAAATGTTGATGTGGATGATGATAGACTATGAAGAGTCTTTACATGTTCATATAATTTCGTGATTAAGTCGACCTAGTTATCCCTAGTTGATGTATGAAAGTTATGTTGAATGTTATATCTTGACTTGGTGATCATTACTTCTTTAGAATGAAAGAAAGGATGAAAGAATGAACGAATGAATGAATTAAAGTCAAGGATCGGTAAAACTAAGTTTGTTCCCTTCCTTGAATAATAAATTAGGTATTCTAGAGCATGTCTTGAACCAGTAGACTTAAGTATGTTTCCCCTTGTTAAGGAGTCTAGAACACTAAGTTAATGTGCAAGCCTTTACTATGAAAAAAAGATTTACAATTAAATGAATCAAACGGACATAGCATAGTACCCATTTAATAAATGAGCTATCCTAATGAACGTTGATCGGCAGCCCTTGTGGACCCCTTCTTGGAAATGGTATTAAATTTATAGGCTTCGTTATGTTACCTTCTCTTATATACTCATATGAATGAACTTACTGTATGAGAACCAAGGCAAGGAACCGAGTCGATATGCTTAAGGTAGTAGCTCTACTTGCAAAATGAGACTAGAGTACAAATAAGCCTTTCGGTATCCCCTAAATTATGTGCTTAAATTGGATGTGTCCTAGTTCTACCTTTGGCAATTACAACACCTTACACTATGTGGGGTCTTATGACACATTATCTAATCCTATCTAGTATGGTCTATGTCGATTAATGCCCACTCTCATTATGTGGGATGTGCATCCTACATATTGGTTAGGTTTCATGACGTGTAGATGCTATCTACACATAGCACGAGTAGGCCTTAAAGTTTCTAAAGCGAAGTCCCTGGGTTTTCTATGACCATTATGTGAATTCCCCTATTTTTTTTGTTGTCTCTTAAATGGCTTGGATGAATGATGCTCACATAGTGAAAGTACGTTTAATTAGAAAGGTTCTTATCAAGGGTATCTTTGAGGAACACTTAGGCGTGGTTGAAGAGGGTGTATGGGCGGTCTCATCATGACTTACTTAGTTGGATCTTAGAGTAATCATAGGAAGAGAGTACAATAAGTAAAAGTCTTATTTGATGAATATGGAATTAAGTGTTATGTTGATGTTAGTTGAATATGATCCACTTATGGTGGCGGTGTTTGCTTTTCGATCCTATTTGATCATGGCCTTGTCGGCATTATTATGAGAATTATAGTAGTGTCATGTTATTGTATAATGTGAAGTTTGTTATGAGAAATAAGGTGACTATGTATAAGGTGTTATGGCCTTCATGCATGTATAATGAGAAAGTATTATGTGATATATATGTGGTCTCGTATAATATGAAGGTGCCCATGTGATCTTGAGAAGATCTTGTATAAATCTATGTGATATCGTGATCAAAGACACGAGTCCTCCAAATGTTCATTTGTGATGATGATAGACTATGATCTTAACATGTGAATATGGTGTCTTGATCAGGTCGATCTAGTTGTCTCTACTTGATGCATTATGTTGAATGTGATCTCTTGACTTGGTGATCATCCTTTCTTGATAATGAATGAATGAAAGTCTAGGATCAATATACCTATGTTGGTGCCCTTCCTTGCATGATAAATGAGGTATTCTAGAGAATGACTTGAACCGTTAGACCTAAAAATGGTGCCCTTTCTTTACGAGTCTAGAACCTTAAGTGAATGTGACAACCTTGAATATGAAAACAAGGTTTATCATCAGGTGAACAGAACATACCTAGCATCATACCCGTTTCATAAATAATTTAACCTAATGAACCTTTATTAGCATCCCTTGTGGTGAATTTCTTGGAAATAGTATTACTAGTTGGTAGGCATAGTGATGGTACCTTCATTTTCGTGTAAATGAATATACTCTATGAGAACCAAGGCAAAGAATTGAGTGTATG
>CM064966.1:18373875-18410874 GCA_032847665.1 Solanum chilense
ATTTATTGTCACAAAAAACAAGCTTCAAAAGCTCATTTGGCAAAATTGGTTTTGCTGCCGAACCACTCAATGAGCCACCCTTTGATTTCGTCTATCGTCTTTCTGTCTTAGGCTTTGGCATCCTCAAGGTTTGTATCTGTGGGCGATCAGCCATTGCATCGCAGAACTACTATGTGACCTGGTGATTGCTCTTTTCTATCGCTGACTTGGTCTCTTTCCTCATGGCTTGGCACACTGAATCTTTAGGCGGTCAAATAGCAATTCGGAGATTCACAAAGTAAACTTGGAGATCTTTAGGCTTGACTTTCTTTATTCTTTCATATCGTTTTTCCTATTTGCAAGCTAGTGCTTGCTTTGTTCCTCAATTCATATACCTGAAAATCAATGGTTTTAAATCAGTTATTTGCACAGAAAAAGCATTTGAATACACTAAATCTATATAAACACAACCCTAAATGAGTCCTATTCTCGGAATCATCAACCCCCTAGGCATGAAATGATGCATAATATCATCAGAGTTCCTACACCATCCACTAATTATACATCAGACAAGAATATAGAGTTTAAGAATTTTAAAGATAGTCATATCATAATGAGTTTTTCAATAATGAAGAAGAAGTCTAACACAGTCTCATTCTATATATTACATCAAGATTCATTGGGACTTAACCCATACATCACATAAAATATATGAAAAAAAATATGATAACTAGTAAAATGTTTGGACCCTAGAAAATGAAATTCACCAGTTCTCAAAACCACTAAAGTTATCACTAGCCACAAGGATGCGTAATCGCATGTCATACCCTACATTTTAAAAGAATGTAGGCAAGATTATGTAATAGAACAAAGAATGTACCATGTACGATTCCAATTGATAAGAGTAATAAGTCATGCAAAAAATACTTCTCATGACATGCAAAAAACAAGTTAAAACATAAGATAAGAGATTAGAAACATAATCATGATCATGGTTAATGCAAGTAAAAATCATCTTTGAATACATATGAGATACTTCTAAAGTAACCTTAGTTCAATATTTTTGTGTGAAGTAGTTGTTAACCGACATAAGACTATGTCAGCTATAACATGGAATCTAGTGTCTAACCAACACCGTAAAAGGATGTTATAACTTTCCAAGTTAAGATCCATAACTTCTAACTTAAGTGGATCCACTAGCTAATGTCTATATGAGACAACCTATGGTGGCGCATAGTTTATGGGACATGGGTAATAGACTCTTATCCACTCTACTGAGCATAAATACCACTATAAAGTCATTAGTCTTCTCTTGACATTTCAGTAAGAGACACGGGTAAATGTTGTTTGTTTTATCATCCACGGAAAACACATAGAGTAGCCAATCCAAGCTAGGCTTCATTAGAGTAGATCCTAAAGCCTAGTTCAAAATTTACTTGAGAAAACCTTTTAGCTATAAGAATCCTTGAATGAATAAACCCTTTTACATTAATTAATTGAGTAGTGTGTGATAAATTTTTTCACAATGACAATCAACAACATTGATGTTTCATTCCTAATTAAACTCAAATTATTTTCATCAATTTCATAAAGTGCATGCATATCTTCTCAAGTTCCTCTTTCATAGAACAAAACCCTCATTATGTGATTAGTCTAGAAATAATGGGTTTATAGGAATTCGTCTTAAAAGTATACAATTACTTCAATCATGTGTAAAAAGGCATTAAACAATCATTGCATTATCGTTGAAGAAACCCATGGCAATTGAATAAAACCCTAGTTTGATTGTGGTATCTATCTATGCAATATTGGAGAATTAAGGAGACCTATGGACGAAAGATCTCCATAGATGAATACTATCATACCTTGAAACCAAAAGCTCGTAGTTAATGGAGGATTTGGATACTTGATCTTGAAACATAGACTTCTTCTTCTTCATTGGAGAGAGAAATGTTTTAGAGGATGAAGTTGATTAACTTTTCAAATTCAAGGAGCATGAATTGAACTGCCTGATTTGGGGGTTTAAAAACTACATAATATTGGGTTAAAAAATTAGGAAAAGGCCCAAAGCCGTTTTAAAAAAATTATTGGACCCTACCGACGGTCTCACCTACCTACATAGGTCCTACCACGAACTATCCTGGTCAATTGATGGTGGGCTCAGAGATCACCATCATTGGACCGCAATGAGCAGACCCTGTACGATCCATGGGTCCATGGACATAATATACACCTCAACCATGGGTCCAAACTTTTGATCCTCAAATTTCATTAAGTTGGGGACCCACCTAGGAGACTCACAAATGACTCGCGCATTGAATGACAGATCATCCCAGTGAACTATGAAAGAGTACTAGGGCTGGAAATTTTCTAAACTATTGAACTAATCAACCATGGGGACACCTATAATCTGTTGTCTAACCTTTGGACCGTCAGTGGTTCCATTGAAACAGCACCATATTTTTTTTACAAACTACAAATTTCTCCTTCTTTTAAACTATGAGGTGTAATAATATTTCCCTTTGGAACATTCGTTCTTGAATGGGATCTAAGACACACTTAGGAGGGTAATAACTAAATTTAACATCCCAGCATGTATCAAGATTACAAAAAAAATCACATGTCCAAGGAGGGAACATCAAAACCAAGCTAAAGCATGTTCAAAATATTATTTCATAAGATCCATATGAAAATCATACTCAAATTCACATAAAAATGAAGAAATCAATCAAGATAACTCACTTTTCTTAAAAAAAGTTATTAATGAACATGTTAATGGGGAATCTTGGAAATATCTAAGACACCTGAAACCAAAAGAGTCAACCATGAGAAATGGGATACTTAAGATAGTGACGGAAAGAAATAAATGAGTATAACAAGATATCTTATTAGCCTCGGCCTCCAATTAGAACCCTCAACTATGTGATTCCTCAAAAACACCATTAGCCAAGCAATTTCTTTATTTCTCAACTTCCAAACTTGTCGGTCCAAGATCTACACCAGAAATTCTTCGTAATAAAGGATATCCTTTATGCCAAGACTACCCATGGTAGGATAGATATCGAATCACAAAGAAATTTCTTTGACAAGAAGACATGGAAATCGGATGCAACACTACGATATCATTAGAAAAATCAAGTTCATAATCAACTTTACCAATATGCCTCAAAATCATATATGGGCCCACAAAACGGGGACTAACTTTCTCTTTTTATTTTCAAATCTCATTACACCCTTCATGAATGAAATTTTCATGTAGACGCAGTAATACGCATCAAACTCAAGATCCTTTCTTCTACCATTGACATAGGACTTTTTCGACTTTATGTTTGTTACATCTTTTCTCTAACAATCCGAATTTTTTCCATAGCCTCACGTACCAACTCAGAACCTATCAAAGAAACTTCATCCACTAATAACCAACCTATAAAATATCCACACCTCATAAATTAAAGAGCCTCAAATGGACCATGCCAATGCTAGAGTGATAGTTATTGGCATATGCAAATTCAATTAAAGGCAAGATATCATGCCAACTACACATGAATTTAATGGCGCAAGATCTCAACATATCTTCTAATGATTAGATAGTATGCTCCACTTGCCCTTTCAGTTTACGGATAAAAAGGTTGTACTAAGCTTAACACAAGTACAAGCCCCTTTTGGAAGGATTTCCAAAACTGAGAAGTGAATTGGGTACTAGGATATGAGACAATGGACAAGGGAACTCTGTGAAACCTAACCATTTCTCTCAAAGTACAACTTAACATAGTCCTCTGCTAAATAAAAAATCTTGATATGAATCTATTAACCTAATTTATTCATACAAAATATTATTACCAGACGGAGTCATTTTTTTACTATCTGCAGGATAAACTAACAATGAAGTCCATATTCAAATATCCCCACTTTAAAATAGGAATAGGATATCTTAGGACAAATCTCTCGGCTTCTAATATTTAACTTTAACTTGTTGACAGTTAGGCCACTTAACCAAAAATTCTTCAATATCCTTTTTCATTCCATTCCACCAGTAGACCTTCGTGAAGGGACGATACATCTTTGTGGCTCCTGAATGAATAGAATATCGAGAACTATATGCTTCTAATAAGATTTACTCTCTCAGGTCATCTACATTAAGGGAAAACAAAAGACCTTGATAGCGTATCACACCATCTAACGATTAGGAGAAAGCCTCAACATATTTTTCAAGCATTTTTTCCTTCAGTTCAACAAAAGTTGGAGTAATACCTTTCTTTTATTTTACTTCTGACACAAATGACGACTCAAAACACTTATGGTCCATAACACCACCTTAACTAGAGTCAACCAATTCAACACACATTCGGGTAAATCTATGAATTTCTAAAACTAATTACTTCTTATTGTCCTCTATACGAGCAAAAATGCCCATTGTGAATTGACTAAGATCACCTGCCATAATATTCTCTTTGTCGGGGTGATAGAGAAAATAACATTATAATCCTCTAGTAACTCTATCCATCTTTTTTGTAGAAGATTTAGTTCCTTCTAGTTAAATACATTTTGCAAATTTTTTTGGTCAATAAAAAGATTTACGTGAATACTTTATAAGTAATTTCTCAAACTCTTTAATACCTCTAATCCTAATCATAGGTAGGATAGTTCTTTTCATTCACCTTAAGTTTTATTGAGGAACAGGCAATGACTTTCCAATTTTTCATAGGGTTACATCATAAGAAGCATCACAATAAATAACCAACCCGTTGGTTACTTCAGGTAAAGTCAACAACGGAGCACAAGTAAGTTTATCATTTAACATAAAAACACTTCTCACAAGATCCTAACCATAATAATTTAACTTATATTTGGGTCATTACCATCAATGAGAGGAAATTGAAGAAAATCCTTCCATAAGTTTTCTATATTAACTGGCTAAGCCCAAGAAACTTCTAATATTATAAGGGGATATAGGTCTAGGTCAACTCTTTACTGCACCTATCTTCTTAGGATCTACCTCAATACCCTTTTCGGAAACAACGTAACCAAGCAAACCCACGAGTGTTAAGCAAACTCACGTTTACTAAACCCTTCAAAGAGTTTTTGATCCTTGAGGACTTTCATCAACTTCATCAAATGATCGGTGTGCTCATATTCACTCCTTTACTAGATGAATATATCATCAATGAACAAAATTTACAAACATATCAAGGTATTGTCTAAACGCCATATTCATAAAATCCATCAATGCGGCTGGAGAATTGGTCAAGCCAAAGAAATTTACAAAAAACTCATAATGACTATATCTAGTTTGAAAATGCATTTTCAGAAAATCGTTATCTTTCACCCTCAGTTGGTAATAACCCGATAATAGATAACTTTTAGAGAAGTAACTTTCTCTTTCCCGTTGATAGAACAAATCATCTATCCTTACCTATCCTTGGAAAAGGATACTTATTCTTAATGTTGACCTTGTTCAAACCCTTATCCAACAAAAAATTCAATTGTTCTTTTAATTTTTAATTCTACTAGAGCCATTCGGTAAGTAAGATCCTATATAGGTTGCATATCTAAGAGAACGTCAGTACCAAAGTCTATTTTCCTTTCGACAGGAATAACATGTAGATCATGAAACACTTTCGTGAACTGATTTACATTGGGGACAAACTAGAGGGTGGGGGTTTCGAAATCGATATCCTTCGCCCTGACTATATGGTATATGCAACCCTTAGAGATTATCTTTCTAGATTAAATAAAGGAAACAAATTGACCTCTCGGCACATAATTTCCTCCTTCCAACTCTAGGATGGGCTCATTTAGAAATTGAAACTTTACCATTTTGTTGTACAATCAATAGATGCATAACAAGAATTCAACCAATCCACACCAAGAATAACATCAAAATCTAGCATATCATGAACAAGATGAAAATGTGTGACTCTAAGGGATGAGAAGACATGTCAATTTCTATACACTTTCTTATCCACGACAGACTCATGATAGGAGTAGAGACAAAAAAGGTCTAACAATATATCTAAAAGAATATCAAACCTCATAGCCAAATATGGTGCCATTAAAGACAAAATAGCGTCAAACAAATCATATATATCAAGATGATAAACTTTCAACATACCTCTAACCATATCGAAAGAATCATCTTTCTCATGACAAGCATGGAGTGCATAAAATTGTTTTTCTTGTTAATCTTACAAAATTTAGAATAAGGATTAGATAGAGCACATATAAGATTATCTCCTTCATTCTTAGCAATTGAGGGACATTTCTACAATCAACACATACATTAGAACCGGCAAGACATCTACCCACATGCTTCCTTCCACTTTTAGTACAAGTTGACAATGAAGATAGACTAGCATTTCCTCCTTTAGTTTTAGGGTTAGAAACCCTATATATACTTGTTGAATCTAGGCGGAGCATTATAGGATCCTCACCAAAAAAAACCTTTTTCAGAACTTGGAAAAACCATGTCCATCGATCCTTGAATGTAAAAAGTCACCATTACAAGTCCTTGCGTTCTTTGAATCCCTAAATCTTTCCTTAAGTGTCTATTCTTCTATTTTTAGCATGCACATTAATGATAAATTACCATATCGTTGATGAGTATGGAGGTAGGACATTCCTTGACTACCATGTTGGACACTACTGACACAAACTTACTCACCCTTTCCCTAGAATTGGTAATCTAACCTCATCGGAAAACCATCTTTCTCATGACAAGTTTGGAGCGCATAAAACTTATTTTTCTTCTTACTCCAACAAGAACCAGATGAAGTATTAAGTTGATCTCATCGATGATTATCTCATTCTATCTAATCAATTGAAGTAAAATTTATTTTGTGATCCGTCTTTCAACAATCAACATATGAAATAGAACGGCTAGACCTATCTATATGTTTCCTTTCACATTTAGTACAAGTGGACAATGAAGATCGACCACTATTTCCTCCTTTAGTTTTAGAGTTAGGCACCCCATACTTATTGAATCTAGGAGAAGGATTATAGGAGCCTTAACCGTAAACCTTTATAGGAACTTAGAACTACCATTTTTTTCTAAACTTGAATGTAAAAAGTTCGCATCACCAGTCGATTTATTTAAATATTATATCTTTTCTGAAGTTTATTTTCTTCTATTTTATGAGCATGAACCATCAATTAGATTTGTACATATCATTATTAAGCATCGATAACAGATTCCTTGACTACCATCTCTAGAACTCCAGACACAAACTTTCTTATCCTTCCGTAGAATCGACAACCACAGTAGGAATACCTACACAATTATGTGAAATTAAAAGAACATTCCTTCCCTCATGTGTCCTTAAGAAAGTTTAATGAATTCAAGTGTTTTTTTCTCTCTCATCTGAAGGGAAAAAACCTATTGACCAAAGCAACCTTAGACTTTTCTCAATCGAGAGGACCCGGAGGACCCGTATCAACCACCCTTCCTTCATTTGATTGGTTCAACAAAACATTAGAAACATCCTTAAGTTGGGTAGTTGAAAATTTTGTCTTCTCCACTAGTGTCATTCCCATTATAATCAACACCTTATAAATTTCATCAATGAGAGTCTTGAGGATCTTCCTCAACCTTAGAACCATGAAACTCTAGAGTAGAAATTCTATTTCTTAGGATTAGGTTCTGTTTTTGTATTGTTTATTATTATAGTATTATTTAGGCCCCTCAATCTAGATGAAGTTGTACCCACATTCAGATTCTGGGAACCACAACATCCATATAAGCTGGGGTCAATAATTGTTTAAATATCCCTAAACTCCAACTAGTCACTTGCCCGGGCAAAGGGTCGACCAAAACATGAGGAGCCTTAGGAGAAGCTTCTCATTACATATTGACATTGATATTCCTCCAAACATATTTTCTTCAAGAGGCTATATCCGTAAAAGCATCGGATAGGGATTCCAAGAAAGGATAAATAGAGTTACACTATGTCACATGCATTTAGAATAATGAAAGAAGTGCAGTTTCATAACCATCTTATAACTTCTTGTTCATAAATGTGGCACGCTTCACACTTATAAACAAAACTCTACCCGACGTGTCATAGAGACTTTTGTAGGACCTACATAAACCTTTTTTTATATCAAAATATAAAATTTGTCACGACCCCAAGAAACCTCTAGAAGTGACATGGAGCATATGACCCCGGAAGGCTTTTCACAAGCCACTTAGCATACGTCATATAAGATTATAGTGTTCAAGAGTTTAAAAGACAACTTATATCATAATTAGTTTTTCAAAAACAAAATACAGGTCTAGCATAGTCTCAAGCCATCTATTGCATCAAAAGTGATTCGTACGTACCCATACATCACATACAATATTTGAAAAGACAATAAGAAATAGAAGGATTGGTCCTCGGAACATGAGGAGTCACCACTTTTCCAAACCACTAATGTGATCACCAGGCACGAGGATGAAGAATCAAAGCATCAAACCCTACATTATGAAAGAATGTAATATAGAGTATGCGTAGGTCAAAGAATGTACCAAGTATGACAAAAATGCATAAGAGTTATAAATCACGCTAAAAAGAACGCAAAGACCTAGTTAAAACATAAGAGGTTAAAAGCATATTGATGATCATAGTCATTGTAAATAAAATCATCTTTGAACACATGTGAGATACTTCTAGATGTAACCTTACTTCTTTATTATTATAATAAGTAGTCTTTAGCCGACATATATACTACGTGACCTATAACATGGAATCTGGTGTATACGCCACACCAAAAAAGAATGTTCTTAGTTGCAAAGGTAAAAACCATAACTTCTATCTTAAGTTGATCCACTAGCTAATGTATACTTGAGAAAACCTATGGTGGTACATAAATTATGGGACAGGGGTAACAACCTTTTGTCCACCCGGTACTAAGCATAAAGCCCACGAGAAAGTAACTGGTCTTTACTTGTCTTTTCATTATGAGATATGAGTAATCTCCACTTGACTTATACTTAATGGAAGGAACATCAAGTAGATAAATAAAGGTAGGTTTCAATAGAATATCTCCTAAATCTATATTAAAAGTTTAGTTGAGAAAATCTTTCAACTCTAAGAATCCTTTGTGTCTGAAAACCCTTTCACATTCATGTATTTAGTAGTATGTGAGAAATATTTTCACAACAACATTGATGATTCATTCTCAAAACAACTTAAATCAATTTCATCTATTTCATAAATACATTCATATCATCATAAATTTCTCTTTCATAGTTCATAACACATATTATATCATTATAGTGTAGAAATCACAGGCTCATGGGAATTCATCGTAAATGCATGAATTACTTCAAATCATGAGTAAAAAGGCATAAACTAATCAATTGTATTAATATTGAATGAACTCATGTCAATTGAATAAAACCCTAGTTTGATTACGGAATCTATCTTTTATAAATTGTAGAAATTAAGAATCCTATGGAGGAAATAGCTTCACAGGTTGATACTTGTCACGCCCCGAGCCAACACCTTAGGCGGGATTAGCACTCCAAGACCATTTTTGCCCTGAAGCAAACCCTTGGCCTGACTTTCTTAACTCAGCGGAAAAATAAACCTAAATAATAATAAGACATGTTTAAAGAAAAGTACATTATATCATAAATCTGGCCAAATGGCACTTAACTCTCAATAACTTAAAACAACTCCAAACTAAAATACTATTGTCTACGAAGCCTCTAATTGATTGAAGATGGATGTTGGGGCAGACCCCACAACATCCTAAAAGCTAAACTAATAAAGCAATGAAAAAGTATGTCCTCTAGAATGAAAGGAGACTCATCACTAACTCAAGAACTTGGTCTGGATCAGTGAAGAGGTGTGTGCTGATCCTTGGTAGCTGCGTCTGTATAATAAAATGATGCAGACCAACTGGCATCAGTACATTGAATGTAAGAGTATTTAAGTTGGAGAGTGAGACGACGACTTAAGCTTGAGGGGATTCGATGAACTTACCTTGACTCTACTCAACTTAAGAATATACTTAAAGGATATACATATAAAGCAGTTTAAATCATATGCAAGATATATATAAAGCTTATAAAAAAAGAAAAAAAACAACTTAATTAATTAAAGAAAATGCAATAACAAACTCAAATTTACTAATATAAGAAAGTAATATGGTTTCTGTGGAAGTTTCTCTGACCGACAATAATCAATATGAACCTAAGTGATGGTAAAACTTATCACCTCATGTTGCAAGAAAACCATACTACACCTTGCCATCGACTTAGTACCTTACTCAACTTAGTGGATCCACTAGCTCTGATTACGTGATCATCTAAAAAATATAACCGTCAAATCCCATGGTGACTACATGGTTAACATGGAGACTTGACTTAATATGAAATCTCATCCCCACATCGATGCTCAATACTAATCCCAAAATTTACTTTAGCTCATTCTTCAATTGAAACTTTCTTTTCTTTGGGGTGAGATAATCTTTTGAACCCTTAATATTTATGAAGCTCCTCTTGGAATCAATGTTCACGTTTTGTTGAAAACTCTTTTGGAACATCTAATTCCCTTTTTATTCAAATGTTAAACATTCGTAAACCTCTAGGGAATACTTCCGTATATCTTTTGAGAAATGAAATAAACTCTTTCTCCTTGAAACTTGACTCTTATGAATTACTTAGTTCCCTTATATGTTTTGAGAAATCAACTCACTCTTTCTGTTTACATAGCTTGAAACATGACTCTTAGGGATACGTAGTTCCCTTATAGCTTTTGACATGTTTACTCAACTCTTTACTCTTGGCTTAACTTGTAACTTTAGTCCTTAAAAAAAGTTAAAATAATTGTTTATGACTCTTTGGAAACTTTCAAAACTTACTTTGACTTGCTTCTTAACTTTTAGACTTTGACTCTTAGCTTATTTTACTTTGATCTTATCTTCCCTAAAATTGGATTATGGATTCAAGGATGATGATCTCATGTTTATGGATGATTTCATGATTTTTAGATGTAGTCTAGAGTGTTGGAATCAACTAGGAATGAAGGGTACATCTCTAAGGAACTAGTATGAAAAAATAGGGAAAGAATACGGTCTCCAGGGAGTTGGGGCTCTCTTAGACGCGTGAAGAGCTAGAGCCTAATGGACAGAGGTTGTCCTCAGGCGCAGTGCTCAAGATCTTGACGGACAGACTCTGTCCTGAGGCGTTTTGGAGGCGCGGTGCCTCAATGCCTATCAAACAGGTTTTTCAGACTTTCTTCTTCGTTGTACATCTCTAAACCTTCCAAAAATCCAATGGATACCGCCCAAAACACTATGGATCGCTAAATAACTCATTACTCGATATGTTAGACCCGAAAAAATTTCGAAAACAACAATCCAAACTACTAGAGATCAACTACAAATCAACCAACAAGAACTTCAACTTTTCATCAAGAAATTCAAGATTTAATTTCAAATAACTCTAAATTTTTGTAATGAATTGAGTTGAAGGGCGGGTGATAGATCCCAAAAGCGAATGATATCACATACCTTATAGGGGTCATCCAAACGAAATTCACACCACGAAATCTTGGCATTCTAGTATCTTCTTCTCCCTTCTCATCTTTTCTCCTTTCTTTCAAAGCCCTAACTTATTTTCTAACTGTGTAAAATGAATGGGCTCAGTTTAGACCCCAAGATATTTCCCAAAAACGAAATTAATGATTGACTTAGGAAAAGACCAAAACACCCTTAACAAATCCAATTTTGGAACTTTCCCGGCTCAACAACCCAACTTCCGAAAGTCATATCTCCCTCATACAACCTTGTAAATTCTCAAAAAAAAACATTGCGTGGAAATATCTTCCGGCTATATTTCCATCCATATAAATAAATCACCCAAACTATTCCTAATCTGGAAGTTATGGACGTTTGAAAATTACTAAAACTCACTTTTGAAATCTAGAAATTTTCCAGATTTCCTTATTTCCAAATTTAAGTATTCTTTGATTCACACGACATCTCCAACCCTACCCTCTATTTTACTCTCCAAATATAGAGTTCGCTATTTTTTTAGACATGAGCTCTAATCCAATTATCTATTTTACTCTATAAAAAGGAATCTTTTCCTCTCCTCAATATTATATTATTATTTCTATTTCATTCTTGTTTTTTATTTCATAATATAAATCCCTTATCTTTCCTTAAGTAACCCTCAAGTGTATTGAGTACAATGTATCACCTTGAAGTTACCTTCTATAGTCTTTCATAATATGATTCATATCACAACAACATGTATTAATAATACTTAAACACCTCATAGACATAAACTTAATATCATAGAGTTCATATAAAAGTAATGCATAGAGGTTAATTCATATTAATGAGGGTTTGTTTACTCCAAACCGCATTATGTTTACACCTCCTTCTTTATGAAATCAACATGGTAGGTCACACCAAGCACATCACAACATTAGGAAGTAAATTTACATCTTTCTATTTCTAGCACATCACTAGATTTGATAACATGCATCATTTAAGGAAATTATCAAAAATTATAGGCACACCAAAAGGCATAGGCTAGACAAACCATCACTCCTCTAGAGTGATTCTATAATAACACTTCCCAAGTCTCAAAAGTCACCTATTTTTTAAAAACAGACTCATCTTATCTCATTTAAAGGAGACTCAATTTCTCATTGTGAGGCTAAGGCACCACACGTTAAAGTGACATAAAGCATGCTCACTAAGCTATCTAATGAGATCAAAGTGCACATTTATTATATAAGGATGAACCATATCATAAGCAACATGCAAATTTATCAAAATTACCTTTTCATGCAATAATGAACTTTCATAATATGCGTAAAATAGTGTCATTTAAGACATGAATAACATATGGAGAACATGCAACTTACCCTTGTGCAAGACTTCTATAATGAACAAGCTATTAAGGAACTCTTTGGTTTCAATCTTGAGTATTAATAGAAGGAAAAGATAGGGATAACTACAACCTTACTACTCAAATCATCCTCCCCTAGTTAGGATAAACTCATTTGAGAGAAACTCATCTCAACTCTAGGGGAATTTTACCTTACCAACCTTATTAATTAAGCACGACATCCCTCTCTTGGGATATAAGCTTATGAACACCCTTCTTATCATCACAATAGAAGTTCAAGGGAACTCAAAATAGGGACATCAAGGGAACTTAAAATCTTAAAATCTGTGAATATTATCGCCTACATGGGGCACATCATTTCCTTAAAGACCAAGGTCAAGGAAAGTCAAGACTAACCAACAAGGGTCATCACCTATGGTGGATTTTTCCAACCAACCATGCCTAGGTACAATCTAAGAACTTCCTCAATTGACCATACTCAAATTTATGCTTACAAGACAACTAACAACTTCAAAGTAGGTCAACCTCAATTCTCTCCTTCTCTTGAAGAGTTCAGGGATACATACTATACACAACCCTAAGTCATCTAATCATACATCCAACTTATGAAATTAAACTTTTTTCCACCTTCTTGCCACTCTTAAAATAGGTTCATAGAGTGAACCATTAAATAGTCATAAGGTTTGTACCATCAACTAACATACTTCGCAATCACCTTACAAGGCTCAACACACTATCTCCCCTCCTTAGGAGCAAGCCTATGGATAGTTTCCAATCCACACAATGACAACAATGAAGCATTTCACTATGTTGGCAATTTAAGCCCATTTTTCATTGACCCTCCTAAATAGCCCATCAAATATGGTCTGAAAGAGTGATTTTAAATATGGGTAATATTATGGATTATACCCATATTTTACCGACTATAATATGGGTAGATTATGTGAAAAGTACGGCTCAAATATGGGTATTGCAAGTTTTCTCCAAATTTTCGAAAAACCTTATGTTACCAAGTTTAGAAGCGATTTTTCAAAACTTTCATATATGGGTCCCTATGAATATTTCAACTCTTGACCTCCACTCCACGCTTCCCAAAAAAATTAAAGTTTATTTCAGAAATATTTTGAACTTCAAAATTTATTTTTTTTAACCCCTTCCCTTCACCCTCCCAACCGACCCCCACACCAGCCCCCTCACCCCCCACCACCAAAAAAATAAAAATTTAAGTTTATTTTTTTAAGAAAAATTCAACTTCAGAATTTCATTTTTTCATCCCTACCATCGTCGCCCTATCACCCCCACCCCACCCAAAAAAATTAAGTTTTTTTTAAAAAAAATATTTACAACTTCATATATTTATTTTTCACCCTATTCGGGACCCACCCTGCCCCAGGCATCGTCACCCCACCCCCACCCCAAATCCCCAACTAACCCCCACCTTTCAAAAATATTAAGTTTGTTTAAAAAATATTTTGAACTTCATATTTTTTTCACCCTACCCTGGACCCCCCCCCCCCACAATCCCGAATTTTTATCGAAGTTTTAATTTTACATTTTAAATAAGCATTTTCAAGATATTTCATCTAAAAATAGACAAACCAATTTTCCATATTGGATTCTTAACTAAAGAACTATTTATTTGTGAAATATGGGTAAGCTAGTATTTTACCCAACCCATTTTTATCCATATCAAATATGGGCAGGTTGAATGATTACCAATTTTATGTTTACCCATTTTCAGCCCGCCCACATTTGACCCAACCCGCCCACTTGCCACCAATACATATCCCCTACACAAATCTAACATTCATCTTTCTCACTATTTACCACTTTCTCCAAGACTTTTCAAGCCTATATTATAACATCATCTACTATCATACATAATCATAAGGCATTCTATCATTTCATGGGAACTCCATTCAACCATAACGACTATTAGCAGGTTTAACCACATCATATCATAACTTTTCAACATAACAACACCTTTTTCATAGACCACTTATAGCCATAAATGGCATCACATCTACATATTCAAGATTCACCTTCACATAAACTCATGAACCATAAAACCAAGGTAAGTATTAAAAACTCACATTTTCTCCTTCTAGCATTGAGAAATCATCCCTTCCAAGAAATCACATCTAAAAGACCACCAGACAAGGAAATATAAAACAAAGATCATATAGAGTTATGTTCTATGGCATGGCATGGGAATAGTGAAGAAGGAAAACTATATCGTCCTATAACATCTCGCTCACAGATGTGTCTCGATCCACCATTGATGAACGAGACTCTAATAGACGTGCCAATACGAGACTTTGAAAACTAAAGTTAAATCCTAAAACCTTATGCTCTGATATCAAGTTTGTTATGACCCGAGGGTATACCCTAGATTTTATGGTATCCTCAAATCATAACACAATGCCGTCGACCTGTCGGAGGTCTAAGACAAGGACTACACAACATTAAGAGAAAACCTTTGAAATTTATTTGACAACCTTTCAAATTTATTGAAATATTATCTTATTGAAATATCGCCCTATTTTGGTATCAGAGCCTTAGATCTAAAAGACCTTATATGAGAAAAGACTATTATTCTAGAAAAACTTTTGCTATAAATAGAAATTTGTTTTATAATAGACAACTTTTAAAAGATACCAAAATAGGGCGATATTTCAATAAGATAATATTTCAATAAATTTGAAAGGTTGTCAAATAAATTTCAAAGGTTTTCTCTTAATGTTGTGTAGTCCTACTCAGTACTCCTTCACTCTTTTGCTCTGTTATGTAATTATCATATTAGTTTCTAGTTTTACTTCCCTTTTTTTTTTTTTTTTTTTTTTTTTTTATGGACTCTGTCCATTCACGAATCTATTATTACTGTTCATCTCGTCCTCTTAGCCTTTGTTCTTAAAAATAATCTTCTTTAACCACACCCCGGATTCGGTTATATGTAGTTCTTTTTCTCAGAACAATTAACCCTACAATGTCCTAGGAATTTACAGGTTAATCCATCGATATTTTTAAGAAGCTAAGAGAATAACCATATACTAAGTAATATAGATTCATGATAATATTTATAAACATACAAAATATCTAAAAATAATTACACATGATTTACATAATTTACATATATGGGAAGTTTGCTAGAAACTTAAATACGAAAACTTACATTATTAGAACAGAGTGAAGTTTCCCTTTCGGGAAACCCGAAAAGCTTCCAAGATAACTTTACAAAAAACTTGAAAAACAAACCTAAGAACTTAAAGAAAATATATATTTTTTTTTTTTAAAGGAAGGATCTTTTGGAGGGATTTGTAGAGGGATTTGTAGATTTTTTCTTTCTTTGATCTCTCGCTCTTATCTCCTTCTTCTGATAGTGTCTGATATTTATAGGTGTCTTCGGACTTCAAATTCCGGATTTCAAATGGAAAAGGGAATCTTATCTCTTCAGCCGGGTACACATTTGGGCCCCATCGTCACGTGAAGTCATTATCCCTTCTTGCATTATTGTCCTTGGAATCTGATATCTGTCTATCTTATCTCTTACTTGAATAAGACGCGTCCCAACAGTTTTTCCACATGTGTGGTAGTGAGTAAAGTGGGACTCACATTTTTGACTAAAGAGGCATCCCTCTTTTAAATGTATAATAATTTTACAAGATGATATTTATGTATATATACATATATATATATATATTTTTTTTTTATGTGTCTAAATTATGCAATGCAATTGAATCAAAACTTGCTCCTGAATCATCATCATTAGGGTCTTGGGCAAATTGCATTGGGTCTTCAAAATTAGCTGAATTATTTGAACTTGGAGTAGAAATTCGTCTTGGGCTTTGTATTGGGCTTGGGTTTATATGTTTATCTTTTTCTTGTCTTTGTTTGAGTAGTTTTTCTACAGTCTGGGTTATTAGGAATTCTAACTCTTTATTTTTTTGGGCTTTTTTAACTTTTTGTCTGATTGTCTGGTTAAATGAAAGTGGTAATTTTCTTCTTGAAGACGAACCTTCGTCTCTTTCACTTTTTGGCAAAGTGACAGCCATTAACGGGTTTGAGAAGTCTTTACCGGCCACCGTTTGAACCGGACTAGCTGTATCATCATCCGATACAGTGGATTTCTTAGCATTCAGTGGGGAATGCACACCCATCTCATCCATTTTTGTTTGGGATGGAAAACCCTGTGTATCTGTCTGAGTTTGTATATTCTTACCTTTGCTTTCCAATTTGCTGAGTCTTTCCCTGAGCTTGGCATTTTCTTCCATTAAGGCTTCATTTTTTAAATTTAGCCTTTTGAATGCTTCAGTCATGGATGAGCAATGGTCACAAAATATAATTTTGTTCGTGTCTTTTTGGATGTTATACTGAGGGATTTTTTCTGGGTTTTGTCTGAGAGCTGGAGAAATATAATAGTTTGGTCCTAATGTTCCTCTAGCATAGTCTAAAGCTTCTGTAAAATCATTAAAACCTTTGAAAAGTGGTTTACGAAAATCTTTGATTGAATCTAAAACTTCTATCCATGTCTGAAACACACCGTTTGTCTTACCATGAATTACTACATAATATTTAAATTTATTTTCCGTATTTTTACTGGTAAAATAGTATCCTAAAGCATTTAGAACAGCAATTATATATTTAGTGTCTTTTTTATTATGTGCTATCCATATGTTATCTATAAGACATGTCTGTTGTTTGTCTAATTGACAGTTAGGTAAATGTCTAAATGTTAAATTTGACGGTTCATATGCAATTAAGTTTTGTATTCCAAATTGCATTCTTTCTATTCTAACATCGTCAATTTTATCTAATGATTTAAAATGTAAATTAGCTAATACTGTCTGCTTATAAGAGTCTGCCAAACCTGAGGTTGAAGGTTGAACCCTTTTACCTTTGTCTGATAGTAGAGGTCTCATTCTGTAAAAATTAAGCTTTAATTAGTAATCTACTTAATTGATCTGCAATATTATTATCATTTCCTTTAATGTGTTCAAAAACTATAGAATTGTAAATAGATATGGTATCTAAAAAATTTAACCATCTCCTTCTACTGCTAGTTTTATTATTAATTTTTTGATAAAACTTTACTATTGCTTCACAATCTGTTCTTACTAATATTTCTGGTTTATTTAAAATATAAATTCTAAAACTGTCTAAACCATATATTACAGCTAAAATTTCAACATCTATACTAGCCTTATTACCTTTTTCTTTAAATTTTCCACTTTGATAGGCGCATATCTTCTCTTCTTGTTTAATACTATATTTATGTGGTTTTGATTTTAATACTGCACCCCATCCTTCAAAGCTTCCATCTGTTTCTATTATTAAATAATCTGTTTCTAATGGCATATTTAGATCAGGAATGTTTTTTATTCTCTCTTTGATTTCTTGTACTAATTTTATGTCTTCTATATTAAAATTTCTTTGTCCTTTATTTCCTGTCTTAGAGTATAATGGTCCTGCTATTTTTCCTAAATCTTTTATAAAAGGTCTTGCATAATTAACTATACCTAGAAATTTTTGTAGGTCTTTTAAATTATCTAATTTATCTGGCATATCTAATGCCTTTTTAGCTATATGAGGTTGTAATCTAACCTTTCCTTCTCCTAAAATGATTCCTAAAAAATTTATATAATTTTTACATAGTTCCATTTTCTTTTTACTAATTATTATTCCATTATTAACAAATAGCCTGAAAACTGTTTGTAAATGTCCTAAATGTTCTTTTATATCTTTACTAAATACTAGAATATCATCTACATATACTAAAACAAATCTTTTGTATTCTCCAAATATTTTATCCATTTTTCTTTGAAATATTGGAGGTGCTGTTTT
The DNA here is from genome assembly GCA_032847665.1 of Solanum chilense. Classification (NCBI taxonomy): domain Eukaryota; kingdom Viridiplantae; phylum Streptophyta; class Magnoliopsida; order Solanales; family Solanaceae; genus Solanum; species Solanum chilense. The sequence continues at coordinate 18,392,546 of CM064966.1, forward strand.
TAATCCAAATGGCATAACTAGCCATTCAAAATGTCCTTCAGGGCAAGTAAATGCTGTCCATTCTACACTATCTGGATGCATTTTTATTTGCCAGTATCCTGACTTACAATCAAATTTACTAAAAATTGTTTTACCTTGAATTCTATTTATTAATTCTGTTTTATCTGGTAATTTATATCCATCTGTTCTAGTATTATCATTTAATCTCTTATAATTTATGACCATTCTGGCCTTTCCTCTAATTAATTCATTATGATTTCGTACCATAAAGGCAGCTAATAAGTCTTTACTTCATAAAAGGTTTCAATCCTATCCTATCTTGAAGTCATCTAGTGCAATGCATAAGTAGGGTTCATAGTCCTCCCTATATTAAGTACATTTCTCAAGGAATTTAGATTAGAGTTCGTATTCTTATCTAAGATCATTTATTAACCTTCAGAAGACATAGCCATAACCAACATAGACCATTTGATCTACATAGGATCCGATTTTCTACTCCCACATTGAAAAAGAGGGTACTACTTGCCAAAGTAGGACCTTCGTACAAAATATGTATTCTAGTGGATCCACTAAGCTTAAATTTATGGGAACACGTAGTTATGGAACAAGGAGATTACTTCTAGAAATCTTGACTTACTAGAGTGGAAGTTTCCATCTCATGAGACAACATATTTGTTGGGAACCCGGACTTACTAACGTGAAGGTTCTTTTTTGGGAAGTCGAACTTACTAACGTGAAGATCCCACTGTCATTTTTCATGTTCACTCAGTGCTAAGCTTAAACTTCCTTTTTAAACATCATTAAGACTTTAGTTAACATTAGTTCATAAATAATAGGCCTTAGGGATTTACTCCCTCATATATCATATAGCAAAGGTATCTAGGGTGAGAATTCTACATTCACCACAAAACCTACATTATGTGAGAATGTCCTTTCACATAATCATATCATAATCATATTGTAGTCTAGTTTATAGTACAAATGAGTAATTCCTTTCAACAAGCTAAATTATTCATGAGACTACCATTATCATACTTCATTTATACATGCATGTGCGTGTACATGTATGTAAGATTTACCTTCACTTAAACCCAATTAGGCACACATATTCATAACTTCATTAATCATATAATTTACGTGCATACAAATAGGTAGTGATGCATAGGAGGACTACATTTTCCTTGGTCATCATGAATCTAGCCTACTCATAGATATGCATGATGTGTGTGTGTACATTGGTCAACATGATCACAGATGGCTATCACATAGCATTGAGGAAGCCACCCTCTAAAGACCACAACATATGTACATCATTCTTCAAGTCTCAAGTCATACACACATGTAGAGTATTAAGAACTACTGACTACACACACTCACATTTCATCATAGGAGTCAAGTACATACTCAACAATATGATAGAAGACTCCTAGCATAGTCTAATCACACATTCATATAGCGTTCATACCAGTAGAGGTCATGCTACAAGGATGTTCATCATCATTAGACATATAAACCAACCCCAACCCTAAAACGATCATCAAAGATATACATATAACATGATCCACCCACCTAGGTCATGCAACTAGTTTTGACGACCATTCATATACTTCACATAACAGTAGTTCAAGTAGAACATGATATTAGAATCAACACGAAGTCCTTAATCCTAAACATGTAAATAATCATATCAAGGAATCGTGCAACCAATGACTCCAAGACCATTATCACAACACATATACATGTACAAGAATGTTAACACCGCAGCATAAGTGGACCATACCAATCAACACAATTCAATGTACCTTCTAGGCTAATTAGAAGAAATAGGTCAACTTACCTAATCTGCAAGCTATGATAATCATTGCTCATTCCTCAAGAGTTCATATTCAATTAATATAGATAGTAATAGAAATAAGCAATTCAATACAATCTAATCACAATTCTATAAACATGAAATCAAGGTCACAAGACTTGCATTATAGGCCGATTGGAGAAATTAGGAGGATCACGGGTTTTTCATAAAAATGGATATAAATTCATCATAACATAAGTATATAAACATAAATTCATCATTATAATGCCTCTGAAATCAATTTGAGAATGAACTCATGCCTAGATTGAAAATTAGAAAATTTTGGTCTATGAATCTTTTTTAGAAAACCTTTGAAAGGACTCCATAGATGAACGGTTATCTAGGGATGAAGGATCACAATAACTTATAAATTATAAATCCCATGAAAATTTGAGAATAAATCTCCAAGAATTCACGTTCATTGCTTTTTCTTTAGTTGGTCTTCAATGGAGGTTTTAGGGTTTTGGAAGCAGGGGCGGAGCCACACAGGCTCTAGCATTTCCAATCGGACGCCCTTCGTTGAAAAAAAACACTATATATATACCTGAAATTTTGATTTAATATTGGTATATAAAAAAGTTGGTTTCCTAAAATAACTAGACAAGACGCAGTCGAGTTTGCAATGGATGGCCGCATCCCTACACTTTGTCCAGATCCGATTCCCCGTTGGGAGTTTATTTTTTGTAGTTATTTTTGTCTTCTTGAATCTAATAAATTAAAATGACATGCATAATTTTAGAATAAACATTTAGTGGTCTGTTAGCTAATTGTGTCATAAATCCCTCCCTTAGCCCAAGGTCGAATTCCCCCTAACACTAATTATTTTTTTCCAATTAAAATTGAATTGTTTCCTTAAATTTCAATATATTTTCACTATGGAATAAGATTTTTGGAAAATTTAATGTGTTTTCCTTGTGTTATATTTTCAATTATAATTGAACTATTTCCTTTAAATTTAATACCTTTTTCTTGTAGAATAATATTTCCTTAATTTTTTTAAAAAAATATCTTATAGAATAAGGTTTTCTTTCACTATAAATACAAGACGCAATTACCCAAATTATATCACCATATTATTAAGAATAAAATCTTAATAAATCTCTCTTTTTTTTCCTTCTCGTTCTTTTATTTTATAACAAAATAACCAACTTAATATTTTAGTTTCAAGTTGCAATGGACATGAGGAATTATTATAATAGAGTAAAAAAAAGTTCGACTCCTCTAAGTCAACCAAATAAAGAAACACCGACAGATCAATTAAAGATGTTGTCACATTCTTCTATAAAACCAAGCATTGATTTAAATACTCTAGAAATTGATCAAGCAAAAAAGAACTTCAATTTTAAATCATGATCCAAATCTTCGTGATGAAATAAGAAGGGCATACTTTAAACTTGGTCCTTGTCGACCAAATATAACAGAATACCCTCAATCATATATTGGTAAATCGGTGTATCATTTCAACACTGATTGGTACCAAGGGTATGACTAGTTAGAGTATAGTGAGAGTGCAAATGAAACATATTGTTTACCTTGTTATTCATTTAACAAGAATAATATTCAACAACGTGGAGGTGAAGTATTTTCCAAAACAGAATTTAACAATTGGCATAAAAAGGAAGCTTGAAAAAATGTGATGATCTAATGCAACAAAGACAGTCCATTCGTTTTGCATTTGATGGAAAGTCTTATCATATTAAGATTGAATATTGGACTCGCTTAAATTCATCAATTGATTTGATAAGACTTCTCTTGAATCAAGGATCTCCACTTCGCGGTAATGTTGAAAGTGAATCATCATTGAGAAGAGGTAATTTTGTTGAAGTTCTTTCCTAGTAAAGAGATAGGTGTGAAAAATTCAATCCTTTCGTATTATAAAATGCTCCAAGAAATAACAAATATACTTCTCCAGATATTCAAAAAAACCTTGAGCCTGCATGTAAGATAGAAACATTGAAATCGATAATAGAGGATCTAAATGGTGATTATTTTTCTCTATTAGTTGATGAATCTTTTGATGTGTCACATAAGGAGAAAATGGCTATTGTTTTAAGATATGTTGATAAAAAAGGATTTGTAGTGGAAGCATTTATTGGAATTGTTCATATTAAAGATACTAGTGCATTATCTCTAAAGAAAACAATTGTTAATGTGGTTTCTCAACAATTATTAAGTTTATCTTAGGTACGCGGACAATGTTATGATGGAGCAAGCAATATGTAATCTGATATCAATGGTACTTTACAAGTGCATGAGAATGGATGAACTATATACTGATGACTTTGATCAATTTAGTATGGGCGTACTTCAAAATCAGCTTGTCAATTACATTATCATTGTACGAATTATTGATAAAAGATTTTGTGATTTAATTGGACTTGGTGAACAAGCAAGGAAATTGGTACAGACAAACAAAAAACTTAACTTATGCATTTATATTTCGCTTAGTGAAATTTTCTTTGATTTTGCATGTTTCTAGTGCAACTGTCGGAAGAGCGTTCTCTGCTATGAAGTATACTAAAAATTATTTGTGAAACTGAATGGATAATGAGTTTTTAGACTGTTGTCTTATGTCATATTATTTCTAATGAGTCTATTATAAAAAAAAAAAAAACAGGATATGAAACCTTATCGAGTAGAATTGTAAAAATATTTTTGAATCATATTTTCATTAGTTTTTTTTATGTTAGTTTTGAATTATACACTTGTAATTCTAATAAAAATATTCTTATATTCAATTAAATATTGCTTAACTTGATTATTGTTTTGGTAGTTTAAACTATAATTTTATTTGAAAAAAAATTATTAAATGTTTTGCCATCCTGATGAAATTCCTTGATACGCCGCTGTTTGGAAGAGGAGAGAGTTTTGATGTTTTGGTTTGGGTTTTGAAAATAATGAGTTAAAGGAAGGTTTTAGGACTTATAAATATTTATATTAATCATATAATACTTTTAAAATCAACCCCAATTAATTAAAAGTTGAATTGAATTTATTTGGAAACAAAAACTTGACCAGCCTGCCAAGGGACCACGGCCACCTTCAAGGACCATGAAGGTGTTTCACGACCCTTATGACCGTCCGTGGACCTTGGGGGGGTAGTGTATACATTTAATTTCCTTTCCTAAAAATGGTTAAGGAAGTCCCACGGTCAACTTCAAGGACCTTGGTCAACTGTACTAGCCGTGAAGTCGTCTGTGAACACCAAGGCAATAAGCTGCCAACATGGGACAACTCTTGCCCCCAGGTTGGGTCCTCCTCATGGGCGCTTTGGTGGGTCTTTGGGGAGTTTTTCCCGGATGTTTAAAACCCAAAATACACTCATGCACTTGTAAAGGACCTTCCATACCATTTTGAGCTTCAAAAAACACACGCAACAGATCAAGACACGCTAGGCACACAAAAGTACGCCGAAGGCTAACTTTTGGATGTCTTGGACGTTCTTGGGCGTTTGACCACCAATCTTCCTAATGCTTAACACACTGCCTATAAATATCATTTTTAATCATATAATTACTTCCTAAGCTAATGACACACACATAATTACATATAACCATCTAAGGCTCCCTTGGTGACTAATCGTCGAACGTCTTTGGTCGTCCCTTGACATTTGACTTCCAAATCTCTTAAAATCAGATATACAAGTTGTAAAACGCTTTGTTAACCTTTTATTAACCTTTTTAGGGAAATGGGAGGCTCTATATACCTTAGTTAATTTTGAGGGTGTAACAATTCTATCCTGATTCAAAGAGATGTGGATACCTCTTCTTCATAACCTCCTCAGCTTCAAAAGTCGCTTCTTCAACAAATTGATTCCTCCAAAGGAACTTGAATGAAAAAACTTCCTTTTTCCACAACTCTCAAACTTGATGATCCAAAATTTGAACTAAAAATTCTTCATAGGACTGGTAATCGTGAATCCCAACATTCTCTGTTGGTAATATCAATGAAGGATCACACAAACACTTCTTCGACATAGAAATATGGAATACTGGATGAACTGCTGCTAAATCTTGGGTAGCTCCAACTCATAAGCCACATTTACACTCTCTTGGAGATTCTATAAGGACCAATATAGAGGGGATTAATTTTCCCCTTCTTACCAAACCTCATAACTCCTTTCATAGGTTAAACATTAAGATACACCCAATCATGTACCTTAAACTCTAATGGTTTTCTTCTAACGTCTGTGTAGGACTTTTGGCGACTTTTTTTTGTCTTCAACCTTTTTTGAATCACTTTCACCTTCTCCATAGCTTGCTGAACTAAATCTTGTCCTATAAACCATGCTTCACCAACTTCGAACCACTTAATAGGAGATCTGCATCTTTTCCCGAAAAGAGCTTCATATGGGCCGTTTGGATGCTCGAATGATAAGTGTTGTTGAAAGCGAACTCAATGAGAAGTAGGTGATCATCCCAATTTCCCTTGAAGTAGATCACACAAGTGCTCAACATATATTATAGGTGTGGAGAGTACGTTCTTCTTGTCCATCAGTCAGAGGATGAAAATCAATACTCAAATTCACCTTTGAACCCAAACCGTTCTTGAAGGATTTCTAGAAATGTGTAGTAAATTGTGCACCTCTATCTCATATAATGGAGACTGGAACTCTATGAGGTCTTACCACTTCTTGAAGGTACAACTTATCATAATTCTCAACTAAATAGGTAGTCTTTACAGGCAAGAAATGGCCTGACGTTGTCATTTTTTTAACAATCACCCAAATAAAATCATGTTGCCTTCCCGATTTTGACAAGCCAGTGATGAAGTCCATATTGATCATCTGACACTTCCATTCAAGAAGTTCTATGTTCTGATCTAATCCTCTGGGCCTTTAGTGCTTCACTTTGACTTGTTGATAATTTAAACACTTGGCAACAAACTGAACGATATCTTTCTTTATGCCTTCCCACCAATATACCTCTCTCAAATCATTGTACATTTTTGTGAACCTGGATGAATGGAATATTTAGAGCTATGAGCCTCCTCCAATATCCTCTCTTCGAGTACATCCACCTTAAGTACACATAATCTGTCTTGGTACTTCATCACACCATTTCCCCCTTGCTCAAAAGCCAATACTCTTTGGTTATGGAAATTTTACTTCAAATAAAGCAAAATAGGGTCTTGGTCTTGCTTTTGTTTCACCTCTGACGCTAATGATGATTTAGCCCCATTAATCACAACTATGCCTCCTTCAATAGAATCCATAAGTCTGACTCCCATACGTGCAAGCTTGTGCACATATTTTGCGAACTCCCTCTTTTCTTATGTGATATGGGAAGTACTTCCCATGGAGAACCTACTTAAGGACTCAGCAACCACATTAGCTGTACCTGCGTGGTAAAGAATAATCATGTCATAATCTGTGAGTAACTCCAACCACCTTCTTTGTTTAAGGTTGAGATCTTTATGAGTGAACACATATTGGAGGCTTTTGTGATCAGTGAATATATCTACATGAACAACATACAAATAATGACGCCATATCTTCAAGGAAAACACCATTGCAGCCAATTCTATGTCATGAGTTGGATAATTTCTTTCATGAACCTTCAAATGTCTAGACTCAAAAGCTATAACCTTTTCATTCGGCATAAACATACATCCTAAACAAACTCTTTATGCATCACAATACTCCACGAAGCCTTGTGTACCCTCTGTTAAGGTCAGAACCAGAGAGCCAGTCAATTTTCTTTTAAACTACTGAAAGCTTTTCAACTGATGATAGCCTGATCTAAGGTCCGTCTTGGAAAATCAAGAAGCACCGTGAAGTTGATAAAAAAGATCATTTATCCTTGGAAGGGTATATTTAATCTTGATGGTCACCTTATTAAATTTGCTATTGTTTATACACATCCTAAGGGACCAATCCTTCTTCCTAACAGACAAGACCGGAGAGCCCCAAGGTCAGGTACTTTGTCTGATAAAACCCTTGTCTAACAGATCTTTCACATGTTCTTGTAGCTCTTATAACTCTACTAGTGCATTTTTGTATGTCGGAATAGAGATAGGACGAGTATCTTTGATGATGTTTATGCCAAAGTCTACCTCTCTTTGGGGAGAGACTCCGGGTAGGTCATCAGGAAAGACTTTCGGAAACTAGCTGTCTATAGGAACTAACTGAAGGGGAGGTACCTTAGAAACTCACGAATTCTCGAGGCATTACCCCCTTCTTGTCGAGCTGCCTCTGTTGCCCAACCTAGTTGGTCACAACCTGACTTAACATCGTGATATCTTCCCTGAATTCAGCATTCGTAACCTCTTGTTGCTCAACATTTCTTCGTGTTCCACCTTTGACTGCTCTTCTTGGAGGCATGATGATTTGAAAATACGTCTAAGTACGAATTAGACAGGGAGACTTTTAGAGATAAATCTTCTCATGAAATAAGATGAAAGAAGTGAAACATTCCTAAATGTTGTATCCTCTTAATCGTAGATATGGCACGCTTCACACTGATGACTAAGACTCTATAGACAAGGCTTCATAGAATCCCTAGGACTTTTAAACTCAGTGCTCTGATACTAAGTTTGTCACGCCCCGATCCTACGCCCTTGATGGGACTGACACTCGCAGACCACTTCTGGCCCTCAAGTGAACCCTTGACCTTGTTTACTTAACTCAGTGGAAAACTAAACTAAACCTAAAAAAGGAATAAAACATGTTTAAAGGAAATTACTTCATATCATAAATCTTGACAAATGGCACTTAAGTTTCAATAACTAAAATAACACTAAACTTAAATACTATTGTCTACGAAGCCTCTAAATTGTTTGAAGAGGGATGTTGGTACAGACCCCACAACATCCTAAAAGCTAAAGTAATATAATAATGAAAAAGGATGTCCTCTAGAATGGAATGAGGCTCTCACCACTAACTCTGGAACTTTGTCTGGATCAACGCAGTGCTGCATCCTGCTCCAGGGCACCTGCATCTACATCATAAAATTAAAGAGGCAAATTGGCATCAGTACATTGAGTGTATGAGTATGCAAGTTAGAATATAAACGATGACTTAAGCTTGAGAGGATTCGATGAACTTACCTTGGCTCTGCTAAACTCAAGAATATAGTTAACTCAAAGATATACATATAAAGTATTTTCTATCATTCACAATATATATATCTTATAAAACAGAAAAAGCAACTCAGTTCGTTAAAGAAAATGTAATAACAAACTCAACTTGACTTATATAAGAAAGTAATATGGTTTCTGTTGGATTTTCTCAAACCAAAAACCATCACTATGAGACTAAGTGATGGTCCAACGTCTTACCTCATGTTGCAAGAGTAACATTTGACATCTTTCTATTAGTATAGGACCTTACTCCACTTTGTAGATCCACTAGCTCTCCTTACGTGATTGTCTATAAAGTATGAGCCGTTAATTCCCAAGGTGGCTAAATGGTTTACATGAAGACTTGAGTTAATATAAATTCTCATCCCCACATCGGTACTCAATACTACTCCCAATATATACTTTATCTCAATCTTGAATTGAAACTTTCTTTTATTTGGGTTGAGATAATTTGTACCCTTTAGCTTTAAGAAGCTGCTCTTGGAAACAATGTTCCCTTTTTGTTCAAAACTCTTTTTGAAATTTTAGTTCCCTTTTTATTTAAATCTGTAAGATCCATAAACCTTTAGTGAATACTTAGTTACCTTATAGCTTTTGAGAAATGAACTCAACTCTTGAACTTTACTTAACTTGAAACTTGACTCTTAGGAAATACTTAGTTCTCTTATAGCTTTTGAGAAATGAACTCACTTTTACTCTTTACTTAGCTTGAAACTTGACTCTTAGGTTCCCTTATAGGTTTTGTGATGTTTAAACAACTCTTGACTTGCTCAACTTGTAACTTGAGTACTAAAACAAAGTTAAAATGATTGTTTAAGACTCTTTGGAAACTTTAAGAACTTACTTTGACTTGCTTCTTTACTTTTAGACTTTGACTCCTAACTTCTTTAACTTTGATCTTGGATTCCCTTAAATTTGATTATGGATTCAAGGATCATGATTTCATGTTTATGGATGATTTAGTGGTATTGAGAGGTACTCTATAGTGTTGGAATCAACTAGGAATGACGGGTACATCACTGAGGAACTAGTATGGAACGATACGGAAAGAATAGGGTCTCCAGGGGGTCGGGGCATTTTGAGAGGCCTGGAGCGCTAGAGCCTAACAGACAGAGGTTGTTCTCAAGCTCTTTAGTAGGAACGGCGTGCCACATACTAATGGACAAACTCTGTCTTGAGGCATTTAGGAGGTGCGACGCCCCGGAGCCTATCAGATGGGTTTTTCCAACTTTCTTCTTCAATTTTAATCTCCAATCATTCCAAAACTCCCATGGATCCCACCCCAAACACTTGGGATCTCTAAATAACTCGTTACCCAATATTTTAGAGTCGAAAACAGTCAGAAAAAAAAAGAATCAAAAGTACTAGAGATTAACTACAAATCCACAAACAAGAACTTCAACTTTTCATCAAGAACTTTAATATTTACTTTCAAATAACTCTAAATTGTTCTAACGAATCGAGTTGGAGGGTGGGTGATAGAACCCAACAGCTAATGATCTTACATACCTGATAGGGGTCTCCTCCGACGAAATTCACAAAATGAAATCTACGCGTTCTAGCGTCTTCTTCTCCCTTCTCCTGTTTTCTCCTTTCTTTCAAAGCCCTGACTTATTCTCTAACTGTGTAAAATGAATGGGATCAGTTTAGAACCCAACATATTTCCCCAAAACGAAATTAATGATTGACTTAGGAAAAGACCAAACACCCTTAACGAATCCGATTTTGGAACTTTCTCGACTAAACAACACAACTTCCGAAAGTCATATATCCCTCATACAACCTCAGAAATTTGCAAAATACACTTCGTTGGAAATATATTACAATGATCTTTCCATCCATATAAAGAACTAACCCGAACTCTTCCTGAGCTTGAAGTTATGGACGTTTGAAAATTACCAAAACTTACTTTTAAAATCTGGAAATTTTCCAGATTTCCTTATTTCCAAATTTAATTATTCTTGGATTCTAGCTTATTATTAGTAAATTCTAGTTACAAGATGTTATAATAAAATCATACCTTGAAGACAAAATCTAAATTAATGGATGATTCAGAGAGAAAAATATTTGAGAGGAAGAACTTGATTAACTTTTGGGATTTTAGGTGAATGAATTGAATTGGGTGGTTTGGGGGGTTTAAAATCATTATATAGGGCCTAACGACATGAAATTGGGTTAAAAGTTAGAAAAAGACCCATGCCCCTTTAAATAACGGATCGTAGGTCCTACCGTGGACCATCCTAGTCGACCATTGGTGGGTTCATAGACCACCATCATTGGACCCTCAATGACAGGACCGCATGTAACGTATGTGGGTCCAAACTTTTGATCCTAGATTTGTCTAATTCTGGGACTCACCTACGAGACCTACATATGACTCATGCATTGAATCACAAATTAACATGTTAAATCATAAAATAGTACAAGTTAAGTTTACAGTACTAGTATTGAGAGAATTTCCAGTGCTAGTACTTTTTAACACTACTAGTAAGTTTAGTACATTGTAAGTTCAATATGGAGTATTGGAAAACTTTCCAATGCTAGTACTCTTTTACGGTACTAAACTGATGAACCGCAAAAGAGTACTAGCACTAGAAGTTTCCTGAAGTTTTGTACTTGCCAACCACATTTCACTTACGATATGTGGTCTAACCTACAGACCATCAGTGCTTCCAACTGAACTGGCCCACGTTGTTTTTGCAAAATTCAATTTTTTCCTTCTTTTCAAATATATGGTGTTACATAATGCTTCTTTTTTACTACTAATTAATTTGAAGCCATAAAAGAACTTCTTTAATGGAATTTTTATCTACTGGACAATTTAGGCAGACAATGAAAACCTACAAAGACAAAATCCTATAATGTATTCAAGAATTTTGCATTTGATTTTGTTGTTTGGATACATTACATGTCCACTCATTAGAGAGGCGTAGTTAATGAAATAATAATAAAGGAGATTTGCTCAAATAGATGTTATTATATTCCTATTTTATTATAGTGGGAGTCAAACCTAATTAACTAGACTAACATGTAAATTCTTATTTACAAATTTGAATTGTATTTACCTATTCAAATTTGTATGTCAACCTCGATGGCAGATAAGTCCTTTACTTTTTGTGGCCATATACTTTGACACAAGAAAAATACTATTAAATACATGAGTTCATGAATGATTGAACGATTACATAATTTATAACATTTGATTATAAAATAAAAAAAATTTACATTTTAGCTGATTTTTAATCTTTATCTTCCAAATTTATGGTTTTTGTAGATTGAATGACAGAATCAGCCCATTTCTTACCAACAAATATTACCTATTCGGTAGAGGATTATGCAAGATTAAATATTCAAGAGATAATCATACTTCATGGAGTTTCGATGTCCATCATTTCAAATAGAGGTGTGCAATCGACCACACAATTTTGGAACTCTTTCCAAAAGGGTTTGAGTTTGAAGGTGAACATAGTGCTACTTCCCATCCTCATAATGATGGTCAAGAAGAGCGTACGATCCTGAATTTTAGAGGATATATCAAGGGCGTGTGTGATATTTTGCAAGGGTAGTTTGGATGATTACTTACCGTTAATAGAGTTTCATATAATAATAGTTATTACTCTACCATTAGAATGGATCCCTTTGAGGATCTTTATGGGAGAAGATGTTGATATCTTATTCGATGATTTTAGGTTGGTGAAGCATGAGTTATTGAATGTCTGTACCACAAGGGTGTAGGCTCGGGGTGTGAAAAACATAGTATTAAAGCACGAAGTTCAAGAGTCGTAGGGAATCTATGAATACATGTCTCTAGATTCCTAGTTATGAGTGTGAAGCGCGACACATCTATAACTAGGAGAATGCAACACTTAGGAAAAAAATTCACTTGTTTCACACTTCTTTCGTGCGTTAGAATTTGATCTCAAAGAAATTTCTCTCTAATTTTTGCGTGTGTTTCAGATAATCATGCCTTTACAAAGAGCCGTCTGAGGTCGTCCCTTGGAGGAATGTTGAACCTCAGGAACAAGGGGTACCCAATGCACTTGAAGTGCAACCCAGCGGGAACTTAGCAATGATGAGTTCAGAGAGGCAAGAAGAACGCTCAGTCAAGCTGTGACTAATCAGTTTGAGCAACCGAGAGGAGTTAGGCTAGAAGTTGTTGATACTTCAAGGATCCAAGAGTTCTTGAGGATGAATCCTCCAAGCTTCACTGGTTCATTTAATACAGAGGATCCATAGAACCTCATTGAAGAGATGAAAAAGTTATTAGATATGATGCATGTTGCTGATACCGAGAGAGTTGAAATAGTTGCATATTAGTTGAAGAGTGTTTCTAGGACTTGGTTTGATCAGTCGAAAAATGTAGAGATGAGGATACACCACATGCGATTTAAGATTGTTTTGAGGAGGCCTTGTAGAAGCATTTCTTTCTCGAGAACTAAAAGAAGCTAAGGTATGAGAATTTCTTACCCTTGAGTCGCTGAGTGTTCATGAATATGGGTTAAAGTTCACTCAAATATCCCGATATGCTCCGGAGATTGTTGCAGACATGAGAAGCAGAATGAGATTGTTTCTTGTTGGTTTGTCTTATAGGTCGAGTAAGGAAGATAGGTCTGCGATGATGATAGACGACATGGATATTTCACGGTTGATGGTTTATGTGCAGCACGTTGAGGAAGAGAAGTTGAGGGATAAAGAAAAGTTTAAAAACAAGAGGGCCAAGACATGGAATTAGTAATATCACATTAATTTTCCTTTTTCTTAAATTGTAACAATATTTTCATAAATGACACAATAGTATTCCTCTAATTGTTTTGCACAAATGAGCAAAATAACGTGTTCTAACCATTATAAATTTTGATTTTTTCACTAAATGTGAAATATCACGTGTATTTTATTATTTTTTCTTGACCGGTAATATGATTATATTCGTAAACGACAAGAGTAAAGTCTTCTTCTCAACTTAAAGAAACTCAATAAATTCTAATGAGTTTCTTACTTATTTGCATACTAGTTTCACGGCACGTGTGTTGCACGTATACGTTGCACGTGTGTATGGTATCTATAGTATTTACAATTGTATAACGAAGTTAATATTACTAAATTAAAGATTTTTAGTGTATAACTATATTTGAAAGAACATAGGACAGATGTTTTTTAGTAATTAATACAAATTGTCATAGAGTTATTTGTATTTTGAGATCAAAATGACAAAATATCATCGAAACATTCAAAATACATTCGAAGGTTAAATATGGGGAGAAAGTGACGTTTCTTTATTAGTTTTTTTACTTCGCTCAATTTTGTAAGCAAATCTAACCAACATATTTTTTAAAAAAAATATCAATATAAATATCACCGAACAATATTAATGTTGAATTCTATATAATATCACCATTATTTCCTTTTTTAAAAAAAATGGTAATAATATTTTCATGAACGCCACAATTGCAATTCTTTAAATATTTTGCACAAGTGAGAAAAACAACGTATTTAGACCATTATAAATTTTTATTTTTTCTTGACTAAATGTGAAACATCACTTATATTTAATTATTTTTTCTTGACCGGTAATATGATTATATTTGTAAACAACAAAAGTAAAATTTTCTTCTCATCTTAGAGAAACTTTATAAATTTTAAGGAGTTTCTCACTTATTTGCATACTAGTTTCACGTGTGTATTGTATATGTAGTATACAATGTTGTAAAATACAATTAATATTACTCAACTAAAACTTTTTGGTTAAAATTTATATTTATAAGAACATAGGACAGGTGTTTTTAAGTAATTAAAACAATTAGGCATAGAGTTATTTTGTATTTTGAGACCAAAATTACCAAACATCATTGAAATATTTCAAAATACATTCAAACATTAAATGTATGGAGAAAGTGACTTTTCTTTGGTAGTATTTTTACCTCACTCAATTTTTAAGCAAATCTAACAAACAAATTAGTTTTAAAATATCAATACAAAATTGTCACCAAAAAATATTAATGTTGAATTCTATGTAGTATCACATTAATTTGCCTTTTTCTTAAATGGTAATAATATTTTCATAAATGACACAATAGCAGTCCTCTAATTGTTTTGCACAACTAAGCAAAACAACGAGTTTTTACCATTATAAAAGTTGATTTTTTCTTGACCAAATGTGAAATATCACATGTATTTAATTATATTTTCTTCACCGGTAATATTATTATATTAGTAAAGGACAAAAGTAAAGTATTCTTCTCATCTTAAAGAAACTCTAGATATTCTAATGAGTTTCTCACTTACTTGCATACTAATTTCACGACACGGGTGTTTCACGTGTGTATTGTATATATAGTATACAATATTGTAAGAAATAATTAATATTACTAAATTAAATGTCACGACCGGAGTCTAGACCCCAGACGAGACCAGCGTCTTTGACCTCTCAGAGGTCGCAGACAAGCATACTTACGTCATCGTTACTTCATCTAGGTTAATTTTAGCATAAAATTTGAAATTTTTGTTTACTTAATTCATATGAAACATTTTCTACAAAAACTCATAAAAGTTAACAATCAATCATCTAATATTAAGATCATCGAATGAAAGAGATAGTTCAATACAGCATTAAGTGTATACTTGCCAAAATGGCACCAATACAATGTCTAAAATAAAATGAGAAACAAAAGCTAGTGAACATACTCCACTAACTCAAACCTATATCTAAGCTAGAATATAATGGTCAAGCATCCTCAAAAGCATAAGGGCCTACAAGTCTGGATAAGCCTCCACGTCCGGATAGTTGCAGCGTCGTATCGTGAGCTCTAGCATCTGCCTATGCCAGCACCTAAAAGTGTAGAGTTTTATGGGATTATTACACAATTGTAATAAGTATGTGTATATGCAAGAACACACCAAGGACATGTATGATTAAGAAGATCTCTCTCCTAACGATATGAATTATGGAAAGTCAAGTTACTGGACTTGCAAAATTTGGATTAGGAAAGTCATGCCATGAGAGTAACATGCATCATCATACTTATCATTTTACAAATAACACATAACATATTGCACATATCATATCACATATTTCATATCATTCTTTCATATACATGAGACCTTGGAATCATGGACTTGACATTAGGACTTCCCAAAATGAGGGCTCAACATATGGGACCTCAACAAGGTAGTCTTCTTTAGCAAACACAGAGTCTGTTTCATTCATTCATACGCACTTCATTTTCTTTCTTTCATATGCTAGTGCAACCACTATTCATACCTAGGATGTAGTTTAAGACTCTCATCGGGTTCGCTATGCAATGACCAAAAATAACCTAGTGTAATTACTTAAGTCTAGTTCACCTCTTGATTATCCTATCCAAACACCTTTTGTATCGTTCATTTCATTATGTGTATTCTTTGAGGCTGGCCTCATTCTTTCTTTGGGAACTTTAACCTTAACCGACATAGATCATGTGAGCATCATGAAATCTAGTGCTTTCCCCAATCCGAAAAGAGGTGGAATTACCGGCCAAAGTGACCCTAAGATGCTAGCGTATATAGGGAGTCAAACCCTGCTAGACCCCTATTTTGGCAGTTTAGGTTCAAAGACTAGGAGATATAAGGAGACCCATACCCATCATGTCGGAGAGTCTCATCTTATAAGAGCTACGTGAACCTTCACCCTTCCCGAATGAAGGTATCACCGCTCACAGCTAGTCTATCGGCTCTCAGTTAAAATTTCATTATATTTAACTCATACATCATGAAGCTGGTTTCTACCATGAGGAAATCATAGCTCATTAGATGATTTCTCATCTCATCATTAGTATTAAGTATGTATTAACTTCAATATGTTCATTAGATTGTTCATAGAGACTAGTCTCTTCATTAACTTTACACTCTCATGGGTGAGTACATTCTGGTAACATTTACTTAGGCTCATTTGAGATTACTCTCATATTTCACATTATCCTCTTATCATATTTTCACCTCATTCGTTAACTTTAACACATTTGCTTTTCATAATTACTTCCAATGCACTTGGCCATTTAGTGTGTTTTACATTTGCCATGCCCCGAGCTAGCCGGGGACGCTGACAAGAAACCTAGGTCAACAAGTGATCCAAAGCTAACCCTGATGGCATGATTATGAGCATACTAAAGATAATAAACTGATGCAGAAGCTAAATCATAATTAAATCTAAAAAGATGGCGAATACCCATAGGCTATAAGTGAGATATTTGAGAACAATGAGTTTAATAAAAAGGAAATATTAACTCAATACTAAGCTGAATCTAACTATGTCTGAAATAAGCCTCTAAACTCAACTAGAAATACTGGGATAAGCCCCAGCTAAATCTAGCAAAAACTGAAACTAAAAGACTAAATACTGAAAAGAAACTTATGACTCTTTTCCTCCGAAAATGAGGACTCACCACTGCATCTGCTGAACAAGAGATCGAGAAATCAATCTATGCGTGATTTGGATGCTGAGAACCTAAACCTACATCAGGAAAAGATGTAGCGCATGTATGCATGAATACATGAAAGGTATTGAGCATGTAGGATAGAGTGAAGTTGAAATAAAACATAACAGAAAAAGCATAACAGCAAGTATAATAATGGGACATGATAAATTAAATTCTGACTAACTGGATGCAATAACCAATTTATAACATGCTGAAACTAAATACTCAATATACTTGTATACTTGATAAATGGTTAATGGAGAGAGTCTGACTAATCTGTCGGAGCTACTAATAACCAATAATAAAACCACATGAGCTAAATGTGGAGTCCGATGTATACGCCCCATCGAGAGGACCACCCTGCCAAAGGTATAATGGCATGCTGGCGTGATCACTAAATTGATTGCCCAAAGAAGGGACTTACAACCTACTTGGTTAGTAGTTCGTGGACTATTTTGGGTACACTGAACC
This sequence comes from Solanum chilense, assembly GCA_032847665.1. NCBI lineage: Eukaryota > Viridiplantae > Streptophyta > Magnoliopsida > Solanales > Solanaceae > Solanum > Solanum chilense. The sequence goes on from CM064966.1 coordinate 18,410,399, forward strand.
CTAGTCCAACTCGGTATTATGCTACTCCCATGAATTCTGTAAATTTATTGATTATGTTTGAGTTTTTGTAAATACTGGAGAACTCAAAACTGAATATGCAAATTGAGAATGCAACAATTAATCTGGTAATTATCCATAAGTGTCTGAAATATCTGACCTAGCATGTGTTATTCAAGAACTAGATAAATACAAAGCTAAGGTTCTGAAATTCATGCAATAAACTGAATAATAACATGACAATCTGATTTGGAACATATATTTGATAAATTGATAAAGTTCTAACAAAGTTCTAGAAACCCTAGGTTTAATAATGATAAGAGAATAATGAATCTAACTGGAAACTAGGGACTCAATGGGTGAAAGGACCCCACGGAAAAATACTTAGATTTCTGGTCTAGAACTGCTGGAAACTTGCTTCATTCTTGAACTAGGGTTCTTGAGATTTTTCTCCTTTCTTGCTTCTAATTTTCTAACTT
>CM064966.1:18410974-18428935 GCA_032847665.1 Solanum chilense
ATTTTATAACAAAATGGAAATTTAATTAAACCTTTTTTTATATATGAATTAATTATAAGTAAATAGAATTTAACAAAACTAAATTATTTTTATTTTTTTCATCACTTTAAAAAGATAATAACTCAAGTCAAATTCATTAATTTAAGACTGAAAACCCATTTTAAAGATGGAAGAATAAAAGATTCGCTTAAAATAATATTTTAAAATAATAAAATGGTTAAGCGAAAATCATTAAAGAATATATATCTTTTAAAAACATAGGTTTGACTTAACTAAAGATATTAAATTTACTCATATACTTGACATAAAAATAAATTATTGTAAAAGACGTTTATAAAGTAAGCCAACATAAAAAAAAAATAATTCATCTTTTGGGGATTTAAGTAAGTTAATCCAAAACAAAATAAAGGTTAGAGTTAATAAATAACAAAGATGAACAATCACAATCAAATACTTTAAGAGTAAGGGAGAGAAGTTGAATTTGGGCCTTACTTAGGCCGATTCGCTGCTACTTTTGGGGTTTAATCCAAAACCCGTTTTTGTATACAAAAGACGTATATCAGTGTATAGAGCTCGCAAATCAGTACCGTTTCATGTATATCGACCCATATATCGACTGTATACAGTCCCCCTTAGTTCCTTCAACCTGTATCTTTGTTTTTTCCTAGAAGTCGTTGCGCGGAACTTGTATACCATTGTATGATGAATGTATACAGGCTGCATATCAGCCCTTTTCTTGGTGTCCTGGACCAGTAACCTGTGCTCAATCTGTAATTCTGCTTCCAATGGTTTGACTAAGAATGGGGCTGACTCGGTAAAGAAATTGAAGCCTCCATGGCTCCTATCGGAAATGCAAAGAGAAAAGAAAGTCCACAAGAGACTCGGACGAGGTTCACATGTAACAAGAATAAGCAACTTATAAGTAACAACTCTTATGATGTAATGTAGGAAAATAAAGATGCACTTCTTTATGTTATTGTCCAGACTCCAAAACATCACCATGACGAACCAAATAGATGTTATCTAATACTTATCACAACTAGAACTCAACAATTTGGACATGAAGAAACACTACCCACAAAACACATATAAGTACCAATGAATATTAACTAAATTTAACCTCCAAATGACAAATCATAACAAACAAACAAGAAGAGGAAAGGAAGCAGATTGCTTAATCAAAAACCTTAAGGGGTGACAAAAATCGCCAATAATTACAAGCCTCTTAGGGAGTTAAAACAACAAGGAAGATGAACTAAATACACTGAAAGTTTTAGGCGTTTTAAAGAAACATGAGAAAAACAAAATTAGAAAAAAAAAACAAATGCTAAATATTCATATTCACACTTCAATGAACAAACAGTGAACATAATTTTTCATCCAGCAAAACCATCATTGATTCTTCCCAACTTTAGTCATGAAGAAGACATCAAGACGTGAGCGAACCGTAAAAAAAAAACAGAATCATACAACGAGTAAATCCCAAGTTGAAGCTAAATGAAAATCCCATAATAATAAGTGAATGAGAAACGAAATTATGCAAAGACTATGACACAAAATGTATAAATTCGAATAGAGAACATAACTTTAAAGGAAACAACGTGCCTAGGAAATTTAAACCAAAATGTAAGTTTGCAATAGATCCCGACATATAAGATGAATAGAATACCTTCATGAATATTGATAACATTCATATGATACAAAAGACAATGAATAATTATATATATAGCAGTAATAAGACAAGGTCATCAACAATACATATATGAAAATGCATGGAAAACATGTTTATTGCCATTTTGCCTTAGTTCGCATATGACCCGAATTCAAACAGAACAAATACACAATTAATTCATTAAATGTAAAAGCAACCAATACGAGATAGGAGAAGAGATGAAGTTACCTTCTTTGGAGCAGCGAACTCGAGACGGCAATGAGCTTGAGAGCAATGATTCTTCTATTACAAGATTCAAGTACAAATAGACAGCCAAGAAGTTCAAAACCAGCTGCAAACTATATTTTAGAGATTCGCTTGAAACTTTCTAGTGTAAAGTAATTATCGCTTCAAATCTCAACTCCTGAGCCTCTCTCCAAATCCCTTGAGCATGGGAACTATTTATAGGGGAAGAACATAGAAATTTTGGTGGGAAATCTATTGGATTTTTGAAAGAAAGAGTTTGAAATTATTATTTTTTGCTTCTATTCGAGATCAACAGTAAAAGGCATGGGGGAGCTCTGGGGTGGGGGAGAGAAAACGACGATGGTGATGGGATGGTACTGTTGGCATGATTTTCGAGTTTTCAAACATGATTTGTTGCTTGATTTATGGGGAAGAAGACGTTGGCTTACTGGATCTCTTCCCCGATTTCTGGGATTTTAACGTGAAGAAGAAACAAGGTGGGATCGGGTGTGGTATTTTGGGCTTGCTGTGTAGGCATCTGATTGTATTGTTGTTGCGCTGAAAATTGAATTGAAATTGGGCCCAAAACTAAAGCTGAAAAATAAGCTTAAAAGGGAAGTAAAAAAGATAGTCAATTGAATTACAATTATAACCAAATAGAAATTACGAAGTTAGCCAATTGAGTAAAAATTTAGATGAATTAAATATAAAATTAATTAACGATCTTCTTAATCTTAACAAGATATAATAATTAAATTAGTTATAAACTAATTAACTCGAAATAATAACTATCACTTAAAATAAAGTGAATTAATAAAGTTTCTAACTAAAACATAAAAATCTTTTGTGATGATTTTCAAATATTTATAAAATATACTAATCATATAATTATATAGAACATATAAATTTATTTAAAATTATAAATAAAATAAAAACGAAGCTATTTAAGATTACTTGCAAACCATATATATATATATATATATATATATATATATATATATATATATATATATATATTGAGTCTTCTTTTCGATTATAATCGATGGAATCGACCATTTCGTTACATAAAGAATAATCGATTTGAGCAGGCCGTAAGAACAAAAATGTAACAATATTTTTTTGACACATGTAAAAGTGATGGAAAACAAAAAATAACTTTTACATAACCGCCAAGTTTATCAACTTTTTGAAAAATGATAAAAAGAAAGATACCCCTATTGTCACTCCAAAAAACGCTCGATTTAACGCACGATTATGAAAGACTCGATTTAACGCACGATACCCCTCTTGTAGTTCGATATGCTTAATTTAACGCACGATTATGAAAGACTTCAAAATCTATCCAGATATCGAATTATGAAGAGAACGTAATGATCGAGAATAAGATATAGGAAAGGATGTCGGAATACAACCTAGTTTTCGACATTGAACCCGCCTACATATCCTTAAACCTAAGGAATCAGGTTGTTTGTAGTTCGACTCGATCAGTTGAAAAGGAAATCTGTTATGCAAGATTACCTTTGGTTTTGGAGGAGTGAAAAATAAAACGAGTGTGGAAAATAGGCTTTCAACCTCCTAGCCATGAATGTGGAGCTCTTCACATCCATAAGTAAGAACTTACATGGACATAATTTCCAAAGTTCGTGGTGCGCTGTCACTCAGATTAGAAAGTTGCCTCTGGTGGATGCGAAATTGAAATCGATGAACTAAAAGAAAAACCCACACGCCTTTTGATAGGGGTGTGGTTTGATTGTAGTGGAAGTTGCTCCTCAGCTCGTGTCCTAAGAGTTTGAGACTCCTCTTTGGACTATGTCCCAGTTTGCTGCGAAGAAAAAAAAGTTCCACGTTGTGCTTCATCCCTTTTGATGTCGTCCGCACCATGTTGGAACTTAATTGTTCTCCTTGAATATTTTACGTTAACTTCTATCAGTTTGACGTAATGCAAATAAAACATGTATCTCACATTTGCGACTGTTCACTATACTCTTCTTTTAGTATAGCAGTGGTGAAAAATAGACTAATGTTTCTTGATGGTTGAATATGATGGACCTCTTGGCAGTTTAATATGAATGAATCTCTTGGGTTTTGAGTATGATATCCCTCTTGAAATTTGAATATGATGGCCCTCTCGGCAATTTAGTATGAATGGCCTTCTCGGTAGTTTGAATATGAATGGCTCAGCATTTTGATTATAAATGGCCCTCTCGGCGTTTGAATACATAGGCCTTCTTGGAATTTGAATATGAATGGCCCTCTCGGCAGTTTGAATATGAATGGCCCTCTCGGTGTTTGAATACAATGGCCTTCTTGGCATTTGAGTATGAATGGCCCTCTCGGCAGTTTGAATACAATGGCCTTATTGGCATTTGAATATGAATGGCCTCTCGGCAGTTTGAATATGACCGGCCCTCTCGGCGTTTGAATACATGGCCTTCTTTGCATTTGAATATGAATGGCCCTCTCGGCAGTTTGAATATGAATGGCCCTCTCGGCGTTTGAATACAACAATAGCCTTCTTGGCATTTTAATATGAATGGCCCTCTCGGCAGTTAGAATATGAATGGCCCTCTCGGCAGTTAGAATATGAATGGCCCTCTTGGCTTTTTGAATATGAATGGCCCTCTCGGCAATTTAATATGAATGGCCTTCTCAGAAGTTTGAATATGCATGGACCTCACGACAGTTTGAATATAAATGGCCCTCTCGACGTTTGAATATAATGGCCTTCTTGGCATTGGAATATGAATGGCCTTCTCAGCAGTTTGAATATGCATGGCCCTCAGCGTTTGAATACAATGGCCTTCTTGGCATTTGAATATGAATGGCCCTCTCGGCAATTTGAATACGAATGGCCCTCTTGGCTTTTTGAATATGAATGGACCTCTCGGCAATTTAATATGAATGGTCTTCTCGGCAGTTTGAATATGCATGGCCCTCTCGGCAGTTTGAATATGAATGACCCTCTCGGCGTTTGAATACAATGGCCTTCTTGGCATTTGAATATGAATGACCCTCTCAGCAGTTTGAATATGAATGGCCCTCTTGGCTTTTGAATATAATGGCCCTCTCGGCAATTTAATATGAATGGCCTTCTCGGCAGTTTGAATATGAATGGCCTTCTCGGCATTTTGAATATGCATGGCCTTCTTGGCATTTGAATATGAATGACCCTCTTGGCAATTTAATATGAATGGCCTTCTCGGCAGTTTAAATATGAATGGCCCTCTCGGCGTTTGAATACAATGGATTTGACAGTGAATGTTGTATTCTTTGGTAAAGGAGATATGTTTCACTCATACTCAGATATTTGCTGATAGGCTCTCCCAAAATAGTTGGTTGATAAATATATTATCTTTGATGATCTTATTTATTCCTGCATCCCCAAAACAATGTTAGTTTTGGAACACTTATTTGTGTTGGTTTCTTCCAATCGTCTTGCTTCTTATCTTGCTATCTTTGGAAGTTTTTAAGAATTCAGGTCGAACGTAGTTAAAGTACAAAAGGAATGTCCCAAAGATTAATACGACAATGATTACGAACAAATTGCGATTACAAGGAAATAAAGGAAAGAAATAACATTCTTCAAATGTAATATCTCTTGACGGCATCTGAATTTATAGCTTTTCTCCATACTCTACCGTCCATCTCTGCTAGGACCAAAGCTCCTCTTGACAGTACTTCGTGGACAACATACGGTCCTTCCCAGTTAGGTGCAAATTTCCCTTTATATTCCTCTTGATGAGGGAAAATGCGCTTCAACACCAATTGACCTACCTCAAATGTTCGAACTCTTACTTTCTTGTTGAAAGCAGGAATCATTCTCTGTTGATACAACTGGCCGTGACAAACGACACTCATTCTTTTCTCATCAATCAATGTTAACTGCTCATATCGATCACGAACCCATTCGGCATCGCTCAATCCAGCTTCCTGAATAATCCTCAAAGACGGTATTCAACTTCAGCAGGTATCACTGCCTCTGTTCCGTATACTAACCAATACGGAGTTGCTCCAGTTGAAGTTCGAATTGTGGTGCGATAACCTAGCAAGGCATAAGGCAAATTTTCATGCCAACATTTGTAGTTGTCAATGATCTTTCTCAATATCCTCTTGATGTTCTTATTGGCAGCTTCCATAGCTCCATTCATTTGAGGACGATATCCAGTTGAATTAAGGTGAGTAATTTTGAATTTTTCACATATCTCTTTCATCTAGTGACTGTTAAGATATGCACCATTGTCCGTGAAGAGAGACTCAGGAACTCCAAAATGACATATAAAATTATTGCGAACAAAATCAGTCACAACTTTCTTTGTCACAGATTTATAGGAAGAGACTTCGACCCACTTCGTGAAATAATCAATGGCGACCAAAATAAACCTATGACCATTGGAGGCAGCAGGCTCAATTGGTCCAATAACATCCATGCCCTATGCTGCAAATGGCCAAGGATAATTCATTGCATTGAGCTGAGGAGGTACTTTGATCAGATCTCCATGTACCTGACATTTATGACATCTTCGGACGAATCGAACACAATCATTTTCCACAGTCATCCAGAAGTATCCCGCCCATAAGATTTTCTTTGCTAATGTAAACCCATTAATATGTGTCCCACACACTCCAGCGTGCACTTCTTCCAACAATTTTGTTGCTTCTACAACATCCACACATCGTAGTAATCCCAGATCAGGAGTCATCCTATAAAGAATCTCCCCATTCAAAAAGAAGTTATTTGTCATTCTTTGATTTTGTTTTCTTTTGGCTGCTTGTTGATTTTTCTGGGTATTTGCCAGCTTCTATGTACCTTTTCACATCGATATACCACGGATTTCCATCCGATTCCTTTTCCACATTTAAACAATGCGATGGTTGTTCTTTTAAACCTATCTCAAGTGGGTCAATGTAACTCTTTTCTGGGTGTTTTATCATGGAGGATATGGTTGCGAGAGCATCAACAAACTCATTTTGTATTCTCGGGGTGTGTCTAAACTCGGTCTTCCGAAATCTTTTACATAGCCTTCGTACCAGTTGTACGTAAGGTAAGATTTTAGGAATCTTCACGGCCCATTCTCCTTGAACTTGATGAATCAACAAGTATGAATCACCAATTATCATTAATTCTTGAATGTTCATGTCAAGAGCCATTCTGATGCCAAGAATACAAGCTTCGTACTCAGCCATGTTATTAGTGCATCGAAATCTAAGCTTTGCTGTTGCTGGAAAATGTTGTCCTGATTCAAATATCAATACTGCTCCAATTCGTGATCCTCTAGGGTAAACTGCTCCATGAAAGAACATTATCCAACCAGGATATGATTTTGATATGTCTTCCCCTACAAACAATACTTCTTCATCAAGGAAATACGTTTTAAGTGGTTCATATCCTTCATCTACTGGGTTTTCAGCAAGGCGATCGGCCAATGCTTGGCCATTGATTGCTTTCTGAGTCATGTATACAATGTCAAACTCACTCTACAACATTTTCCATTTTGCTGGATTTCCTGTGGGCATTGCCTTCTGAAATATGTACTTGAGTGGGTCCATTCTTGAAAAAAGATATGTTGTATAAGCCGACAGATAATGTCTCAATTTTTTAGCAACGCAAGTCAAAGCACAACAAGTTCTCTCTAAGAGGGTATAACGAGCCTCATACGATGTGAACTTCTTTCTCAAGTAGTATATAGCTCTCTTTTTTCTTCGATGGTTTAATCATGTTGTCCCAACACACACCCAAATGCGTTGTCAGACACGGATAAATACAATAACAAAGGACTACCCGCGCGTGGTGGCACCAATACTGGCGGATTTGAAAGGTAACTTTTGATAGTGTCAAAAGCCTTTTGACATTCTTCGGTCCACTTGGTTGGCGCATTCTTTCGTAACAACTTGAATATGGGTTCACAAATCACCGTTGATTGGGCTATGAATCGACCAATGTAATTCAGTCTCCCCAGAAAACTCATTACTTCCTTCTTAGTCTTTGGAGGAGGAAAGTCTTGAATTGTCTTGATCTTGGAAGGATCAAGCTCGATACCTCTTCTACTAACGATGAAACCGAGTAACTTCCCTGTAGGTACTCCAAATGCACATTTGGCTGGGTTCAACTTCAAATCATACTTACGTAACCTGTCAAAGAACTTTTCCAAGTGCGTCGATGATCTGAACTCTTGTGGTATTTTATGATGACATCGTCCACATACACCTCAATTTATTTGTGGATCATATCATGGAATATGGTGGTCATAGCTCTCATGTAAGTGGCTCCAAAATTCTTGCGGCCGAACGACATCACTCGATAATGGTAGACTCCCCAAGGGGTGATGAATGCTGTTTTCTCTGCATCTTTTTCATCCATTAAGATCTGGTGGTATCCCGCAAAAAAATCAACGAAAGATTGCAACTCATGCTTGGAACAATTATCAATGAGTATATGGATGTTTGGAAACGGGAAGTTGTCTGTTGGACTTGCTTTGTTGAGATCCAGATAATCCACGAATATACTAATCTTTCCATCTTTCTTCGCTACTGGAACAATGTTAGACAACCAAGTGGGATACTTAGTCACTTCGACGACCTTCAATTCGATCTGCTTCATGACCTCTTCCTTTATTCTTAGACTCAGATCAGGTTGGAACTTTCTGGTTTTCTACTTTACCGGGCAATACTCTAAATTGATAGGAAACCTATGGGAAACAATATCAGTGCTTAATCCTGGCATATCATCATAAAACCAGGCAAAACATCGATGAATTGTTTGAGCAGCTCGACCAATATTTCCTTTTCTATTGCTGTCAAATGGATACTGACTCGGGTTTCTCTAACCGACTCGTCATCTCCTAAGTTGACTATCTATGTCTCATCCAGGTTGGGATTTTATTATCTGCAAGGTTCTTCAAGTCGTCAATAAGGTGTTCAGGCATCATAGTTTCCTCATCATATTCTTCACATTTATATTCATTGACTTTACTTAGTTCACCGTGTTCGTTAGATGTCATGACATTGACTAGTTTAGATTCATTTTTACTGAAAAGAAAATAAAGCAATCATGTTAGATAGAAAGAATTTAAATGTATATATTAGAAAGTAATTTGCAAAGGCAAGATAAAAAATAAACAAGGCTTTTCATTGGAAAAAAGGTGTACAAATTTTGATCATGACTCATGTCAACGTGAGTCATTTCCTTTACGATGAAAATAAAGTAAAAAATAAAAGGTTGTCTTGGGCCTCGTCCGAAATACACCGATTTTCAAAAGTAAAACTTCAAATCTTGTCTTTGTCTACCAAGCAATTTGATGAATCATAAGTGGAGTGGCCACCCAATTCTGTAGCATCTCTTCAGGTTTGGCATCTCAGATGGTGGGTGTCGCAGTGCATTCTTCCAAGATCACAACACAATCTCCTTCATCAAACAATCGTCCCATCCCTTCCACTAGACCATCACTCTCGGACTCTAAAGCTTTAGCAACAAATAACTGGTACAATTCTCGGACTCTAAAGCTTTAGCAACAAATAGTAATCCAACTTTAAAGGTTGGAGTTTCCCACTTCTAATATATACTCTACAACGAAATGCAGTAATAAAATTAGAACAATTAAGTATAAGTAATTGGTATTATATAAAGAAATTTTTAAATGATTACTTCTATTATTGTACAATTAGTGGAAATGCTTTTGACCAAGACTTAGGTAAAAAATTATTTAATAAATTACCAGGAGCCTTAGGAAGAGTTAGGACTACACAACATTAAGAGAAAACCTTTGAAATTTATTTGACAACCTTTCAAATATTTATACCAAATTTATTGAAATATTATCTTATTGAAATAACGCCTTATTTTGGTATCAGAGCCTTAGATCTAAAAGACCTTATATGAGAAAAGACTATTATTCTAGAAAAACTTTTGCTATAAATAGAAATTTGTTTTATAATAGACAACTTTTAAAAGATACTAAAAATTATAAAAAAATTTTAGAAAATCATTTATACAGATTAGAATCAAGACTTTCATTAAGCTATACTTATAAAAATTCAGGAAAAATACTTAAGGTACTTAGAAAAACTCTTAAACAAGGCCATAAACAGACTAGTGAAGAATTAGTACAAATAAAATTAGAAATAAAAGAAGTAATAGAAAGAATAAATATACGAAAAAATAGTCCATATTATTATAATTCTGTAGGATAATATATGAGAAGACCACATAAAAATACTAGAGAATATAAAAAAGTTAAAAGAAATTTGTTAAGTTTATATCTAGAATCAGATAGATTATTAAGAGATTTAAAAGTAGCTATTTCTATAAGCTCTAAAAAAGAAATTAAAAAAGAAATAACAAATAGATTAGATAATATATTTTTCTTAGCTATAATATTAGAAAAGAAATTAATAATACATCTTGAGACTAGAAATATCCCACTAAAAAATATTTTATGAAGTGTATGCCCTGTTTTTGGAGTGTAAAATTTCATAATAAAATAAGATATCAACATATAGAAGATAGAAATAGATTAAAAAGAATAAAAGAATCTGTAGAAGCTTATATATATATATACGAGAACGAATTTTTTACACCAAAAGCCTATTATTTTGAAAAAACGATAAATAACGAAGAATATATAAATTATTTAAAATGGGAAGTACAAGGACTTGAAAGAGATATAGAATATGTAACTAAAAGAATAATATATTTTCAAGATTGTTATAAAGCAACTACTTTAGGATAAAATAAATACATAGTAAAAATAGCTTCATCAAAGAATATAGATTATCTAGACTTGCAGATCCAAATAGAAAAAAGATTCCAAAGAGTAAAACCAGACAGTACAATTAAGTGTAATTTTGGAAACGGAAATCATATTTTACATACAGAAGATACTCAATATAATACTCTAATAGACTTTATAATTAATCTTAGCGAAAAATTAAAAGAATCAAATAATAAAATTATAAAGATATTAAGTGAACAAGAAGAAATACAAAATAAGCAGAAACAACTTTTTAGTAGAATAGAAAATAATCTAGATTTCTTAAAAGAACAAGGAATAGACTTAAATAGAAAATTAAACGAATTAAAAAATAAATCTAAAGAAGAAATTAGTAATACATTAATAATAAAGATACAAGAAATAAAAATAGAATTAGAATCAATAAAAGAAATAGTTCTTTCATGATAAATTTAATAGAAGCAGAAACAAATAAAGAAGCGCTAAAATTAATAGAAAAAAGAATTAACCTTCCATCAGATTATAAAGATTTTATCCCATCTTCAAAATCAGATCAAGTTATTATACAACAAAATAATATAATAATATCACTTTTATTATCCCTAAATAATAAGATAGATAGAAACTATAAAGAAAAATTTGAAAGTAAAAATATAGATACAACGGGAATAGGAGAACTAATAGAAAAACTAAATAAAATAGAAATTACTCCTCAAAAAGAAAAAATAATTAAAAAAGAACAGAAAAAATGGACATTTTTCCAACTAGATCAAGAGATAAAAGACCAGAACCTAGTTACACCCAGAATAAAATAAGTAATAACTTTATATCAAAAATATTAAATAGAAAAACAAGAGAAGAAAATAATCAACAATTAGGAGAAATAATAGACACAGATAAAGACATACAAATTTTTCAACAAAATCAATTAAAATTATTAAATCCAAAAGTACTATATAATACAAATTCAAAATCTCAATTATATAGACACTATAGAGAAGAACAATTATCAGTATTAGGAAAAAATTCAGTATCATTACCATTAGTAAACACTGAATCTATAAAAGAAATACAATACGCTAAAAAAGATCTAATGCATATAGGATTAGTAGTTATAGGAATTAAAGGATTAACTAGAAAAAATTTAGGAACAAAAGTATTAATTACTATATACGATAATAGATGGTCAGATATAAAAAAGGCAATTATAGGATTAACAGAAGTAGACATGACTAATAATGGAGGAATTTTCTACATAAGTCCAGACTTTATGATGAATTTAAAGGAATTTGGAACTAAGATAAGAATAGGAATACAAACAAAAGGATATGAAGAAATGAGTAGTGGAAAAAATTTATTAATATGTGTAGGATTCCTAGGAAAAATGACAGATAATAGTAACACTAGATTTAAATTACAAATAAACGATGTAGTAGAAGTAATGGGGAATAAAGGGATAAAACTAATAAAACCAATAAAAATAGACCCTGAAGAATATGCAGGATTAGAATGGAAATTAGGAGACTTTAAAGAAAAAGAAGCATTAACACCAGATGCTCACTTAATATATACAAATTCTAAAGGAGAACCTTCAATTAGATTTACAGACTATAACTATGAAGCCCAAAAAGACTTTGAAGAAGAAAGTACTATAGAAGAAATGCCTTTAGAAGGAATGAATATAGAAATAATATTAGAAGAAGACTATGCAGTAGATATAGCTATAGAAAAAGCAAAAGAAATATGCAAAGAAAATAATAATAGATTATTTACATGCAAAGGATGTAAATTAAAAGATTTAAGTTTAGAAAAAGTAATATCTCATTTTAAAATATGTGAACAAAGAAATGATAATAAAGGATATAGATTAGAAAAAGATTTACAAGATAAATTAGATAAAAGCAATAATATAATGACACAAATACAAGACAAACAAGACGATGATAGTGAAATATCCGAATTAGAATCTATACTTAGTCAGAAAGAATTAATGGAAACAGCTAGTTCTAGTAGTCCATTTCAAAGAACAAATGAACAAGGACATACTGCAGATAATAGCACAGGAAATATACCACGTAGAAGAGTATATAGACAAGGAGATACTCCAATAATAGAAGTAAAACCTATGGGAAAAAGAATGCCTATAGAAGAACCAATAATACTCCAAGAAGGAGGTAGTAAAGGAAAAATCTTAAATATAGCAGCACATGATCCACAAAGATGGAATTCAGTAATAGACATATGGAAAGGAATAGTAGTAGCAGACTTTATAAAAAATTATACAGAGACTGATGCTGAAACTATGTACAAATACTTAGAAACATTCTTAGGAGAATCAACTAAAGCATTATGGGAAGCTTATAAAGTAGAATTCCCATCAGAATTTCAGTATTTAGTGTCATTAGGACCAAATCCTTATAACTTTACAAATAAAATACATACATTAATAACAGGAGAAGATCCAAATAGTGGATTATTAACTCTACAACGAAATGCAGTAATAAAATTAGAACAATTAAGTATAAGTAACTGGTATTATATAAAGAAATTTTTAAATGATTACTTCTATTATTGTACAATTAGTGGAAATGCTTTTGACCAAGACTTAGGTAAAAAATTATTTAATAAATTACCAGGAGCCTTAGGAAGAGAAATAGAAGAAAGATGGATTAAAAGAGATGGAGTAACTCAAAATCCTCAAGCAAAATGGTCAATAGGACATAGAATACAACATATAATGGAAATACTACAAGAAAAATGTACTAATCTACAAATACAAAAACAATTAAAACAGAATGAAATGAATTTCTGTAAAGATATAATATATACAACCCAAAGTTATGATAAAAATCAATATAAAAAGAAAAGATATAAAAAATACCATCCACAAAATAATAAGAGATATAATAGGAAAGGATATTTTCTTAGAAAATCCTCAGCAAGAAAACCATATCTAAATAGAGACAGACATGTTAGAAAATATAGAACAGATAGAAATTATAAAAATAAGCTAGAATGTTTTACATGTGGAAGTATAGAACATTTAGCAAATACTTGTCCTAAAAGATATAATGCTAAAACCAGAAATGCACAACTAGTAGAAGAATTTAATGAAGCATTATTAAATGTAGACGAATATATGTCAGACAATGAAAGTATTTACTCTATAGTAAGTATTGATATAGATGAAAATAACAAAGAAGAAGATTCTTCTAATTCAGAAGGAGAAGAATTAATTAATGAAATAGGAATAGAAGACTTGAATATAGATAATCTAAAAATAAATTTTATGAATATAATAGAATGTGAACATAATTTTGAAAAGGATACTGGATTAGATAGTAATCCATGTAACTGGTGTAAATGGTACCCAAGCAAACATAAAAGAGCCAAATGTAATAAATGTTTTATAGAAGGATGTATAAATTGCATAGAAACTCAATTAGGAATAATAACACATAAAGGAAAAGAAATATACACAGATGAATCTCTAGTAAACCTAAAAGTACTAGTATTAGAAGCAAAAATAAAAGAATTAGAAGAAAGAATAGTAAGGTTAGAGAAAGGAAAAAATATACAACAAGAACAACCAGTAGATAATCAAGAATTAATGAATGAAGAATCTAAAACTTTAATATGTAACGAAGACAAAAATATAAATACAATTAAAATACTAGCAAAACTTCATATTGGAAAATATGAAATAGAGACTTTAGCATTAATAGATTCAGGATGTACTAAAAGCATTCTAAATAAAAAGATTGTACCCATAGAATTAATAAAAACTTTAGAAAAACCACTTGCAGCAATGCAAATGGATGGAACACATAATATATATAGACATTATATAGATAAAGCTCAAATAAGTTTTTTAAATACATGTTCAGAATTTTATAAACCCACCTATAAAATGGATAAAATATGGGTAAGAGATTTGGATATAAGGGTAGATTTTGTTTTAGGATTAGATTTTATATTACATAACAAAGGAGGAATTTTAATAAGTAGAGACGGAATACTTTTTATGAAAAATACTACTTATACTTCAGTTTTAACTAATAAAATTGAAACTAAACTAAAATATAAAGAAAAATGTTGTGACAATTGTGAAAATAATATACAATGTAGTAAAAAGGAATGTAGTACATTATATGAAAATACATTAGAAATAGATAAAGAAGATGAAATAATTAATAAAAACTATGTTTTAATAGAAATGGAGACAGAATTATACAATTTTAAAACAGGAATTCAGCAAATAGGACAAATAAAAAATCAAAAAGACTTTGATAATATAGTAAAAATATTAGATCAAATAGAAATAATAGGAGAAAAACCTTTAAAACATTGGGAAAATAACCAAATAGTATGTAAACTAGATATAATAAACCCAGAATATATAATAAAAACAGCCGCGATAGAAGCCACAAATCAAGATCAAGAAGACTTTAAAATACAAATTAAAGAATTATTAGAACTAGGAGTAATAAGAAGATCAACTTCAAAACATAGATCAGCAGCTTTTATGGTAAGAAATCATAATGAAATAATTAGAGGAAAAGCTAGAATGGTTATAAACTACAAAAGATTAAATGATAATACTAGAACAGATGGATATAAATTACCAGATAAAACAGAATTATTAAATAGAATTCAAGGTAAAACAATTTTTAGCAAATTCGATTGTAAGTCAGGATATTGGCAAATAAAAATGCATCCAGATAGTGTAGAATGGACTGCATTTACTTGCCCCGAAGGACATTTTGAATGGCTAGTTATGCCATTTGGATTAAAAACAGCACCTCCAATATTTCAAAGAAAAATGGATAAAATATTTGGAGAATACAAAAGATTTGTTTTAGTATATGTAGATGATATTCTAGTATTTAGTAAAGATATAAAAGAACATTTAGGACACTTACAAACAGTTTTCAGGCTATTTGTTAATAATGGAATAATAATTAGTAAAAAGAAAATGGAACTATGTAAAAATTATATAAATTTTTTAGGAATCATTTTAGGAGAAGGAAAGGTTAGATTACAACCGCATATAGCTAAAAAGGCATTAGATATGCCAGATAAATTAAATAATTTAAAAGACCTACAAAAATTTCTAGGTATAATTAATTATGCAAGACCTTTTATAAAAGATTTAGGAAAAATAGCAGGACCATTATACTCTAAGACAGGAAATAAAGGACAAAGAAATTTTAATATAGAAGACATAAAATTAGTACAAGAAATCAAAGAGAGAATAAAAAACATTCCTGATCTAAATATGCCATTAGAAACAGATGGAAGCTTTGAAGGATGGGGTGCAGTATTAAAATCAAAACCACATAAATATAGTATTAAACAAGAAGAGAAGATATGCGCCTATCAAAGTGGAAAATTTAAAGAAAAAGGTAATAAGGCTAGTATAGATGTTGAAATTTTAGCTGTAATATATGGTTTAGACAGTTTTAGAATTTATATTTTAAATAAACCAGAAATATTAGTAAGAACGGATTGTGAAGCAATAGTAAAGTTTTATCAAAAAATTAATAATAAAACTAGCAGTAGAAGGAGATGGTTAAATTTTTTAGATACCATATCTATTTATAATTCTATAGTTTTTGAACAAATTAAAGGAAATGATAATAATATTGCAGATCAATTAAGTAGATTACTAATTAAAGCTTAAAATTTTTACAGAATGAGACCTCTACTATCAGACAAAGGTAAAAGGGTTCAACCTTCAACCTCAGGTTTGGCAGACTCTTATAAGCAGACAGTATTAGCTAATTTACATTTTAAATCATTAGATAAAATTGACGATGTTAGGATAGAAAGAATGCAATTTGGAATACAAAGTTTAATTGCATATGAACCGTCAAATTTAACATTCAGACATCTACCTAACTGTCAATTAGACAAACAACAGACATGTCTTATAGATAACATATGGATAGCACATAATAAAAAAGACACCAAATATATAATTGCTGTTTTAAATGCTTTAGGATATTATTTTACCAGTAAAAATACAGATAACAGATTTAAATATTATGTAGTAATTCATGGTAAGACAAACGGTGTGTTTTAAACATGGTTAGAAGTTTTAGATTCAATCAGAGATTTTCGTAAACCACTTTTCAAAGGTTTTAATGATTTTACAGAAGCTTTAGATTATGCTAGAGGAACATTAGGACCAAATTATTATATTTCTCCAGCTCTCAGACAAAACCCAGAAAAAATCCCACAGTATAATATCCAAAAAGACACAAACAAAATTATATTTTGCGATCATTGCTCTTCCATGACTGAAGCATTCAAAAGGCTAAATCTGAGAAATGAAGCCTTAATAGAAGAAAATGCAAAGCTCAGAGAAAAACTAAGCAAATTGGAAAGCAAAGGTATGAATATACGAACTCAGACAGATACACATGGTTTTCCATCCCAAACAAAAATGGATGAGATGGGTGTGCATTCCCTACTGAATGCTAAGAAATCCACTGTATCGGATAATGATACAGCTAGTCCGGCTCAAACGGTAACCGGTAAAGACTCATCAAATCCGTTAATGGCTGTCACTTTGCCAAAATGTGAAATAGAAGAAGGATCATCATCAAGAAGACAATTACCAGTTTCCTTTAGTCAAAAAATTAGACAGAAAACCAAAAAATTACAAAAAAATAAAGACTTAGAATCCATTATAACCAAGACAGTAGAAAAATTATTAAAAGAACAGCAAAACAAGGACAAACATATAAACCCAAGTCCAATACAAAGCCCAATGCCTAGCCCAAGACAAAATCCAAATATAAGCCCAAGTAACTCAGATGAATTTTCAGACACTATGCAAGATGCTCAAGATCCAAATGACTATGATTCGGGTATGAGTTTTGATTCTGTAGCCTTACACAATCTAGACACATAAATAATAAATTATAAAAGAGGAATGCCTCTTTAGTCAATGTGAGTCCCACTTTACTCACTACCACACACGTGTAGAAAAACTGTTGGGACGCGTTATAAAAATAATAATAATAATAATAAATATAAACAGATGTATGTAATAAATTTCCTTATAAGACAAAAGATAGTGGAGAAAATAGCGTTTCTCTAGATAATGGAAGACAAAAAGCTGAGGGCCGACGAAAAAGAAGAAATAATGGAGCCCACAACGCACTCAACGGAGAAAGTAGAGTTATTTTTCAAGTTGAAGTCCGGATTTGAAGTCCACATTTTCCTATAAATACCAGCAATTATCAGAAGAAGAAGAACAAGAGCGAGAGATCAAAGAAAGCAAAAATCTACAAATCCCTCTACAAATCCCTCCAAAAGATCCTTCCTTTA
>CM064966.1:18429649-18606974 GCA_032847665.1 Solanum chilense
ATTTTTGCTTTCTTTGATCTCTCGCTCTTATCTCCTTCTTCTGATAGTGTCTGATATTTATAGGTGTCTTCGGACTTCAAATTCCGGATTTCAAATGGAAAAGGGAATCTTATCTCTTCAGCCGGGTACACATTTGGGCCCCATCGTCACGTGAAGTCATTATCCCTTCTTGCATTATTGTCCTTGGAATCTGATATCTGTCTATCTTATCTCTTACTTGAATAAGACGCGTCCCAACAGTTTTTCCACATGTGTGGTAGTGAGTAAAGTGGGACTCACATTTTTGACTAAAGAGGCATCCCTCTTTTAAATGTATAATAATTTTACAAGATGATATTTATGTATATATACATATATATTTTTTTTTTTAAGTGTCTAAATTATGCAATGCAATTGAATCAAAACTTGCTCCTGAATCATCATCATTAGGGTCTTGGGCAAATTGCATTGGGTCTTCAAAATTAGCTGAATTATTTGAACTTGGAGTAGAAATTCGTCTTGGGCTTTGTATTGGGCTTGGGTTTATATGTTTATCTTTTTCTTGTCTTTGTTTGAGTAATTTTTCTACAGTCTGGGTTATTAGGAATTCTAACTCTTTATTTTTTTGGGCTTTTTTAACTTTTTGTCTGATTGTCTGGTTAAATGAAAGTGGTAATTTTCTTCTTGAAGACGAACCTTCATCTCTTTCACTTTTTGGCAAAGTGACAGCCATTAACGGGTTTGAGAAGTCTTTACCGGCCACCGTTTGAACCGGACTAGCTGTATCATCATCCGATACAGTGGATTTCTTAGCATTCAGTGGGGAATGCACACCCATCTCATCCATTTTTGTTTGGGATGGAAAACCCTGTGTATCTGTCTGAGTTTGTATATTTATTCTTACCTTTGCTTTCCAATTTGCTGAGTCTTTCCCTGAGCTTGGCATTTTCTTCCATTAAGGCTTCATTTTTTAAATTTAGCCTTTTGAATGCTTCAGTCATGGATGAGCAATGGTCACAAAATATAATTTTGTTCGTGTCTTTTTGGATGTTATACTGAGGGATTTTTTCTGGGTTTTGTCTGAGAGCTGGAGAAATATAATAGTTTGGTCCTAATGTTCCTCTAGCATAGTCTAAAGCTTCTGTAAAATCATTAAAACCTTTGAAAAGTGGTTTACAAAAATCTTTGATTGAATCTAAAACTTCTATCCATGTCTGAAACACACCGTTTGTCTTACCATGAATTACTACATAATATTTAAATTTATTTTCCGTATTTTTACTGGTAAAATAGTATCCTAAAGCATTTAGAACAGCAATTATATATTTAGTGTCTTTTTTATTATGTGCTATCCATATGTTATCTATAAGACATGTCTGTTGTTTGTCTAATTGACAGTTAGGTAAATGCCTAAATGTTAAATTTGACGGTTCATATGCAATTAAGTTTTGTATTCCAAATTGCATTCTTTCTATTCTAACATCGTCAATTTTATCTATTGATTTAAAATGTAAATTAGCTAATACTGTCTGCTTATAAGAGTCTGCCAAACCTGAGGTTGAAGGTTGAACCCTTTTACCTTTGTCTGATAGTAGAGGTCTCATTCTGTAAAAATTAAGCTTTAATTAGTAATCTACTTAATTGATCTGCAATATTATTATCATTTCCTTTAATGTGTTCAAAAACTATAGAATTGTAAATAGATATGGTATCTAAAAAATTTAACCATCTCCTTCTACTGCTAGTTTTATTATTAATTTTTTGGTAAAACTTTACTATTGCTTCACAATCTGTTCTTACTAATATTTCTGGTTTATTTAAAATATAAATTCTAAAACTGTCTAAACCATATATTACAGCTAAAATTTCAACATCTATACTAGCCTTATTACCTTTTTCTTTAAATTTTCCACTTTGATAGGCGCATATCTTCTCTTCTTGTTTAATACTATATTTATGTGGTTTTGATTTTAATACTGCACCCCATCCTTCAAAGCTTCCATCTGTTTCTATTATTAAATAATCTGTTTCTAATGGCATATTTAGATCAGGAATGCTTTTTATTCTCTCTTTGATTTCTTGTACTAATTTTATGTCTTCTATATTAAAATTTCTTTGTCCTTTATTTCCTGTCTTAGAGTATAATGGTCCTGCTATTTTTCCTAAATCTTTTATAAAAGGTCTTGCATAATTAACTATACCTAGAAATTTTTGTAGGTCTTTTAAATTATTTAATTTATCTGGCATATCTAATGCCTTTTTAGCTATATGAGGTTGTAATCTAACCTTTCCTTCTCCTAAAATGATTCCTAAAAAATTTATATAATTTTTACATAGTTCCATTTTCTTTTTACTAATTATTATTCCATTATTAACAAATAGCCTGAAAACTGTTTGTAAATGTCCTAAATGTTCTTTTATATCTTTACTAAATACTAGAATATCATCTACATATACTAAAACAAATCTTTTGTATTCTCCAAATATTTTATCCATTTTTCTTTGAAATATTGGAGGTGCTGTTTTTAATCCAAATGGCATAACTAGCCATTCAAAATGTCCTTCAGGGCAAGTAAATGCTGTCCATTCTACACTATCTGGATGCATTTTTATTTGCCAGTATCCTGACTTACAATCGAATTTACTAAAAATTGTTTTACCTTGAATTCTATTTATTAATTCTGTTTTATCTGGTAATTTATATCCATCTGTTCTAGTATTATCATTTAATCTCTTATAATTTATGACCATTCTGGCCTTTCCTCTAATTAATTCATTATGATTTCGTACCATAAAGGCAGCTAATAAGTCTTTACTTCATAAAAGGTTTCAATCCTATCCTATCTTGAAGTCATCTAGTGCAATGCATAAGTAGGGTTCATAGTCCTCCCTATATTAAGTACATTTCTCAAGGAATTTAGATTAGAGTTCGTATTCTTATCTAAGATCATTTATTAACCTTCAGAATACATAGCCATAACCAACATAGACCATTTGATCTACATGGGATCCGATTTTCTACTCCCACATTGAAAAAGAGGGTACTACTTGCCAAAGTAGGACCTTCGTACAAAATATGTATTCTAGTGGATCCACTAAGCTTAAATTTATGGGAACACGTAGTTATGGAACAAGGAGATTACTTCTAGAAATCTTGACTTACTAGAGTGGAAGTTTCCATCTCATGAGACAACATATTTGTTGGGAACCCGGACTTACTAACGTGAAGGTTCTTTTTTGGGAAGTCGAACTTACTAACGTGAAGATCCCACTGTCATTTTTCATGTTCACTCAGTGCTAAGCTTAAACTTCCTTTTTAAACATCATTAAGACTTTAGTTAACATTATTTCATAAATAATAGGCCTTAGGGACTTACTCCCTCATATATCATATAGCTCAAAGGTATCTAGGGTGAGAATTCTACATTCACCACAAAACCTACATTATGTGAGAATGTCCTTTCACATAATCATATCATAATCATATCGTAGTCTAGTTTATAGTACAAATGAGTAATTCCTTTCAACAAGCTAAATTATTCATGAGACTACCATTATCATACTTCATTTATACATGCATGTGCGTGTAGTATGTAAGATTTACCTTCACTTAAACCCAATTAGGCACACATATTCATAACTTCATTAATCATATAATTTACGTGCATACAAATAGGTAGTGATGCATAGGAGGACTACATTTTCCTTGGTCATCATGAATCTAGCCTACTCATAGATATGCATGATGTGTGTGTGTACATTGGTCAACATGATCACAGATGGCTATCACATAGCATTCAGGAAGCCACCCTCTAAAGACCACAACATATGTACATCATTCTTCAAGTCTCAAGTCATACACACATGTAGAGTATTAAGAACTACTGACTA
Source organism: Solanum chilense (assembly GCA_032847665.1). Lineage (NCBI taxonomy): Eukaryota > Viridiplantae > Streptophyta > Magnoliopsida > Solanales > Solanaceae > Solanum > Solanum chilense. Next base: position 18,433,520 of record CM064966.1, read on the forward strand.
CACACACTCACATTTCATCATAGGAGTCAAGTACATACTCAACAATATGATAGAAGACTCCTAGCATAGTCTGATCACACATTCATATAGCGTTCATACCAGTAGAGGTCATGCTACAAGGATGTTCATCATCATTAGCCATATAAACCACCCCCCCAACCCTAAAACGATCATCAAAGATATACATATAACATGATCCACCCACCTAGGTCATGCAACTAGTTTTGACGACCATTCATATACTTCACATAACAGTAGTTCAAGTAGAACATGATATTAGAATCAACACGAAGTCCTTAATCCTAAACATGTAAATAATCATATCAAGGAATCGTGCAACCAATGACTCCAAGACCATTATCACAACACATAAACATGTACAAGAATGTTAACACCGCAGCATAAGTGGACCATACCAATCAACACAATGCAATGTACCTTCTAGGCTAATTAGAAGAAATAGGTCAACTTACCTAATCTGCAAGCTATGATAATCATTGCTCATTCCTCAAGAGTTCATATTGAATTAATATAGATAGTAATAGAAATAAGCAATTCAATACAATCTAATCACAATTCTATAAACATGAAATCAAGGTCACAAGACTTGCATTATAGGCCGATTGGAGAAATTAGGAGGATCACGGGTTTTTCATAAAAATGGATATAAATTCATCATAACATAAGTATATAAACATAAATTCATCATTATAATGCCTCTGAAATCAATTTGAGAATGAACTCATGCCTAGATTGAAAATTAGAAAATTTTGGTCTATGAATCTTTTTTAGAAAACCTTTGAAAGGACTCCATAGATGAACGGTTATCTAGGGATGAAGGATCACAATAACTTATAAATTATAAATCCCATGAAAATTTGAGAATAAATCTCCAAGAATTCACGTTCATTGCTTTTTCTTTAGTTGGTCTTCAATGGAGGTTTTAGGGTTTTGGAAGCAGGGGCGGAGCCACACAGGCTCTAGCATTTCCAATCGGACGCCCTTCGTTGAAAAAAAACACTATATATATACCTGAAATTTTGATTTAATATTGGTATATAAAAAAGTTGGTTTCCTAAAATAACTAGACAAGACGCAGTCGAGTTTGCAATGGATGGCCGCATCCCTACACTTTGTCCAGATCCGATTCCCCGTTGGGAGTTTATTTTTTGTAGTTATTTTTGTCTTCTTGAATCTAATAAATTAAAATGACATGCATAATTTTAGAATAAACATTTAGTGGTCTGTTAGCTAATTGTGTCATAAATCCCTCCCTTAGCCCAAGGTCGAATTCCCCCTAACACTAATTATTTTTTTCCAATTAAAATTGAATTGTTTCCTTAAATTTCAATATATTTTCACTATGGAATAAGATTTTGGAAAATTTAATGTGTTTTCCTTGTGTTATATTTTCAATTATAATTGAACTATTTCCTTAAAATTTAATACCTTTTTCTTGTAGAATAATATTTCCTTAATTTTTTTAAAAAAATATCTTATAGAATAAGGTTTTCTTTCACTATAAATACAAGACGCAATTACCCAAATTATATCACCATATTATTAAGAATAAAATCTTAATAAATCTCTCTTTTTTTTCCTTCTCGTTCTTTTATTTTATAACAAAATAACCAACTTAATATTTTAGTTTCAAGTTGCAATGGACATGAGGAATTATTATAATAGAGTAAAAAAAAGTTCGACTCCTCTAAGTCAACCAAATAAAGAAACACCGACAGATCAATTAAAGATGTTGTCACATTCTTCTATAAAACCAAGCATTGATTTAAATACTCTAGAAATTGATCAAGCAAAAAAGAACTTCAATTTTAAATCATGATCCAAATCTTCGTGATGAAATAAGAAGGGCATACTTTAAACTTGGTCCTTGTCAACCAAATATAACAGAATACCCTCAATCTTATATTGGTAAATCGGTGTATCATTTCAACAGAGATTGGTACCAAGGGTATGACTAGTTAGAGTATAGTGAGAGTGCAAATGAAACATATTGTTTACCTTGTTATTCATTTAACAAGAATAATATTCAACAACGTGGAGGTGAAGTATTTTCCAAAACAGAATTTATCAGTTGGCATAAAAAGGAAGCTTGAAAAAATGTGATGATCTAATGCAACAAAGACAGTCCATTCGTGTGGCATTTGATGGAAAGTCTTATCATATTAAGATTGAATATTGGACTCGCTTAAATTCATCAATTGATTTGATAAGACTTCTCTTGAATCAAGGATTTCCACTTCGCGGTAATGATGAAAGTGAATCATCATTGAGCAGAGGTAATTTTATTGAAGTTCTTTCCTAGTAAAGAGATAGGTGTGAAAAATTCAATCCTTTCGTATTATAAAATGCTCCAAGAAATACCAAATATACTTCTCCAGATATTCAAAAAAACCTTGAGCCTGCATGTAAGATAGAAACATTAAAATCGATAATAGAGGATCTAAATGGTGATTATTTTTCTCTATTAGTTGATGAATCTTTTGATGTGTCACATAAGGAGAAAATGTCTATTGTTTTAAGATATGTTGATAAAAAAGGATTTGTAGTGGAAGCATTTATTGGAATTGTTCATATTAAAGATACTAGTGCATTATCTCTAAAGAAAACAATTGTTAATGTGGTTTCTCAACAATTATTAAGTTTAGCTTAGGTACGCGGACAATGTTATGATGGAGCAAGCAATATGTAATCTGATATCAATGGTACTTTACAAGTGCATGAGAATGGATGAACTATATACTGATGACTTTGATCAATTTAGTATGGGCGTCCTTCAAAATCAGCTTGTCAATTACATTATCATTGTACGAATTATTGATAAAAGATTCTGTGATTTAAATGGACTTGGTGAACAAGCAAGGAAATTGGTACAGACAAAGAAAAACTTAACTTATGCATTTATATTTCGCTTAGTGAAATTTTATTTGATTTTGCATGTTTCTAGTGCAACTGTCGGAAGAGCGTTCTCTGCTATGAAGTATACTAAAAATTATTTGCGAAACCGAATGGATAATGAGTTTTTAGACTGTTGTCTTATGTCATATTATTTCTAATGAGTCTATTATAAAAAAAACAGGATATGAAACCTTATCGAGTAGAATTGTAAAAATATTTTTGAATCATATTTTCATTAGTTTTTTTTATGTTAGTTTTGAATTATACACTTGTAATTCTAATAAAAATATTCTTATATTCAATTAAATATTGCTTAACTTGATTATTGTTTTGGTAGTTTAAACTATAATTTTATTTGAAAAAAAATTATTAAATGTTTTGCCATCCTTGATGAAATTCCTTGATACGCCGCTGTTTGGAAGAGGAGAGAGTTTTGATGTTTTGGTTTGGGTTTTGAAAATAATGAGTTAAAGGAAGGTTTTAGGACTTATAAATATTTATATTAATCATATAATACTTTTAAAATCAACCCCAATTAATTAAAAGTTGAATGGAATTAATTTGGAAACAAAAACTTGACCAGCCTGCCAAGGGACCACGGCCACCTTCAAGGACCATGAAGGTGTTTCACGACCCTTATGACCGTCCGTGGACCTTGGGGGGGTAGTGTGTACATTTAATTTCCTTTCCTAAAAATGGTTAAGGAAGTCCCACGGTCAACTTCAAGGACCTTTGTCAACTGTACTAGCCGTGAAGTCGTCCGTGAACACCAAGGCAGTAAGCTGCCAACATGGGACAACTCTTGCCCCCAGGTTGGGTCCTCCTCATGGGCGCTTTGGTGGGTCTTTGGGGAGTTTTTCCCGGATGTTTAAAACCCAAAATACACTCATGCACTTGAAAAGGACCTTCCATACCAGTTTGAGCTTCAAAAAACACACGCAACAGATCAAGACACGCTAGGCACACAAAAGTACGCCGAAGGCTAACATTTGGATGTCTTGGACGTTCTTGGGCGTTTGACCACCAATCTTCCTAATGCTTAACACACTGCCTATAAATATCATTTTTAATCATATAATTACTTCCTAAGCTAATGACACACACATAAGTACATAAAACCATCTAAGGCTCCCTTGGTGACTAATCGTCGAACGTCTTTGGTCGTCCCTTGACATTTGACTTCCAAATCTTTTCAAATCAGATATACAAGTTGTAAAACACTTTGTTAACCTTTTACTAACCTTTTTAGGGAAATGGGAAGCTCTAGATACCTTAGTTAATTTTGAGGGTGTAACAATTCTATCCTCATTCAAAGAGATGTGGATACCTCTTCTTCATAACCTCCTCAGCTTCAAAAGTCGCTTCTTCAACAAATTGATTCCTCCAAAGGAACTTGACTGAAAAAACTTCCTTTTTCCTCAACTCTCAAACTTGATGATCCAACATTTGAACTAAAAATTCTTCATAGGACTGGTAATCGTGAATCCCAACATTCTCTGTTGGTAATATCAATGAAGGATCACACAAACACTTCTTCGACATAGAAATATGGAATACTGGATGAACTGCTGCTAAATCTTGGGTAGCTCCAACTCATAAGCCACATTTACACTCTCTTGGAGATTCTATAAGGACCAATATAGAGGGGATTAATTTTCCCCTTCTTACCAAACCTCATAACTCCTTTCACAGGTTAAACATTAAGATACACCCAATCATGTACCTTAAACTCTAATGGTTTTCTTCTAACGTCTGTGTAGGACTTTTGGCGACTTTTTTCTGTCTTCAACCTTTTTTGAATCACTTTCACCTTCTCCATAGCTTGCTAAACTAAATCTTGTCCTATAAACCCTGCTTCACCAACTTCGAACCACTTAATAGGAGATCTGCATCTTTTCCCGAAAAGAGCTTCATATGGGGCCGTTTGGATGCTCGAATGATAAGTGTTGTTGAAAGCGAACTCAATGAGAAGTAGGTGATCATCCCAATTTCCCTTGAAGTAGATCACACAAGCGCTCAACATATATTATAGGTGTGGAGAATACGTTCTTCTTGTCCATCAGTCAGAGGATGAAAATCAATACTCAAATTCACCTTTGAACCCAAACCGTTCTTGAAGGATTTCTAGAAATGTGTAGTAAATTGTGCACCTCTATCTCATATAATGGAGACTGGAACTCTATGAGGTCTTACCACTTCTTGAAGGTACAAATTAGCATAATTCTCAACTAAATAGGTAGTCTTTACCGGCAAGAAATGGCCTAACGTTTTCATTTTTTTAACAATCACCCAAATAAAATCATGTTGCCTTCCCCATTTTGACAAGCCAGTGATGAAGTCCATATTGATCATCTCATACTTCCATTCAAGAAGTTCTATGTTCTGATCTAATCCTCTGGGCCTTTAGTGCTTCACTTTGACTTGTTGATAATTTAAACACTTGGCAACAAACTGAACGATATCTTTATTTATGCCTTCCCACCAATATACCTCTCTCAAATCATTGTACATTTTTGTGAACCTGGATGAATGGAATATTTAGAGCTATGAGCCACCTCCAATATCCTCTCTTCGAGTACATCCACCTTAAGTACACATAATCTGTCTTGGTACTTCATCACACCATTTCCCCCTTGCTCAAAAGCCAATACTCTTTGGTTATGGAAATTTTACTTCAAATAAAGCAAAATAGGGTCTTGGTCTTGCTTTTGTTTCACCTCTGACGCTAATGATGATTTAGCCCCATTAATCACAACTATGCCTCCTTCAATAGAATCCATAAGTCTGACTCCCATACGTGCAAGCTTGTGCACATATTTTGCGAACTCCCTCTTTTCTTATGTGATATGGGAAGTACTTCCCATGAACCTACTTAAGGACTCAGCAACCACATTAGCTGTACCTGCGTGGTAAACAATAATCATGTCATAATCTGTGAGTAACTCCAACCACCTTCTTTGTTTAAGGTTGAGATCTTTATGAGTGAACACATATTGGAGGCTTTTGTGATCAGTGAATATATCTACATGAACAACATACAAATAATGACGCCATATCTTCAAGGAAAACACCATTGCAGCCAATTCTATGTCATGAGTTGGATAATTCCTTTCATGAACCTTCAAATGTCTAGACTCAAAAGCTATAACCTTTTCATTCGGCATAAACATACATCCTAAACAAACTCTTTATGCATCACAATACTCCACGAAGCCTTGTGTACCCTCTATTAAGGTCAGAACCAGAGAGCCAGTCAATTTTCTTTTAAACTACTGAAAGCTTTTCAACTGATGATAGCCTGATCTAAGGTCAGTCTTGGAAAATCAAGAAGCACCGTGAAGTTGATAAAAAAGATCATTTATCCTTGGAAGGGTATATTTAATCTTGATGGTCACCTTATTAAGTTTGCTATTATTTATACACATCCTAAGGGACCCATCCTTCTTCCTAACAGACAAGACCGGAGAGCCCCAAGGTCAGGTACTTTGTCTGATAAAACCCTTGTCTAACAGATCTTTCACATGTTCTTGTACCTCTTTTAACTCTACTAGTGCATTTTTGTATGTCGAAATAGAGATAGGACGAGTATCCTTGATGATGTTTATGCCAAAGTCTACCTCTCTTTGGGGAGAGACTCCGGGTAGGTCATCAGGAAAGACTTTCAGAAACTAGCTGTCTATAGGAACTAACTGAAGGGGAGGTACCTTAGAAACTCACGAATTCTCAAGGCATTACCCCCTTCTTGTCGAGCTGCCTCTGTTGCCCAACCTAGTTGGTCACAACCTGGCTTAACATCGTGATATCTTCCCTGAATTCAGCATTCGTAACCTCTTGTTGCTCAACATTTCTTCGTGGTCCACCTTTGACTGCTCTTCTTGGAGGCATGATGATTTGAAAATACGTCTAAGTACGAATTAGACAGAGAGACTTTTAGAGATAAAATCTTCTCATGAAATAAGATGAAAGAAGTGAAACATTCCTAAATGTCGTATCCTCTTAATCGTAGATGTGGCACGCTTCACACTGATGACTAAGACTCTATAGACAAGGCTTCATAGAATCCCTAGGACTTTTAAACTCAGAGCTCTGATACTAAGTTTGTCACGCCCCGATCCTACGCCCTTGATGGGACTGACACTCGCAGACCACTTCTGGCCCTCAAGTGAACCCTTGACCTTGTTTACTTAACTCAGTGGAAAACTAAACTAAACCTAAAAAAGGAATAAAACATGTTTAAAGGAAATTACTTCATATCATAAATCTTGACAAATGGCACTTAAGTTTCAATAACTAAAATAACACTAAACTTAAATACTATTGTCTACGAAGCCTCTAAATTGTTTGAAGAGGGATGTTGGTACAGACCCCACAACATCCTAAAAGCTAAACTAATATAATAATGAAAAAGGATGTCCTCTAGAATGGAATGAGGCTCTCACCACTAACTCTGGAACTTTGTCTGGATCAACGCAGTGCTGCATCCTGCTCCAGGGCACTTGCATCTACATCATAAAATTAAAGAGGCAAATTGGCATCAGTACATTGAGTGTATGAGTATGCAAGTTAGAATATAAACGATGACTTAAGCTTGAGAGGATTCGATGAACTTACCTTGGCTCTGCTAAACTCAAGAATATAGTTAACTCAAAGATATACATATAAAGTATTTTCTATCATTCACAATATATATATCTTATAAAACAGAAAAAGCAACTCAGTTCGTTAAAGAAAATGTAATAACAAACTCAACTTGACTTATATAACAAAGTAATATGGTTTCTGTTGGATTTTCTCAAACCAAAAACCATCACTATGAGACTAAGTGATGGTCCAACGTCTTACCTCATGTTGCAAGAGTAACATTTAACATCTTTCTATTAGTATAGGACCTTACTCCACTTTGTAGATCCACTAGCTCTTCTTACGTGATTGTCTATAAAGTATGAGCCGTTAATTCCCAAGGTGGATAAATGGTTTACATGAAGACTTGAGTTAATATAAATTCTCATCCCCACATCGGTACTCAATACTACTCCCAATATATACTTTAGCTCAATCTTGAATTGAAACTTTCTTTTATTTGGGTTGAGATAATTTGTTGAACCCTTTATCTTTAAGAAGCTGCTCTTGGAAACAATGTTCCCTTTTTGTTCAAAACTCTTTTTGAAATTTTAGTTCCCTTTTTATTTAAATCTGTAAGATCCATAAACCTTTAGTGAATACTTAGTTACCTTATAGCTTTTGAGAAATGAACTCAACTCTTGAACTTTACTTAACTTGAAACTTGACTCTTAGGAAATACTTAGTTCTCTTATAGCTTTTGAGAAATGAACTCACTTTTACTCTTTACTTAGCTTGAAACTTGACTCTTAGGTTCCCTTATAGGTTTTGTGATGTTTAAACAACTCTTGACTTGCTCAACTTGTAACTTGAGTACTAAAACAAAGTTAAAATGATTGTTTAAGACTCTTTGGAAACTTTAAGAACTTACTTTGACTTGCTTCTTTACTTTTAGACTTTGACTCCTAACTTCTTTAACTTTGATCTTAGATTCCCTTAAATTTGATTATGGATTCAAGGATCATGATTTCATGTTTATGGATTATTTAGTGGTATTGAGAGGTACTCTATAGTGTTGGAATCAACTAGGAATGACGGGTACATCACTGAGGAACTAGTATGGAACGATACGGAAAGAATAGGGTCTCCAGGGGGTCGGGGCATTTTGAGAGGCCTGGAGCGCTAGAGCCTAACAGACAGAGGTTGTTCTCAAGCTCTTTAGTAGGAACGGCATGCCACATACTAATGGACAAACTCTGTCTTGAGGCATTTAGGAGGTGCGACGCCCCGGAGCCTATCAGATGGGTTTTTACAACTTTCTTCTTCAATTTTAATCTCCAATCATTCCAAAACTCCCATGGATCCCACCCCAAACACTTGGGATCTCTAAATAACTCGTTACCCAATATTTTAGAGTCGAAAACAGTCAGAAAAAAAGAATCAAAAGTACTAGAGATTAACTACAAATCCACAAACAAGAACTTCAACTTTTCATCAAGAACTTTAATATTTACTTTCAAATAACTCTAAATTGTTCTAACGAATCGAGTTGGAGGGTGGGTGATAGAACCCAACAGCTAATGATCTTACATACCTGATAGGGGTCTCCTCCGACGAAATTCACAAAATGAAATCTACGCGTTCTAGCGTCTTCTTCTCCCTTCTCCTGTTTTCTCCTTTCTTTCAAAGCCCTGACTTATTCTCTAACTGTGTAAAATGAATGGGATCAGTTTAGACCCCAACATATTTCCCCAAAAAGAAATTAATGATTGACTTAGGAAAAGACCAAACACCCTTAACGAATCCGATTTTGGAACTTTCTCGACTAAACAACACAACTTCCGAAAGTCATATATCCCTCATACAACCTCAGAAATTTGCAAAATACACTTCGTTGGAAATATATTACAATGATCTTTCCATCCATATAAAGAACTAACCCGAACTCTTCCTGAGCTTGAAGTTATGGACGTTTGAAAATTACCAAAACTTACTTTTAAAATCTGGAAATTTTCCAGATTTCCTTATTTCCAAATTTAATTATTCTTGGATTCTTAGCTTATTATTAGTAAATTCTAGTTACAAGATGTTATAATAAAATCATACCTTGAAGACAAAATCTAAATTAATGGATAATTCAGAGAGAAAAATATTTGAGAGGAAGAACTTGATTAACTTTTGGGATTTTAGGTGAATGAATTGAATTGGGTGGTTTGGGGGGTTTAAAATCATTATATAGGGCCTAACGACATGAAATTGGGTTAAAAGTTAGAAAAAGACCCATGCCACTTTAAATAACGGATCGTAGGTCCTACCGTGGACCATCCTAGTCGACCATTGGTGGGTTCATAGACCACCATCATTGGACCCTCAACGACAGGACCGCATGTAACGTATGTGGGTCCAAACTTTTGATCCTAGATTTGTCTAATTCTGGGACTCACCTACGAGACCTACATATGACTCATGCATTGAATCACAAATTAACATGTTAAATCATAAAATAGTACAAGTTAAGTTTACAGTACTAGTATTGAGAGAATTTCCAGTGCTAGTACTTTTTAACACTACTAGTAAGTTTAGTACATTGTAAGTTCAATATGGAGTATTGGAAAACTTTCCAATGCTAGTACTCTTTTACGGTACTAAACTGATGAACCGCAAAAGAGTACTAGCACTAGAAGTTTCCTGAAGTTTTGTACTTGCCAACCACATTTCACTTACGATATGTGGTCTAACCTACAGACCAACAGTGCTTCCAACTGAACTGGCCCACGTTGTTTTTGCAAAATTCAAATTTTTCCTTCTTTTCAAATATATGGTGTTACATAATGCTTCTTTTTTCCTACTAATTAATTTGAAGCCATAAAAGAACTTCTTTAATGGAATTTTTATCTACTGGACAATTTAGGCAGACAATGAAAACCAACAAAGACAAAATCCTATAATGTATTCAAGAATTTTGCATTTGATTTTGTTGTTTGGATACATTACATGTCCACTCATTCAAGAGGCGTAGTTAATGAAATAATAATAAAGGATATTTTCTCAAATAGATGTTATTATATTCCTATTTTATTATAGTGGGAGTCAAACCTAATTAACTAGACTAACATGTAAATTCTTATTTACAAATTTGAATTGTATTTACCTATTCAAATTCGTATGTCAACCTCGATGGCAGATAAGTCCTTTACTTTTTGTGGCCATATACTTTGACACAAGAAAAATACTATTAAATACATGAGTTCATGAATCATTGAACGATTACATAATTTATAACATTTGATTATCAGATAAAAAAATTTACATTTTAGCTGATTTTTAATCTTTATCTTCCAAATTTATGGTTTTTGTAGATTGAATGACTGAATCAGCCCATTTCTTACCAACAAATATCACCTATTCGGTAGAGGATTATGCAAGATTAAATATTCAAGAGATAATCATACTTCATGGAGTTTCGATGTCCATCATTTCAAATAGAGGTGTCCAATCGACCACACAATTTTGGAACTCTTTCCAAAAGGGTTTGAGTTTGAAGGTGAACATAGTGCTACTTCCCATCCTCATAATGATGGTCAAGAAGAGCGTACGATCCTGAATTTTAGAGGATATATCGAGGGCGTGTGTGATATTTTGCAAGGGTAGTTTGGATGGTTACTTACCGTTAATAGAGTTTCATATAATAATAGTTATTACTCTACCATTAGAATGGATCCCTTTGAGGATCTTTCTGGGAGAAGATGTTGATATCCTATTCGATGATTTTAGGTTGGTGAAGCATGAGTTATTGAATGTCTGTCCCACAAGGGTGTAGGCTCGGGGCATGAAAAACATAGTATTAAAGCACGAAGTTCAAGAGTCGTAGGGAATCTATGAATACATGTCTCTAGATTCCTAGTTATGAGTGTGAAGCGCGACACATCTATAACTAGGAGAATGCAACACTTAGGAAAAAATTCACTTGTTTCACACTTCTTTCGTGCGTTAGAATTTGATCTCAAAGAAATTTCTCTCTAATTTTTGCTCGTGTTTCAGATAATCATGCCTTTACAAAGAGCCATCTGAGGTCGTCCCTTGGAGGAATGTTGAACCTCAGGAACAAGGGGTACCCAATGCACTTGAAGTGCAACCCAGCGGGAACTTAGCAATGATGAGTTCAGAGAGGCAAGAAGAACGCTCAGTCAAGCTGTGACTAATCAGTTTGAGCAACCGAGAGGAGTTAGGCTAGAAGTTGTTGATACTTCAAGGATCCAAGAGTTCTTGAGGATGAATCCTCCAAGCTTCACTGGTTCATTTAATACAGAGGATCCATAGAACCTCATTGAAGAGATGAAAAAGGTATTAGATATGATGCATGTTGCTGATACCGAGAGAGTTGAAATAGTTGCATATTAGTTGAAGAGTGTTTCTAGGACTTGGTTTGATCAGTCGAAAAAGGTAGAGATGAGGATACACCACATGCGATTTAAGATTGTTTTGAGGAGACCTTGTAGAAGCATTTCTTTCTCGAGAACTAAAAGAAGCTAAGGTACGAGAATTTCTTACCCTTGAGTCGCTGAGTGTTCATGAATATGGGTTAAAGTTCACTCAAATATCCCGATATGCTCCGGAGATTGTTGCAGACATGATAAGCAGAATGAGATTGTTTCTTGTTGGTTTGTCTTATAGGTCGAGTAAGGAAGATAGGTCTGCGATGATGATAGACGACATGGATATTTCACGGTTGATGGTTTATGTGCAGCACGTTGAGGAAGAGAAGTTGAGGGATAAAGAAAAGTTTATAAACAAGAGGGCCAAGACATGGAATTAGTAATATCACATTAATTTTCCTTTTTCTTAAATGGTAACAATATTTTAATAAATGACACAATAGTATTCCTCTAATTGTTTTGCACAAATGAGCAAAATAACGTGTTCTAACCATTATAAATTTTGATTTTTTCACTAAATGTGAAATATCACGTGTATTTTATTATTTTTTCTTGACCAAAAATATGATTATATTCGTAAACGACAAGAGTAAAGTCTTCTTCTCAACTTAAAGAAACTCAATAAATTCTAATGAGTTTCTTACTTATTTGCATACTAGTTTCACGGCACTTGTGTTGCACGTATACGTTGCACGTGTGTATGGTATCTATAGTATTTACAATTGTATAACGAAATTAATATTAATAAATTAAAGATTTTTAGTGTATAACTATATTTGAAAGAACATAGGACAGATGTTTTTTAGTAATTAATACAAATTGTCATAGAGTTATTTGTATTTTGAGATCAAAATGACAAAATATCATCGAAACATTCAAAATACATTCGAAGGTTAAATATGGGGAGAAAGTGACGTTTCTTTATTAGTATTTTTACTTCGCTCAATTTTGTAAGCAAATCTAACCAACATATTTTTTTAAAAAAATATCAATATAAATATCACCGAACAATATTAATGTTGAATTCTATATAATATCACCATTATTTCCTTTTTTTTTTTAAAATGGTAATAATATTTTCATAAACGCCACAATTGCAGTTCTTTAAATATTTTGCACAAGTGAGAAAAACAACGTATTTAGACCATTATAAATTTTTATTTTTTCTTGACTAAATGTGAAACATCACTTATATTTAATTATTTTTTCTTGACCGGTAATATGATTATATTTGTAAACAACAAAAGTAAAATTTTCTTCTCATCTTAGAGAAACTTTATAAATTTTAAGGAGTTTCTCACTTATTTGCATACTAGTTTCACGTGTGTATTGTATATGTAGTATACAATGTTGTAAAATACAATTAATATTACTCAACTAAAACTTTTTGGTTAATAATTATATTTATAAGAACATATGACAGGTGTTTTTAAGTAATTAAAACAAATAGGCATAGAGTTATTTTGTATTTTGAGACCAAAATTACCAAACATCATTAAAATATTTCAAAATACATTCAAACATTAAATGTATGGAGAAAGTGACTTTTCTTTGGTAGTATTTTTACCTCACTCAATTTTTAAGCAAATCTAACAAACAAATTAGTTTTAAAATATCAATACAAAATTGTCACCAAAAAATATTAATGTTGAATTCTATGTAGTATCACATTAATTTGCCTTTTTCTTAAATGGTAATAATATTTTCATAAATGACACAATAGCAGTCCTCTAATTGTTTTGCACAACTAAGCAAAACAACGAGTTTTGACCATTATAAAAGTTGATTTTTTCTTGACCAAATGTGAAATATCACATGTATTTAATTATATTTTCTTCACCGGTAATATTATTATATTAGTAAACGACAAAAGTAAAGTATTCTTCTCATCTTAAAGAAACTCTAGATATTCTAATGAGTTTCTCACTTACTTGCATACTAATTTCACGACACGGGTGTTTCACGTGTGTATTGTATATATAGTATACAATATTTTAAGAAATAATTAATATTACTAAATTAAATGTCACGACCGGAGTCTAGACCCCAGACGAGACCAGCATCTTTGACCTCTCAGAGGTCGCAGACAAGCATACTTACGTCATCGTTACTTCATCTAGGTTAATTTTAGCATAAAATTTGAAATTTTTGTTTACTTAATTCATATGAAACATTTTCTACAAAAACTCATAAAAGTTAACAATCAATCATCTAATATTAAGATCATCGAATGAAAGAGATAGTTCAATACAGCATTAAGTGTATACTTGCCAAAATGGCACCAATACAATGTCTAAAATAAAATGAGAAACAAAAGCTAGTGAACATACTCCACTAACTCAAACCTATATCTAAGCTAGAATATAATGGTCAAGCATCCTCAAAAGCATAAGGGCCTACAAGTCTGGATAAGCCTCCACGTCCGGATAGTTGCAGCGTCGTATCGTAAGCTCTAGCATCCGCCTATGCCTGCACCTAAAAGTATAGAGTTTTATGGGATTATTACACAATTGTAATAAGTATGTGTATATGCAAGAACACACCAAGGACATGTATGGTTAAGAAGATCTCTCTCCTAACGATATGAATTATGGAAAGTCAAGTTACTGGACTTGCAAATTTGGATTAGGAAAGTCATGCCATGAGAGTAACATGCATCATCATACTTATCATTTTACAAATAGCACATAAAATATTGCATATATCATATCACATAATTCATATCATTCTTTCATATACATGAGACCTTGGAATCATGGACTTGACATTAGGACTTCCCAAAATGAGGGCTCAACATATGGGACCTCAACAAGGTAGTCTTCTTTAGCAAACACAGAGTCTATTTCATTCATTCATACGCACTTCATTTTCTTTCTTTCATATGCTAGTGCAACCACTATTCATACCTAGGATGTAGTTTAAGACTCTCATCGGGTTCGCTATGCAATGACCAAAAATAACCTAGTGTAATTACTTAAGTCTAGTTCACCTCTTGATTATCCTATCCAAACACCTTTTGTATCGTTCATTTCATTATGTGTATTCTTTGAGGCTGGCCTCATTCTTTCTTTGGGAACTTTAACCTTAACCGACATAGATCATGTGAGCATCATGAAATCTAGTGCTTGCCCCAATCCGAAAAGAGGTGGAATTACCGGCCAAAGTGACCCTAAGATGCTAGCGTATATAGGGAGTCAAACCCTGCTAGACCCCTATATTGGCAGTTTAGGTTCAAAGACTAGGAGATATAAGGAGACCCATACCCAGCATGTCGGAGAGTCTCATCTCATAAGAGCTACGTGAACCTTGACCCTTCCCGAATGAAGGTATCACCGCTCACAGCTAGCCTATCGGCTCTCAGTTAAAATTTCATTATATTTAACTCATACATCATGAAGCTGGCTTCTACCATGAGGAAATCATAGCTCATTTGATGATTTCTCATCTCATCATTAGTATTAAGTATGTATTAACTTCAATATGTTCATTAGATTGTTCATAGAGACTAGTCTCTTCATTAACTTTACACTCTCATGGGTGAGTACATTCTGGTAACATTTACTTAGGCTCATTTGAGATTGCTCTCATCTTTGACATTATCCTCCTATCATATTTTCACCTCATTCGTTAACTTTAACACATTTGCTTTTCATAATTACTTCCAATGCACTTGGCCATTTAGTGTATTTTACATTTGCCATGCCCCGAGCTAGCCGGGGACGCTGACAAGAAACCTAGGTCAATAAGTGATCCAAAGCTAACCCTGATGGCATGATTATGAGCATACTAAAGATAATAAACTGATGCAGAAGCTAAATCATAATTAAATCTAAAAAGATGGCGAATACCCATAGGCTATAAGTGAGATATTTGAGAACAATGAGTTTAATAAAAAGGAAATATTAACTCAATACTAAGCTGAATCTAACTATGTCTGAAATAAGCCTCTAAACTCAACTAGAAATACTGGGATAAGCCCCAGCTAAATCTAGCAAAAACTGAAACTAAAAGACTAAATACTGAAATGAAACTTATGACTCTTTTCCTCCGAAAATGAGGACTCACCACTGCATCTGCTGAACAAGAGATCGGGAAATCAATCTATGCGTGATTTCGATGCTGAGAACCTGAACCTACATCAGGAAAAGATGTAGCGCATGTATGCATGAATACATGAAAGGTATTGAGCATGTAGGATAGAGTGAAGTTGAAATAAAACATAACAGAAAAAGCATAACAGCAAGTATAATAATGTGACATGATAAATTAAATTCTGACTAACTGGATGTAATAACCAATTTATAACATCCTGAAACTAAATACTCAATATACTTGTATACTTGATAAATGGTTAATGGAGAGAGTCTGACTAATCTGTCGGAGCTACTAATAACCAATAATAAAACCACATGAGCTAAATGTGGAGTCCGATATATACGCCCCATCGAGAGGACCACCCTGCCAAAGGTATAATGGCATGCAGGCGTGATCACTAAATTGATTGCCCAAAGAAGGGACTTACAACCTACTTGGTTAGTAGTTCGTGGACTATTTTGGGTACACTGAACCCTAGTCCAACTCGGTATTATGCTACTCCCATGAATTCTGTAAATTTATTGATTATGTTTGAGTTTTTGTAAATACTGGAGAACTCAAAACTGAATATGCAAACTGAGAATGCAACAATTAATCTGGTAATTATCCATAAGTGTCTGAAATATCTGACCTAGCATGTGTTATTCAAGAACTAGATAAATACAAAGCTAAGGTTCTGAAATTCATGCAATAAACTGAATAATAACATGACAATCTGATTTGGAACATATATTTGATAAATTGATAAAGTTCTAACAAAGTTCTAGAAACCCTAGGTTTAATAATGATAAGAGAATAAAGAATCTAACTGGAAACTAGGGACTCAATGGGTGAAAGGACCCCACGGAAAAATACTTAGATTTCTGGTCTAGAACTGCTGGAAACTTGCTTCATTCTTGAACTAGGGTTCTTGAGATTTTTCTCCTTTCTTGCTTCGAATTTTCTTAACTTTTGATTTAAGGATTTGACTTAAATATATTTTAATTATGTATCTGGGCTAAAACTGACTAAAATATGATGATTTAGGGTCAAAACGATGTAGCTTAGGGTTTAAACGAAGTGGGAAAGTTCCAAAAGACCCCTGGGAAGGTTGTTGTTGGACCAAACGACGGCCAGGACTGACGGTCCATCGTCTTCCCGACGTCCCGTCATTTGGTTAGTCGTCAGGGCCTGTTTGACAAGGCTTTACTAAAATGGGCATAACTTTTTACTCGGAGATCTAATTTTATCAAGGTCAGTGGCAATGGAAAGATAATTCAATATCTATATGTGGATAGGTCATGAGACACCTAATTCATTTTATGCTAAGAGTTATGACCATTTGAAGTTGACCCAACTGCATTTCCCCTTAACTGTCTACGAATTTTCCACCTACGGACTATACTGGTCATCCGTAGCTCTTGTCATAGAGTGGGTGAATGGGGGTCTCGATCGACGGTCACGGACTATGGACCATAAGTCCGTCCGTCTTCCAAGACTTAATCAATTTTTCTGGGCTGAAATTTTTGGGAGTTTCTGATGCCATCGACGGTTGTGCAGGACGGACCGTGTTTTAGGCTACGGTCCGTCGATGCCACCGTTGGTAGCACCTGCAGATTTTCCTGAAAAACTAATTTTTGGTCTGTTTTGGCTACGGGGTGTTACATTATCTCCCCCTTTGGAACATTCTTCCTCGAATGAAGACTAAACTAGCCTAAATAGAGGGAGAGAGATGAAAACCCCACTACTAAACACTGAGAACTGAGTTTCTGACTAAATTGAGTTGTGAGTACATGCAATTACGCTGAAAATGCAAGTACAAACTGAGGTAACATGATTCTAAAATTGAATTTGTGCATGAATGACTGTAAAACTTAAGAGGACCTATTACCTCAAGCTGAAGTGAAATATGAAGGAAAGAGGTAGGGATACTTGGCTTTAATGGCTGATTCTGCTTCCCAAGTAGCTCTCTCTACGGACTGACTCCTCCACAAAACCTTGACTGAAGCAATTTCTTTGTTTCTCAACCTTCTAACCTGACGATCAAGAATCTCAACTGGTACATCCTCATAAAAAAGACTATCTTTCACCGTCACACTCTCTAAAGGCACTACAGAGGTTGGATCACCCACACACTTCTTCAAGAGTGATATGTGGAAGACCGGATGAACTACTGCTAATTCTGCTGGTAACTCTAACTTATATGACACCTTGCCAACCCTTTTCAAGATCTTGTAAGGTCCTACATATCTAAGGTTGAGATTCCCTTTCTTTACAAATCTCATCACCCCTTTCATAGGTGAGACTTTCAGAAAAACCCAATCATCAACTTGGAACTCTAGTTTCCTTCTCCTTACACCTGCATAAGATTTTTGACGACTTTGGGTTGTCTTAAGTCTATCTCTAATGAGTTGCACTTTCTCCATAGCATAAAGGACTGAATCTGGACCTATTATAGTTTCTTCACCTACTTCAAACCAAGCAACAGGAGATCTACATCTACGCCCATATAAAGCCTCATAAGGGGCCATCTGAATGTTGGAATGGTAACTATTATTGTAGGCAAACTCAATAAGAGGAAGATGATCATCCCAACTACCTTTGAAATCGATCACACAAGCTCTCAACATATCCTCTAAGGTCTGAATGGTACGCTCTGTCGGCCCTTTCATCTGTGGATGAAATGTTGTACTAAGGTTAACTTACTTGAGTACCAAGACCTTTCTGAAATGACTTTAAGAAATAAGAGGTAAACTAAGGACCTGTATCTGAGATGATAGACAAAGGAACCCCACGCAACCTCACAATTTCACTGATTTAAAGATTGGCATATTCCTCCATCGAATATATAGTCTTGATTGCTAAAAAGCGAGAAGACAGTCATCCTATCAACTATCAACCAAATGGAGTCATGTTGTCTGCTAGTACAAGGTAACCTTGTGATTAAATCCATATTAATCACATCCCACTTCCAAGTAGGAATATCGATCTCTTGAGTCATACCTCCTGGTTTCTGATGTTCTACCTTGACTTTCTTGCAATTGGGGCACTTACTCACAAAATCTGCTATATCTCTCTTCATGTCATTCAACCAATAGACTTCTCACAGATCACGGTACATCTTAGTCGCACCTGGATGAATTGAATAGATAGAGTTATGGGCTTTTGAAAGAATATATTGTCTCAACTCTCCCACATCAGGAACACACAATCTACCCTGGTAGCGAAGTACACCATCTTCCCCTTGGGAGAAAACCTTCACTCTCTGATTATGGATTGTATCCTTAAGTTCAATCAAGATTGGTTCACTGTTTTGCTTTTCCTTAACCTCCACTACCAAAGACGATTCTGTTCCATTCTGAATTGTTACACCGTTGTCTGATATGCTCATAAGGCGAACTCCCAAGCGAGCAAGCCTCTGAACATCCTTCACTAGCTCCTTCCTTTCTTTCTCAACATGGTCTACACTATCCATAGATAATCTACTAAGAGCATATGCTACTACATTCGCCTTACCATGATGGTAATACACATCCATATCATAATCCTTAAGAAACTCAAGCCATCTCCTCTACCTAAGATTCAACTCCTTCTGGTTGAACACATATTGAAGGCTCTTATGGTCAGTGAACACATTACGTGAACACCATACAAGTAGTGTCTCCAGATCTTGAGTGAAAACACCACTGCTGCAAGCTTGATTTCATGAGTTGGATAGTTTTTCTCATGAACCATAATTTGTCTAGAGGCATAAGCTATCACCTTACCTCGTTGCATCAACTCACAACCTAGGCCAACACTGGATGTATTACAATAGATAACATAACCATCTGAACCCTCTGGTAGACTCAAGACATGAACTCTAGTCAATCTAGTTTTCAATTCTACAAAGCTTTTCTCACAATCATCTGACAATTGGAACTGGACCATCTTTTGAGTCAACTTAGTCAATGGTGAGGCTATGGATGAAAATCCTTCCACGAATATTCTATAATAACTTGCTGGACCTATGAAACTTCTGATATCTATAGCAGAGATAGGTCTGGGCCACTGTTTCACTGCTTCGATCTTCTGTTAATCCACTCGGATCCCTTCGCTAAATACAATATGACCAAAGAAAGCAACAGATTTCAACCAAAACTCACATTTGTTGAACTTAGCAAAAAATTGGTGATCATTGAGAGTCTGTAAAACAATTCTCAAATAACTCCCATGTTCTTCCTCATTCGTGGAGTAAATGAGGAAATCATAAATGAAGACGATAACGAACAAGTCCAAGTACTGTTTGGAAACACTGTTCATCAAATCCATGAAAGGTGCAGGAGCATTAGTTAGTCCAAATGACATGACTACAAATTCATAATGACCATACCGAGTTCTAAAGGATGTTTTCAGAATGTCACTATCATTGACTCTGAGCTTATGATAACCCGATTTGAGGTCTTTCTTTGAAAAAAGGCTAGTACCCTAAAGTTGTTCAAAATAGTCATCAATCCTGGTGATTGGATATTTATTCTTGATTGTTACCTTGTTGAACTGTCTATAGTCAATGCACATTCTGAGAGAACCATCTTTCTTTCTTACGAACAACACTGGTGCACCCCATGGTGAAATACTAGGTCTGATGAAGCCCTTATCTAGAAGGTCTTTCAACTGCTCTGTCAACTGCTTAAGCTCTGCTGGAGCCATTCTATAAGGAGGAATAGAAATAGGTTGGATATCTGGAAGGAGACCAATTCCGAAGTCGATTTCCCTTTCGGGAGGGACTTTGCGAAGAACTTCTGGAAATTCATAGACTACTGAAACTTACTTAAGAATTGGTGTTTCAAGGATAGAATCCTTAAACCGAACTAGATGATAGAGATAACACTTAAATATCATCTTTCTAGACTTAAGGTAAGACATAAATCAACCCATAGGCGCTAAGCTACTACCCTTCTATTCTAAGATTGGTTCGTCTAGAAGTTGAAAACGAACAATCCTAGTTCTACAATCGACAAAGGTATAACATGAGTATAACCAATCCATGCCTAGAATGACATTGAAGTCTACCATTTCTAACTCTACTAGATCTGCTGAGGTGACTTTCTAAGAGACTATGATGGGAAAATTTTTGTATATCAGTCTAGCTATAACTGGGTAACCGACTGGAGTAGAGACTGAGAAGAATTCTGAGAGAGTTTCTGGACTGACATTGAATTGGACTGCTATGTGAGTCACATCCTTGAGTTTGTAGGATGTCAATCTCACCTATCACTACCACTTACTGACATCACACCAAATATTTTCTTAACCTTATCAATGAACTTCTGCGGGTCCTTACTGCAATTCTAAAAACTTAGGAGGATTCATCCTAACAAAATCACAAACTCTGGCTGCCACTAATCGGTCATTTCTATAAGTAGGAACTAGAACCTACTGATTTTTCTGGTTGGTCATACTCTTAGCACAAAGCTGAATTGGCATTCTGAAACTCTACAATTGAACTTCCTTATTTGGTACTAGAGGAACTGTCTTAGTATTGCATGCATCAGTATTCCATGCCTAAGCTCTACAAGAATGCATGATCTTAAGCGCTCAACGTCGAGTTAGAATGGAATTAGATCATACCTTACGCACGATAAGAGTAACAAGAAGGTGAAGTTTTTTCTAAAACACTTCATAGCCTCCCTCTCATTAGATATGGTGAACTTCGCACCCATGAAAACGAATCTACTTAGTGCAACTTTTCAGGCATCCTAGGACACACAAACCTAGTGCTCTGATACCACGTTTTGTCACGCCCCGAGCTACCCACAGACGTGGACACGGAACCTTGAACCACAAGTGATCCCAAGTTAACCCTACTGGCGTGATCATGAGCATACTAAAGATAATAAATTGATACAGAAGCTAAATCATAATTAAATATTAAAAGATAGGGAATACCCATAGTCTATAACTGAGATATTTGAAAACAATGAGTTTAATAAAAAGGAAATATTAACTCAATACTAAGATGAATCTAACTATGTCTGAAATAAGACTCTAAACTGGACTAGAAATACTGGGACAAGACCCAGCTAAATCTAGCAAAAACAAAGCCTAAAAGACTAAATACTAAAAAGAAACTTATGACTCTTGTTCTCGGAAAATGAGGACTCACCACTGAATCTGCTAAACTCGAGATCGGAAATTCGATCTATGCATGATCAGGATGCTGAGAACCTAAACCTACATCACGAGAAGTATAGCGCACATATGTGTCAGTACTTGAAAGGTATTGAGCATGTAGGATAGACTGAAGTTGAAATAAAATATAACTGAACAAGCATAACAACAAGTATAATAATGTGACATGATAAATTGAATGATGAGATAACTGGATGCAATGACCAATTTATAATATGCTGAAACTGAATACTTAATATACTGATAAATGGTCAATGCAGAGAGCCTGACTGATCCGTTGGAGCAACTAATAACCGATAATAAAACCACATGTGCTAAATGTGGAGTCCGATGTATACGCCCCATCAAGAGGACCCAATATACCCTGCCAAAGGTATAAACGCATGCTAGCGTGATCACTAAACTGATTGCCCAAAGAGGGGACTTAAAACCTACTTGGCTAGTAGTTCTGGGACTATTTTGGGTACGCTGAACCCTAGTCCAACTCGGTGTTATGCTACTCCCATGAATTATATAAATTTATTGATTATGTATGATTTTCTGTAAATACTGGATAGCTCGAAACTGAACATGCAATGCGAGAATGCAATAATTATTCTTGTAATTATGCATTTCTAACTGAGGCATGTATATTTGAAGTGTCTAAAATATCTGACCAAGCATGTGTAATTCATGATCTAGAGAAATAAATCTAGGGTTCTGAAATTCATGCAATAAACTGAATAATAACTTGACAATCTGATTTGGAACATATATTTAATAAATTCAAGAAGTTCTAACAAATGTCTACAAAACGTAGGTTTAATTATGATAAGAGAATAAAGAATATGACTGAAAACTAGGGACCCAATGAGTGAAAGGAACCCACTAATGAAATCCCACATACCTAGTGATGAAATCCATGGAAAAATACTCGCATTTCTGGGCTGGAACTGCTGGAAACTTTCTTCACTCTTGAACTAGGGTTCTTGAGCTTTTTCTCCTTTCTTGCTTCTAATTTTCTAAATTTTGATTCAATGATTTGACTTAAATATGTTTTAATAATGTATCTAGGCTTAAACTGACTAAAGTATGATGATTTAGGGTCAAAACAATGTAACTTAGGGTTTAAACAAAGTGGGAAAGGTCCAAAAGATCCTTGGAAATGTTGTTGTCGGACCAAACAACGGTCAGGACTGACGGTTCTTCGTCTTCCTGATGCCATGTCATTGGGTCCGTCGTCTGGGCCTGTTTGACAAGCCATTACTAAAATGGGCATAACTTTTTACTCGGAGATCTGATTTTAGCAAGGTCGGTGGCTATGAAAATAATTCAATTATCTATATATGGGTAGGTAATGGGACACCTAATTTATTTTGTTCTAAGATTCATGACCATTTGAAGTTGACCCAACTGCATTTCCCCTTCTCTTTAAGAGCTAAGGGGTACATATTATACACCCCCTTAAGCCACCTTAGGGTACCCATATTTTCAACTTATGGAATAAAACCCCTTTTTCCCCCTTCTTACAACTTCTAACAATAGGTTCATAGAGGAAATCATTAACAAGTCATAAGGGTTTTCCCGTTAACTGTAATACTTCACAATCGCCTACAAGTTTCAACACACTATCTCACTTCCTTAGGAGAAAGCCCACACAAAATAATCCAATTTACACAAGTACAACTATGAAGCATTTCACATATACAAAGGTAACATTCATCTTTCTCACTATTTACCACATTCTCCAAGACTTTTCAAGCCTATATAATAGCATCATGCTACCCTCCTACATAATAATAAGGTATTCTATCATTTCAAGGGGAACTACATCCAACCATAACAACTACTAACAAGTTATAGCCATATCATGTCATAATTTTTCAACTTAACATCTCATTCCTCATAAACTAACTATAGCCATAAATGGCATCATATCAACATATACTAAATTCACCTTCCCATGTAGTCACCAAACCATAAACCAAGGTAAGCACAAAAAATCACCTTTTATCCCTCAAGCAGATAGATACCATCTTGTCCAAGCAATCACATCTAAAAGAATATAAGACTAGAAAACATAAGAGAGATCTTATAGAGTTAAGTACTATGGAACGACATAAGGATAGTGAAGAAGTAAAACTCTATTGTTTTATAGCCACTCGCTCATAGATTTGTCGCGACTCACCAACCGATGAACGAGACTCTACTAGATGTGGTAATACGATACTTTTAAACCTAAAGACAAATCCCTAAAAATTATGCTCTGATACCAAGTTTGTTATGATCCAAAGTACCCCCTAGAAGTAAGAGTACTCTTAGATATCCACACGGCGTCGTCGACCTCTTGGAGTTCTAAGGCAAGCCCTTAGACATAAAATAACATAAGTACATAAATAGACTCTAACTATCTTTTCCATATTAAGACACAACTCAATAGAATATAATAGAATAGGGAATGACCCTATACAACATAAAATATAAGTCTAAGCTATTACAATAACTTTAAGTACATATTGACATAGGCAACCCTTGAATCATAAGGGTCACTTTACTTGAACTTGGTTGATCTATCCAAGCTCTTCAATTAGGAGAAATCCTCTAGCCATCACCACCTACAC
This sequence comes from Solanum chilense, assembly GCA_032847665.1. Lineage (NCBI taxonomy): Eukaryota > Viridiplantae > Streptophyta > Magnoliopsida > Solanales > Solanaceae > Solanum > Solanum chilense. The sequence goes on from CM064966.1 coordinate 18,458,277, forward strand.
TTTGTGTAAAAGATTAAGAAGAATGGTATAAGTACGAGAATGCATTAAGTATGCAAACTATGAAAAAAAACATGTATTAAAGAGGACATTTCATTTGAATCATGCAACATATCTTTTAGTAAACTTCATGAACATAGGCACATATAAGCTCAATATAACTCACATACATGATATAGACATGGATCATACTCATAGTCTCACCTAACGCCATTTATCATACTTTAAAGCATACTCAATACATACCATAAAATACCTCTCTTTTACCTTATTTCATTCCTTAAGTAACCCTCAAGTTTACTTAGTACAATGTATCACCTTGAGGTCATCTTACAATAGTCATTCATAGATATGCTTCAGAAACAAAACCACATATATTCAAAATTCATAAGCACATTATAGACATCAACTTCACATAACAACCATCACCTAAAACAACTCCTAAGTCACACTAGTGCAATGTGTAGGGAGCATCCCATAATACTACTTCCACCAAGTAAACCTAAGAACTCACCCTACAGTAGGTATAACATGCTTAACAAGTCATAACACTTTCAGTTACAATTAGACATAAGGCCACATACTTCATAGCATCATATAAAGAATCTATACTTTACTACAACCTTAGTCATAACTCATTTAGTTCATATCATAGTTAAACCACCCTCATAACCCCTTCACAAGATTACTTGTTCAACGTACACATGGAGTCTCATACCTCCACATATACTAAGTAATCTCACTTAGAATCCATAAGTGCAATTCACACGCATACTCATAATTCATATCATGACATAGCAAGGTCACTTAACATGCATTCGTACAATTCATACATAACATAAGTCTTTACTTCATAAGAGGCTCCAATCCTATCCTTTCTTGAAGTCATCTAGTGCAATGCATAGATAGGGTCCATGTCCTAACTATGCTAAGTACACTTCTCAATGAATTAATATTAGAATTCATATTCGTATCTCAGTTAATATATTAAACTTCAGGAGACATAGCCATAACAGACATAGACCATGTGAGCTATATGGAATTCGGTGTTCTACTCCCACACCAAAAAGAGAGGGTATGACTTTCCAGGTAAGATCTTTATACAAAATAGTTATTCTAGTGGATCCACATAGTTAAAACCTACGAAGGCACATAGTTAGAGAGATTGCTTCTAGAAAACCTTGAGTTACTGGCTTGGAGGTTTCCATCTCATAAGACAACATCTATGTTGGGAAATCGAACTTACTACCATGAAGCTCCCACTCTCATTTTTCATGTTCACTTGGTGCTAGGCTTTATATCTCTTTTAAATATATTTAAACCTTTAGTGTGTTAATTCTTAAATAAGTCCTTAGTCGCTTGCTCTTTTATACATCATATTGCTCAAAGGATTATAAGATGAGAATGTCCTTTCATCATAGATCTTAATTAATGTAGGAATGTCCTTTCACATATTCACACAATAAGACATCATGTTTTTGTGTGCATATAATGTGATATTTACCTTCACATAAGACCCCTAGACGCACATGTTCATAACTTCATAAAGCATATACCTTACATGCATAGAAATAGGAAATGATGCATAGGAGAACTACCATTTCCTTGATAATCATGAAATCTATCCTATTCATAGTAATGCATGAAGTGTGTGTGTGTACATTGGTCAACATGATCACATAATGGATTAACACATACCATTGAGTAAGACACCCTCTGAAGGTCACAACACATGTACAACATTCTTTCAAGTCTCAAGTCATACACACATAGAGAGTATTAAGGATGATAGACTACACAAACTAGCATTACCTCATAGGTGACAAGATCACATTTAACGTTAGAATATAAGACTTTTAGCATATTTTGATCACACATTCATATATGGGTTTCTTAGGTAGGGGTAATGCTACAAGTGTATTCATCATCATTATGCATGTAGACCACACCTGACCCTAACACGATCATCCCACATATACTTATAACATAATTCCCACGCCTAGGTCATGCAAATAGTTTTGAGGGCTATTCATATACTTCACATAACATCAATTCACTTAGATCATAATATTAGAATCAAGACTAAATCCTTCAACTTCCTAATATACAAATCATCAAATCAATTCATCTTGCATAGAATGCCATAAAGGCCATGATCATAATACATAAACATGTACAAGAATGTAAACACCAACACCTTAAGTGTACTATACCAATCAATACAATTCAATATACATTCTAAGCAATTAGAGGAAATAGATTAACTTACCAAATCTCCAAGATTATGATCATCTTTGACCATTCCTCCACAATTCATATTCAATTGATATAGATAGTAAAATCAATAAGCAATTCAATATAATCTAATCACAATTCTATAAACATGAAATAAAGATCACAAGACCCACATTATAGGCGATTTCAGAAATTTGGAGTATCATGGGTTCTTAATAAAATTGTATATAAAAGTCATTATAAAATAAGTATCTAAACATATATATATCATTAGAATTCTTTGGGAATCAATTTCAGAATGAACCCATGGCTAGATTGAAAGATAGGATTTTTGACTTAGAATCATGTTTAGAAAACCTTTGAAAGGACTCCATAAATTAAGATTTATCTAGGGATGAAGGACCAATAACGTTATACATTAAAAAGCCCATGAAAATCTAAGAAGAGAGATTCAATAATCCACCTCCATAGCTTGTTCTTGAGTTTGGTTTTCAATGGAGGTTTTGCGGGTTTTTGAAGAGAAGAGAGCTTTGGGGATTTTTATTTATTAATGGATGTTGGGTTTTTGGCTTGGGAAAGGGTTTCAAAAGTTCCTAAAACAGTTAATAATTGTCCCCTTAAGTTACCAAAATACCCCCATAATCATTGGCACTTTTAGACAGTCAAAATTGACTTTAAAACGATGAAACTGAATCTAGGAAGTGGTTGCGCATCGCGGGGAAGCCTCTAAATTTTTCCCTAAATTATTTTTGAGGCAGTGGGATGCGTTCTAGGTGGTGTCGCATAGGAAGGTCCAAATCTTGGTTCTGCTCTCTGGCTTTGGCAGCCTCCTTATCCAACGTTCGGGGTCCTCCTTTGGGGCTTTTAGGGTAGTCCTCGGGACTCGTACCCGGACGTTTTGACCCTTAACGTTTCTACTAAGATACTAGGATCAACTACAAATTTTTCGACTCCAAAAGTACATAAAAACAAGGAAAACATACAAGGACTGACTAGCTCGTCTAAAGACCAACTTTCGAACGTACTTGGACGTTTGACCTCCGAACCTCTTCAAATCAATTATACAATCTGTAGGACACTTTATTAACTTGTTATTAATATTTTTAGGCACAAGTGAGGAACTAGCTACCTTATTTTATTTTTAGCGTGTAACATCAATGGTGTCTTTGGTTAGTGAGATAATATAGAGAGATGTGAAAGCAATTGGGTTTTCAATTTGGAGATTTGTTTTGGTGTGGGAATAGGTGTAAAATGACTTAAATTCAATGTATACTAAGCCCCAAAAATACCCAAAACATCCCTCACTTGGTTGGACTTTTAAAATTAAAGTCCAACTTGACATTCATTTAAGGTTCCCATCCTGTGTCCATGACCACCTTCACGAGCCATGACGGACACCATGAATCGTGGTATGGCTCGTGAAAAGTGAGGCAGTAGCCCCTATAACATGCCACCATCCCAAAATGACAATTGAAGACAACAACCTACGCCTCTTTTTTGTCAAGCACCACTAGTCAAAAATTAGTTATGGTGACTTAGGCAGTAGCTTCCCCAACATGGCCCTTGTCCAAACATACAAGTGAAGTTCAAGACCAAGCTAGGTTGCTCGTCAAGTGCACCACGAGTCGTGAACTGGTTCGTGGTTCCTTGGACATTAGACACCCCGAGAAGCCTCCGTTTTTATTTGTCAAGGCAACTTCACGAGATCCCCACTTGTTCGTGGCCTTGACCATGAGTCGTGGTGATGCTCGTGAAGGTTAAGGCAGTAGCCTCCCTTTTGGGGAAGCATTGGCTTTTTGCCTTGGCTTTCCCCTAAAGGTTTGTGCTCCTCCCTTGGCCTTGACTCCCTATACTCTTCGTTATATACCTATATAAATGTATATTAATTATTTATTGTCAATCCTCTAAAATATCATTTTTAAGCCATGCCACTAAAACTAGCACCACAATAGTCTAGGTTATTAGTTCACCGGATGTCATGGTCGTTTTCATTTCCGTATGAGCTTATCTTCTCAAACTAAGTTTGTTAGCATAAGATAGGATCACTAACATATTTATAATCCTTTTTAAATCATTGAACTAAATATATATATGTGTAGCTTAAGTAATTATATTTAGGAGGTGTAACAATATCCCCTGTTGGGAAACATTCGTGCTCGAATGACACTTTAAACGTCTTTTTAGAATTAACGACTCAAGACTAGCAGCCCAACTAACACATGATACATAATAGTAATTCAACAACAAGGGGGAAACTTCCTCTCCATTATAAAAACACAGCAAAGCATTGTAATGGGGTAGGAACTATATCAACCACAAATAATTCATGAATTTCATCACTTCACATTATACAAGAAGGAATTTCCTTTTCCATCTCATATGTCTCAACATGTTCCAAAAGGATCCAACACACCATTACATCAATTTATACTTTCAAATTTTCATTTGAAGTATCACATGAAGTCCAATATACCAATAATATATCAAGTTCCATAAAGCATGAAGAACATAAAATTTCATGGAAGTTCAAGACACAAGTGAAACATGAATTCTCACAAGAGCATGCATACATAAAGGAAATCATGTCAACTTCAAAACACACACACTCTTCATAAATCAAAACTAGGAGGAATTACTTATCTCAACTTTGAATATAAGAGGAAGGAAAAAGATGAGGATATCGGGACATCATATCGGCGTCGGTACAAAGTATCACTTTCCACAACATGATTATTTTAAGAACCTTATTGAAGATACTTTATTATTCCTAAACTTCTTCACTTACCGGTCTAAAATCTCGACCGGTACCTCTTCATAGGAAAGGTTAGCATAAACCCCTAAGACTTTTAGAGGAAGGATAGACACAAAATCGCCTAAACACTTTTTGAACATTGATATATTAAACATTGGATTTACCGGAGCCAACTCAATAGGTAATTTCAAATCATAAGAAAAACTTTTGGTGCATTTCAAAATCTCATTTAAACCCACATACCAGGGACTAAGTTTCTCTTTTTTACAAAAATTTATCACCCCTTTCATGGGTGAAATATTCAAATAGACTACGTCACCTACCATTAACTCAAGGTCCCACTTTCGATTGTAAACATAATATTTTTGCTAACTTTGGGCCATCTTCAATCTATCCTTTATGAAACAAACTTTATCCGTGACCTCATAAATTACTTTAGGACCTATAAGAGCAAACTCCCCGACTTCAAACCAGAAAACCGGAGATCTAAATCTTCTCCCGTAAAGAGCCTCAATTAGAGTCATGGAATACTTGAGTGACAGTTATTATTGTAGGAAGATTCAATCAATGGCAGATGGTCATCTAAATTACCCTTAAAGTCAATGAAACATGCCCTCAACATATTTTCTAGGGTTTGGATGGTTCATTTCTCCAAACCATCCGTTTGTGGATTAAATGCAGTATTAAGTTTCACCTTGGTACCAAGTCCACTTTGGAATGCTTTCCAAAAATGAGAAGTAAATTGAATACCCCTATCGAAAATGGTAGAAAAATAAACTCCATGCAATCTCACAGTATCCTTAAGATACAATTTGGCATAATCTTCCGCCGAATATGTAGCCTTGCCATGAATAAAATGTGTTGACTTTCTCATCAAATCAACAATGACCCAAATCAAACCATGTTGACTTTGTGCACGAGGAAAACCCACAATAAAATCCGTATTGATATCTTACCATTTCCAAGTGTGGATACCTATATATTGAGACAAACCTCCCAATCTTTGATGTTTGAAATTTATTTGTTGAATGTTAGGACATTTATCCACAAACTCTACTATATAACTCTTCAAAGCATTCAACAATTATATCTCCCGCAAGTCATGGTACATCTTAGTGAATCCCGGATGAATGGAATATCGCAAACCATAAGTTTATTTCAAAATTTGTCTTCTCAAGTCACCCACATACGGAATGCACAACCTACCTTGATACCTAAGTTCCCCATCTCCCCCTTGGGAGAAAGATTCTATGAATTTTCCATGTATGGAGTCTTTCAACTCCATCAAGATTGGATCAAGGTTTTTCTTGGAATTCACATAGACCACTAAGAAATATTTGGAGCTATGTTGGATCATGACACCACCCTTAGCAAAATTTACTAATTGAACTCCCAACCGGGCCAATCTATGCACACTATGGACTTAATCCTTTTTCCTCAACACGAGCAATACTATCCATGTACATATAGCTCAAGGAATCCACAACTATATTGGCCTTGTCGTGATGGTAGAGGACACTCATATCATTGTCCTTCAAAATCTCTAACCACCTACGTTGCCGGAGGTTTAACTCTTTATGGGTGAACATATATTTGGAGGATCTTGTGATCGGTGAACACATCTACATACACTCCATACAGATAGTAGTGTTTTCATATTTTCAAAGCAAACATCACGGCCGCTAATTCAAGGTTATGAGTTGGGTAGTTCTATTTGTGTACCTTGAGTTGTCTTGAGGAATAAGCTATAACCTTACCACGTTGCATGAGCAAACAACCAAAACCTACTCGAGAAGCATAACAATATACCACAAACCCTTTGGTACCCTCCCGTAAGGTCAATACCAAAGTGGAGGTAAGCATATCCTTCAACTCCTGGAAGCCTTTCTCACAAGCTTCCGTCCATTCAAACCTAACTTTCTTTTGCATTAGGGTCGTCAATGGAGAAGAGATAGATGCGAATATGTCAACAAATATCCTATAATGTCTAACTAAACCCAAAAATCTTCGAATATCGGTGGGAGTTAGAGGTGTAGGCCGATTCTTAACCTCATCAATTTTCTTCGAATCAACCTTTATACCCACACTAAACACAATGTGACAAACAAAAGCAACCAATCTAAGCCAAAATTTGAACTTATTGAATTTAGCAAAGAGGTAGTGTTCCTTGAGGACTTGCAATACTATCCTCAAATAACTAATGTTTTCATCCTCACTTTTCGAATATACCAACATATCATAAATAAAGAAAATTACAAACGAATCAAGATAATTTCAAAACACCTTATTCATACGGTCCATAAAAAGACACCGGGGAATTAGTTAGACAAAGGTAATGACTAGGAACTCATAATGACCATAACTTGTTAGAAAGATCAATTTAGAATGTCAACTCCTCTAACTTTAAGTTTGTGATGCCCCAACCTTAAATCAATCTTCTAAAAGCAACTCTTTCCTTGGAGTTGGTCAAAAAATCATCAATCCTAGGGACAGGATACTTATTCTTTATAGTGACCTTGTTCAATTGTTGGTAGTCAATACACATCCTAAGAGACCTATCTTTATTTTTTACTAACAATATCGGAACGCCCCATGAATATATGTTTGATTGAATAAAATACTTATTTAGCAATCCTTGAGTTGAGCGTTCGATTCTTTCAACTCAGCCGGAGACCTCCAATAATTAGAAATTGATATGGTTGAGTATCCGGCAATAAATCAATGATGAAATCTATTTTCCGTTCTGGAGAAATTTCGGGCAAGTCGTCGGGGAAGACTTTTTGAAAATCCTTCACTGTGGGGACCGACTCTAAAGGAGGATCCTTGGACCCAAGGTCCTTGTCCCTCACAATATGATAGATACATATGTTACAAATCATCTTATAAGATTTTGGACATAAAATAATTTGACCCATAGGCATTGAGTTTCCCCATTTCCATTCTAACACGGCCTCATTAGGAAATTGGAATTTAACTACCCTTGTTCAACAATCAATAGAAGAAAAACAAGCATGTAACCAATCCATCCACAACATGAAATCAAAGTCCAACATATCAAGTTCTACCAATGTGACTCTATTGAACAATAACATGAGAGAACTCCTATAGACTCTTTTATCAACCACGGAGTCACCCACGGGGGTAGAAACCGAAAAAGGTTCATCTAAGACATCAGAGAGTATATTAAATTTTATAGCCACAAAAGGAGTTAGAAAAGACATACATTAATTTAAAATATTTGCAACATACTGGTAACAACATCGACAGAACCCTCTTGATCACCTCTAGATTTTAGAGAATATAAGTGGTTCTCTTAGGAGCATCGGATTTATGACCAATTACTTATGATTGGTTACTCTCCCTTCCTTGATTATTTTCCATGGGAAAAATTTTCACCATGTGTCCACTCTTTCCACAACCAATACAATTGTCCGCACCCTTTAGACATTTACCCATATGCCTCTTATTCGCACAATTGGGTTTCTCACTTTGTGAACCACTAATTTTTCTCCATTTAGGCTTAGAGTTAGTTACCCTATCCTTTTTAGACCTTGAGAAATTAGAATGAACTTTGTTAGAGAATGTTTTATTAATCTTTGGTTTGTCTTGGATTTCAAACTTACCCTTACAAGTACCTCCATCATAGGGTATAGCCCTCTTGGCATCACTATTTCTATTCTTAATCATATTCTCCTCGACTTATTGAATAAGAACCATCAAACTATCTAGGTTCATATCATTGTGAAGCATTGCCGCATGACACACTTCCACAAGATCATCGGACACACCCATCACATAATGACTCATTTCATCTCTACTATTAGTCACCAAAGACGAGACATATTTAGACAACTTAATGAATTTTAAAAACTATTCTTTAACACTCATACCTCCTTGACGAAGGTTGATGAACTCTTCCACTTTTGCCTCTTGTTTCTCACTTTCGAATAACCTATCAATAAATCCCTTCCTAAAGACTTCCCAACTTATGGGACCCGCTCTCAAATCCCAATTGTCCTTCCATTGAGTGTACCAAGTTTGATTCACATCTTTGAGTTGATAAGTGGCTAACTCGACCTTCTAATTTGAACTCACCCTCATAGCATACATGATCTTATATACCTCATCTAGGAAGTCTTGAGGATCTTCATTCACATTAGACCCAAATAACATTGGATGATTCATCCTAGTGAAGTCCCTCAAACGTGAATCTGTGGTACTAGCATTTTGATTCACATGGGGTACAACTTCTCGATTTGCTTGTGTCGTCATAGCTTGAGCTTGAGTAGTTACGGCTTGAGATGGAGTATCCATGGCTTAAGTCAAGTTTATGAAATACCACCCTTATCTCATCATGTGTCATGACTAGAGGATTGACTCGAGCTTGGATACTCAGAGGAACTTGCTCTTGAGGAGGAGCTTGGTTTCCTCGGGGAGGAACTCTCACATTTGCAATATCCTCTTCAGTACTTCTTGCGGCTTCCCTTCTAGTAGTCATAGTATATATTCGGAAGAAAAGTATTAGAAGGAAAGGACACATTGACTTAAGGCTCTTAGTAAAGAGTTAAGAATTTCAAACGAAGTGAAAAATTCCTGAGCATCACATAGCCTCTCATTCATAAGTGTGGCGCGCTTCACAACTAAGAACAAGACTCTACACAAACGTGGTTTTATACGATATCATTCCTAGAATTATTCAATCTCATGCTTTGATACCAAGTTTGTCACAACCCGAGATCACCCTTTAGTCGTAACCGGCTTCTTCGTCCTCAAAGAGGTTTTAGATAAGTCCTTAGAATTTATCATTTAATAATATATACAATAAAAGCAGAAAATTTTAAAATTTTAATTGAAGTTCAACTTCCCTTCATATATCAAAATAGAAAGTCACTTTTCTCACATTGCCATATCTATAAATCACAAATTTACCATGACTGACTTAGTTAAGCTAGAAATTGGAGACTTTGATGTTATTTTAGGTATGGATTGGGTTCATGCTTGTTCTACCTCAGCTGATTACAAAAATTGATTAGTCAAGTTTCAAATTCCTAATGAACAAGTTTTACGGTGGATAAGTAGTTCAACAGCGCCTAAAGATTATTTTATTACATACATTAAAGATAGAAAGTTAGTTTCTAAGGGAAGCATCTATCACTTAGTCCGAGTTAATGACTCTGGTGTTGAGACACCGCTTATTCAATAAATTCAAGAAGTGAGTGAGTTTCTAGAGGTGTTTCCACACGATATTCTAGGAGTCCCTCCTAAGAGAGTAATAGACTTCATAGTAGATATTATTCCAAATACTCAACCTATTTCTATTCCACCTTATTGAATCGATCCAACTAAGTTAAAAGACTCAAAAGAGAATTTAAGTATTCTTCTTCGTAAGGGTTTCATTTGACTAAGTGTCTTACCTTAGAGCACTCTAGTATTATTCATGAAAAAGAAAATTGGTTCCCTTAGAATGTGTATCGATTACCGCTAGTTGAACAAGGTCACCATGAAGAATAAGTATCCCCATCTGAGAATTGATGTACTTTTTTGACCAACTTTACGGGAAACTTGTTTCGATAAGATAGACCTTTCATCAGGCTATCATCAGTTGACAGTGAGAGAAAGTGACATACAAAAAGAATAGTCAGGGCCCGTTATGGTTATAATGAAGTCCTTGCGATATCCTTTCATTTGACCAATGCTCCTGCAACATTCATGGATCTTATGAATAGAGTATTCAAGACTTATATCGACATGTTCTTTAACTTTTTTATTAAGGACATGTTGATTTGTTTGAGGAATGAGGAGGACTATGTTAGTCATCTAAAAATACAATTCCAAACACTCTAGGATCGAGAGTTATATGTCAAGTCTTTATATAGTGAGTTTTTATTTGAATCTGTGGAATTCTTAGGATATATTGTGTCTAGCAAAGGAATTCGAGTTGACACACAGAAGATTGAAGTACTATACAATTTGCCCAGAACCACATCTCCAGTTGATATGCGGAGTTTCTTGGGATTTGTTGTCTACAATAGAAGGTTTGTCAATGGGTCTTAATCTATTGTGTCCCCATTGACAAAGTTGACATAGACAACAACTAAATTTAAATGGTCTGAAGCATTTGAGAAAATCTTTCAGGAATTAAAAACTCTGTTATCCACTACCGAGTGTTGAGTCTTCTAGAAGGTACAGAGAGTTTTTTAGTTTATTGTGATACATCAGAGTTGGGCTTGGATGTGTATCGATGCAAAATTGTAAGGTAATAGTCAATGCCTCTAGAAAACTTAAGATTCATGAAAAGAACTACCTGGACTATCGATCTTCAAGATCACGAATTTCCTTCACCATTATTCAATGATTCAAGGTTATTCACTCATGGGACTGTTTTCCCCAAGAGGTTCTTCAAAGATTTGATTCCAATGATTATCAAAAATCTTGTTTTCATCCAATTCCGTGGGTCTACATTCTATATGGAATTGTGTAGTCCTAATTCAATTACTATTGATGATTTATGTATTCTTATGTGTGCATTGATGTATCCCCTAATTCCTTAATCTAAATATCTACAAAGACCCATGAATCCTTTTCTTCTCTTAATCCTAACTTGTGATATAGGTTGATTGTGATTAAGCAAGATAATTCTTGCATAGTTTACTATTATATGATGATGGTGATTGAACTTTTGGTTAAGGAGCATTCAATTGAGGGCAAGATCTTGGATGATATTCTTGGAAGCCATTTGTACGACTTTCAAGATCATGAGTACTTTACTTCAATTATGTTGGTATATTCTTGATGTTGTTGATTCAATTGAAGTATGTATATGTGAGTATGGTAGGAAGATAATGAGATTATGAATATGATAGCGTGTAATGAATGTGATGAATTGTGAGATGATGATAGGTGTGTTATCATAAGGGATATAAGGTGATTCCTAGGTTCATCTTATTACCATCATTATGGTAATGTTCTTACTAAATGTTAGGTTGCGATAAAAGAAAGTTCTCATTCTAGAACCTAAGATCTATGATCATGTTATACAATGGGTTAGTCTCCTAAGACCTATGATATAAAATAATGTTAATAAAGACTCCAGGATACTTCAAAAACAGAATATGCAGCTTAGCACCGAGTGAACTTGACAATAAAAGGTGTCTCTTCCAATAAGGAACAAAGATTCACCAAGTGTTTCATGATATGGAAACTAAAATGTATATATATATATATATATATATATATATATATATATATATACACACATATATACATACATATATATAAATATATATACACACACGAATTGTTTCTTATGTCTTTACTATGATGTTTCTCAAGAACATGTGGTATGAAAATGTCTTATTTTTTCTATGTTATGAACTTTGCTATATACTTTGTATGTGCATAAAGGATTTTCAAGCAACTTCGCATGCTTATAAACCAAATGTCCTTTATAGCATATTTCTAAGTGTTTTGATTGCATATATCTTCATACTTAGTACATGTGGTTTGTACTAACCCATATTCTCCCTATTTCTACAGTAATGTAGATTCAGGCCATTGAAGAGTTTCAAGGCCAAATTTAATGAAGCTTGGATAGATTCCCAAGTTGGTGATTCCTCAAGTTCGAGGATGAAGTCTAGTACTATAGTTCATGTCATTTGATTATTCTAAAGAAATTTTTCATTTACTATATTGAAAAGACTATTTGTATTCTCTTATGAGACTTATTGTAATGTTGTAAGGGTTGTATCCCAAATCTTGTACTCCTATATTAGATGGTTATGTGTGAGAAGATGAAGTGTATTTTTAATTAATGAGAAGTTTATGTAAACTTCATATGTAGAGTTTTTAATTTTCTGTATTTATATTGACATATGAAATGCGATGATGTTAAGGGATTGTTTTAGGCCTCTAAGAGGACGAAGACGCCAGTTACGATTTCGGCGTGCTCCCCGGTCGTGACAAGCTTTATGAGAATTTTGAGTTATAATAGATTCTTATCCAATTCATTGTTTGATTCTATAACTCAAAAATTCTCAACATAACTTGACCTTCAATCACCCTTTAGAAAGAAAGGGACTATAATTTTACTTAATTTTAACTTTACTTAATTACCCTTTACAAAGAAATGGATTATTTCATTACATTATCTCTCACTTTATTCAATCACCCTTTACAAACAAAGGGACTATTACATTATCGAAGAAATTTTCAAAAATATCAATCATACTCTTTCACTTTCTCAACTGTCAAATAGTATGTATGAAATGATTCTCTTTTCAAGCTTGTTCAAAACTTACACCTTTAAAATGTATGCTCATAAACTTATCTTTGAAGCCCAAAATCAATATACGAGGAACTTTCAGTAAATTCTCATTGAAAACATACTTTACCAAATCAATAGGGTTCATATGATACTAAACATGAACAACATTATAAGATTCACACATAGATAAGAATCAAATCCTCAAATTCTAAAGAACCGAATTCAAATATGAAGAGCTATGAATAGATCCTTTAGATGTAACAATTTTTGACTAAATTGAGATTTAGGGCATGAGTATGAACTAATACAACTCTATTAATAGCCTTATATATCTGAAAGAACAAAGTTCTTTGGAGAAATCAAAGAAACTTGAAGAATATTTGAACCCTAGCTTCTCTCCTCTTAGAACCATGCTCTAATGTCTTTAAGTGTTACTAAATGTAAATGAATTGATTAACACTTTATCAGCCCATAATTTGGTGTGAAATGATATAGTTTAGGCTTTAAATAGGGGTTAAAATGACGTAGTTTAAGTACATAACACATAGGTGAAAGACCTAAATGACCACAACTTTAAAACTGAAAACGTGCCTAAAAAGGGCAGTTTCAAAGGTTGTTTAATTCTTCACTGGTCGTTTGATGCTTCACGATCCAACTAGTGGGTTGTCAAACTGTACCTTTTCAACAGGCCTACACATAAATTGGAATAACATTCTACTCCAAACTTGATATCAGGCAAATTTGGTGGCGTTGGCAAGAAGACTCAAAGAACTTTATACTGATAGGCTATGGGCAAACTAATTCATTTTGTGCTGAGATATATGATCATTTCAATTTGACCCAAAACTCAAAATTTGATGGGTGACTTGTATCGACCACTAAAAGAACTGTAAAAGTTACCACGGGTAGTTTAATGTCTTGGCTAGGTGACCTTTAACTTGGATGCCTTGGGCAGTCCTTCACAATGACCAAAAGGGGTTGTGGTCTCTAAACAAGTAAGGTCTTATAAAGGTTTCATGGTCCATCTTAAGTTTGTGGACTTGCCTGTTTGCTCTTTTTAGATTTCTTGAAGTCTGAGGTTTTACACATGTAAAATATAAGAATAAAAGCCAACTCAAAGATATCAATATATAAATTATCCAAAATATGGATTAAGAAACTCATCATATCCATAAGTTCATGGAAACTATGGGTTAAGTACTGGACTAAACTTGTACTTGCTTAATTTATATCTAGGGCTTAAGGGTAAACTAGTCCAACACTATGTATAGCCTTACATACCTGATTATGAAGCTTTTAGACTAAAAACCTTGGTGGAGACTTGATTTATTTTAATTTTGAGGAAGAACATTAGCTTTCTCAGAGTAAATATTTTAGCTTGGAAATCTTAGGGCTTGATCTTGGAATAAGATACTCTTTTATGAAGTTCATAGAGTGGAAGAACTTGGGAAAACCTTGGGTGGAAGACCTCTCATTGTATCTAGAATTTGTGACTTGAAGGTTTTAGTGTTCTTGATGGAGAAGATTAACCCTAGATGAATTTCAAGAGAATTTCTAGATACTTGTAGTTGTAGAGTGATGATTTTGAGGGGAAAATAGTTAGGGGATGATATTCTTGGTTAAAACAGTCAAAAATGACTTAGAACGTGGTTAGAAATCTTGATAACTTACCAAAATAACCTTGAAACATGGGCATAAATTTGCTTAAAAATAATTGCAGCAAGCCTTCACGGATGGATCTATGGCTCGTGAATCATTTTACCATCCATAGTTATCATTTGTAGAACTTCGACTGGCTGACAGGACTTCATGAAAATGGGCATTACATTTTACTCCTAACTTTGAATGAGGAAAATTTAGCATTGCTGAAAGAAGACTCATAGACCTTCAATTTGATAGGTTATGGGTAACCTAATTCATTTTATTCTAAGAGATATGATTGTTTGAAATTGAGCTAAGTAGAATCTTGTATCAAAACTTAATTGTTAAGGAAAATTTCAACTCAACTTTGTGCTAAGGGTTTCTTGTGACCTTAAATAGGTGTAAAAACGTCTAGGACATAGGTTTCTAATGGGTGGTAAAATACTAAAGATAACCTTTCTTAAAAACTGGCAAAAGTCATCTATGAAAGTCCATCTATGATGCGTAATAAGTATACGGACCGTAGACCCTCTCGTAGAAACCTTGTTGGGTTCTAGATCCCTGAAGTTTATGTCTACAGATCATTTCAATAGCTCATAGGAACTTTGATGATCCGTCCTGCTTAACCGTAGAAAGCTTAAGTAGAGTATTTTATGACTTGGAATCCACGAGACCTTTCTACAGGCGATAAAGTTTCTACAATTCATAGTCCTGTTTGTGAAACTTGGACCTGAGAAAAAAAATTTAGGGCATGCTTCTACAAACCCACTTATGGTCCATAGATACTTCTATAAGTTGTAGATGCTTCCCGTGGCATTAGTCTAAAGACTAAAATTTTAGCGTCTAGTATGAGTTCAAATTTTTGGGGTGTTACAATATATGTGGTATTAGTGTATCATACCTAAGCTTATGAAGGATAAATTTTACTCGGGAATAACAAAATATGAACCAAGGATACAATTTAACTATAGTGAAATTCAAACATGCAATTATCTAGAAAATGTAATGATTCCAACATTTTCAAAGAGATATACTAATATTTAGTAGCAGTATGGTATTTATTTCTCCCTTTTTCTAGTTATTTATTCTTCTTTGGTTTACCTAAACTTAGATACTTGAGAATCTTTCCAGAAAAAAACCCTTGAACTTTTTCCAATCAAATCGACCTACATCAACAACCCTTTCCTCCTTCCATTACTTTAACCAAATCTGGACAACTCGCTTTATCTGATAAGAAGCCAAATCAGTCTTCTCAATCGGAGTGACACCCATAGTATAAGTGATCTTCTGAATAATCTCAATGAACTTTGAACCATGAAACTCCAGAGGTTTCATCCGGGTGAAGTTCTGGACTCTAACTTTAACCATATTCACATTAAGTTTGATTTGGGCCACAACTTGTCGATTATTCTGAGCAGTCATAGTTTGGGCAAGAACTTGAAAAACAGCCCAAAACTCAACATGAGTAACATGTTCATCCAAGGGACCAATTGGGGTCAGAGCTGCTTGTTCTCCTTATCCTTGTTTATTTTGACATAAGCTCTTCAGACAGGCATGACTTCGCAAACATGTAAAACATGAGTTAGAAGTAAACTTTACAGAGTAAGACTATATTGCATGATTATCAGTATGAAAGAAGTGAAGTCTTTTCTAAAATATCTCAGTCTCTCATTCATAGGTATGGTGTGTTTCACACACATGAATAAGAATCTACTTAAACTAACTTTAGACATCTTAAACAAGACACTTCAAAAGTGACGCTTTGCTACTAGTTTTTTCACACCCCGAGACTATTCCCTATATGCGACACAGTTCTTACAGCCACAAGTGACTCAAACTAACCTCAGTGCATGGCATGATATTAATATTACTAAAATGAATAGAAAATAGAATATATGTATATATATATATATATATATATATATATATATATATATACACAAAATCATAAAGACAACGTAACACGGTGGAATCTAAATGACTGTCTGAAAAAACATCTACTAACATGAGTTGCCAGGAAAAATATCTAACTAACTCTAACATGTTTATAACTTGTAATTAAACCACTTTAATTTATATTGTTGAACCACTAAAGATATCACCAATACCACATAAGTACTAACCCCTTGTTGGGTAACTAATTGGAAAAATATAACACATTCATGATAACCTTCAAACAATTGTTCAACCACATCAACCCCTTTTAGTCGCTGAATATTCTAAATTTGACCATGTATCCATTTCATAAGTTTATTAGTTTCACCTTAGTACCATATCTAACATCCAAGCCCTACATGACACACCAACTTCTCACAAGAAGAGTCACGCATGAGTCATCACTATAAGTAAGATAAAAGGAATGAAGATATAAAAATTAGTCAGACCAAAGATGAACAGAAGAGGTTAAAGAAATGGAGATTTTTCCTTAAATTCACCATAGTCTCTCGAATTAAACAATAAACTTCTCTATACTAATTCTCGAGACACTACTCAACTTTATTTGTACACACATGAGACACGTGAACCTTGGCTCTGATACATTTTTTCACGAACCAAAAAAAAATGTGATGACACTCGTCTTATCCAACCAAGATAATTAAGCTTTAAAGACAAACAATATGATAAAATGCGTTAGTAAAACAAAAATAAAAGTTTAACAACAAATAAAAAGACGAATAACAAAGTTATCTGTTAATTAAACCCCAAAAACGTGTTTGTCACATGTACATGCCTTTATTATATTACAATAGTTTTGAAGAAGAACATGAGTGCGCTGCTCCAGCCGCCCGCTTGGCGGGCAATGATATTGTTTCTTAAATAGAACAAGACATAAATAGGAAAAGAGAGTTAATGATATGACAAACAGCCACCACACAAATCTCCATAGAAAGTCTCGGAAAAGAAGAGAATCGAGAGTATCTCGAAGATCTAGGCTCGTAACCTAGATACATGTAGAAGGAAGGGGTGAGTTCCAAATAACACAACACTCAACAAATAAACTCCTAAATAAAAAGTCGAGTAATATATAATATGGGTACCCCTACCATTCCAACCAAACCTCTATAAATACGACGTGCATAAAACCAGTCCAACATAGCAGTTCACAATTTAAATAACACATATCACAATGACAATAGTCCAACAGCTTCAAACACTAATATTACACATGATCAAGTTCATCGATCACCAATTCCACATAAAGGTACTTAAAAGTTCACTAATGATATAAATATGTATTGCAATGAAGTGCAATGTTAAGTGCAGTGATGCATGTTTGATCTAGTGATACACACCCATGTTTTATAGTGCACGACCCATAAGGGACATATCTGTCCATGCATCAATCATGACGTATGACACAATCCTCGATGATAGAATATGTTGTGGTGTATGAAACATCCCTCGAATCATAATATATGTGGAGGTGCATGACACATCCCTCAAAATGTTACATCCTTTTTAATTTCTTATTCTTCCTCAATTCACAAACACTTGTCACAATTATGTCTCAAAACCAATGTGAGTAGGCATATTCACACAAAAAATAATATGGAGATGACCATTCACATATCAATGCATAATTCATACAACACAATTGTGATACATCATAAACAATGAATCAATAAATCTTTCAAAAATCATTTTCAACACATCACACATCAGTGTATAACTCAACTTAATTATCTTTTATTACCCCTTTTTCATCCTTAGGATCATTTAATATGAAGAAGTGAACCCATCACCAAGTCATGTTACTCCCTAACACAAACCACAACAAAATACATAACAAGGGTCAAAAAATCCACTTGCATATCATTTACCAAACAATTACTTTGTTACTCAAGTCTTTCCTTTTGTGGGATTATAAATCAATAAAATATATTCTAATAAATAATCACAATAAGATTTGAAACTAACAATACTCATATTACTACATATCCAGTTTAAACACAAAAATCTCACCTAAATCTATAATCAAGTTCCCAATCTTGATCCTAATTAATATGTCAGATTTCAATTATAGGGTCAAGTTTCGATTTCTCCAATATCATAAATTCAATTGTATTTATATAATACAATACACTTGGATGGTCTGGGGATGATTCCACCTACCCAAGTCCCTGTGAATCCTCTTGTTTTTAACATGTACCTAAGTCGGTTGGAGAGGTAGGTAATGACGCTTTCTTCTGTCCTTTGTTGTTTTGAGTGATGACCAGTAATGAGCATGATATGTTCACCAAGCTTTTGAAGCTCAAGCCCCTTGTATTTCTTGGTTCACAGGTAGAGGAAGTTTATGAGTTCATATTGGATTGTTCTGAGAGTTTGCATAAGTTGAGTAGCATTCACCAACATAGAGTTGAGTTCGTGTTGTTTCAACTCCAAGGTAAGTCCAAGTAATGGTAGAGAGATTTTATGGAATGCAAAGCCTCTACATTACCTCAACTTACTTGGACCTTATTTCATACCTGTTCTTAAAGAAATATGTGCCTATGACTTTAAGAGATCGCAAAAAGATGAGTTTATGGCATTAGAACAGGGTAGTATGTTTGTGGTTGCTTATGAAGCCAAGTTCCCTTCTTTATCTACATATGTTTCCCAATTGATTACCAATGAAAAAAAGGGGATCTAGTTGTTTGTTAGAGGTTTGGATTATTAACTACATTTGTTATATATTCACAAGACTTATACATAAAGGAGCTTCAATGAAGAAATTTATTATGTCAATAAGGTGGAGGGGGTGAAGTGAGATGGTCAAGGTAGGGCGTTGGATAAGAGGGCCAAAAGTTATGGGAATTTTCAGGGTTCCTATGCTAGAGAATCCGTTCGACCTACCCTCGTGACCAAGATTATTCAGTTTGACACTCCCGCCTCTACCAGTAACTATTGGGAGACTCCTTCTAATAACTTTTCAGTTGATTAGAGTGTTGGGCACGTGGCGGGCAGCAGACCATCAGGCGTCTGCACTTGTTTTAGTTGTGGGAACTTGGACACATAATGAGGAAATGCCCATAACCGCATTTGCTTGAGTTCATACAACAACCATCTAAAGCAATTGGACCTGCGATAAATGGAAACAATCGTACGGGACGTACAAAAGTAGGATTAGGAGAAAATCAAAGAGGTCGTGAAGGTATAGGAAATGGTAATTGAGGTATAGGTAACACGCAACCAGAAAGGGACGCAGCTCGTGTTGATGATAGAGCTAAATGTTATTCCTTTCCGAGCAAGAATGAGGCAAAGGCGTGATGCAGTGATCACAAGTACTATTATTATCTGTCACCGAATGGCTAATGTATTATTTGATCTGGGTTCCACATATACCTATGTGTCGGTGAGACTTTCATCTGATGTTGAGATGTTGTGTGATATTCTTGGTGATCGTGCACGTCTTTCTACCCTGGTTGGCGAGTTAGTCATAGTCACCCATGTTTATCGTGCTTTCCCTATTTTTTTTATGGGATTTCAAACTTGGACTAATTTGGTGATTTTGTATATGGAGGACTTTGACATAATCTTAGGCATGACTTGGTTATCACCCTGTTATGTTGTTCTTAATTATAATGCTAAGTTTGTGACTCTAGAAATTCCGGGAAGGGACAAACTAGAGTGGGAAAGGGTGTACAAGTCTAAGCAATTTAAGATTATATCTTCCATCCGGGCTAGTAAACTAGCACAGCAAGGTTTTTTAGCTTATTTGGCTCATGCTAGGGATGTTGATATTGAAGCTCCATTCATTGGGTTTATTTCAGTAGTATCTAAATATGATGAAGTTTTTTCAAATGATTTGCCCCCATGCCTCCGAATAGAGACATAGGTTTTTGTATTGACTTAGATCCTGGTATGCGCCCCATTTTTATCCCTTCATATCTTATGGATCCGACAGAGTTGAGAGAGCATAAGGATCAAATCCAAGATCATCTTGATAATGGTTTTATTCGTCCTAGTGCTTCCCCTTGGGTTTCTCCACTTTAATTTTTTAAGAAGAAGGATGGTAGCATGAGGATGTGCGTAGATTATCGACTATTGAATAAGGTCACTAT
Organism: Solanum chilense; assembly: GCA_032847665.1. Lineage (NCBI taxonomy): Eukaryota > Viridiplantae > Streptophyta > Magnoliopsida > Solanales > Solanaceae > Solanum > Solanum chilense. The sequence continues at coordinate 18,479,206 of CM064966.1, forward strand.
TCAAAATAGGTACCTCTTTCCTAGGATAGATTATCTTTTGACCAATTACAACGTGCAACGGTTTTCTGTAAGATTGATTTAAGATTCGAGTATCATCAATTGAAGATTAGGCCTGAAGATATACCCAAAATGGTGTTTAGGACACGTTATGGGCACTATGAATTTTTGGCTATGTCGTTTGGGTTGACTAATGTGCCTGCAGATTTCATGAACTTGATGAATGGAGTATTCAAGCCCTTTATCGACACTTTTGTGGTAATATTTGTTGACGACATTTTGGTATATTTGAAAATTGAAGAAAAGACTGGTAACAACCTTCGTACTATTTTGGATATCCTTGTAAAGAAAAGTTATATACAAAATTTTCCAAGTGTGAATTTTGGTTGAAATTGGTTGTATTTTTAGGGCATGTGGTGTCAAAAAAGGATAAAGTTGGATCCCCAAAAGTTTGAAGCATTTAAGAATTGATAAGACCTAGTTCAGTGACAGAAGTTAGGAGTTTTGTTGGACTTTCTAGTTACTATCGTCATTTTGTTAAGAATTTTGCTTCAATTGCTACTCACTTGACAAATCTGACCTAAAAGGGGGTAGCGTTTCATTGGATTGAAAATGTGAGGAGACCTTCCAAAAGCTTAAGACTCTTTTGACCACCGCGCTCATTCTAGCATTAACGATTGAGGGTAGGGAATTTATTGTCTATTGTGATGCTTCACATTATGGATTGGGTGTTGTGTTGATTTAGGATAAGAATTTCATAGCATATGCCTCGCGTCAATTGAAGGTGCACAACAGGAATTATCACACTCATGATTTGGAGTTGGCAGCGGTGGTATTTGCTCTTTTGATCTAGCGACATTATTTTTATGGAGTTAAGTGTGAGGTATTACTGATCATCATAGTTTGCAGCATGTATTCACCCAAACGGATTTGAATTTGCGACAGAGAAGATGGATGGAGTTACTCAAGGTGTAAAGACCGAGGAGCACCCTCAAGTCGTTGTGCTGCATACTTGAACTCACGGAGGTCTTCCACAAGCCTCTTAGATATCATTCATTACAAAAGTATGAAAAGTAGTGCGTAATTAAAACTTTTCACAACAATATAATAAGAAACTCTTTTATAAAAACTAAGGAACAAGTCTCATATTCACAAGCCAACTTAAAGACACATCTTAATATCTTAGGGTCACGACCCTTTACATTGAAAGAAAACATACTTATGCACGTCTTAAAGAAGAAACTAAAAGAAACATAGTCTTTGTCCTCGAATATATGAGGACATACCAATCTTGAGAGATTCAACTTCGCAAGCTTTGCCTTCTTAGAAACCTTCACTTTTATTCCACCTATACTTATAGAAATATGGAATAGTACGGGGTTAGTACAAACATTGTACTAAGTATGGCATTATGCGACGTTCAAAAGAGGAAATTTTAGTTGAAATAAACCTTTCATGCTATTTTAGTAAAACCTTCATGAAAAAAGTCACAAAATATGATATAAATCACCATTTATCACACAAGGTAAAACTTCCATACTTCTCAACATAAGGCAATACTTACAGTAAACCCATTTATCATATAATCTCTTCCTATCCAAAGTTATCCAAGACTCACCTAGGTAAGACATGAAGATATTGCACATATAACCTCTTTAATACACACCTAAGTGATCCTTAAGATTAACCAAGATAAGCATACTTCATTTTATTTAACAAGTCAACATTCATTACTAAGAAACTAGAAGAACATACATGCATTTAGGAACTTCACATAAAGACCATCCTCTAAGACAACCCTCAAGTTACACTTAGTGCAATGTGAAAGTAACATCCCATACTACTACTCCCACCTTAATTCTCCTTAAGAATTCATTTAGACTAGGCACATAAAATTCATCATTTACATAGCTTTCATCATACAATACATAATATCAAAATTCTTCTTTAACATTAGACATAAAGTCACATTACTTCATTAACATCATATAATTACTCATTCATACATTGTCATATAAGGACACACCCAGACTCCCTCCGAATGTCTACTTGTGCAACAGATAGATAGTGTCTCATTCCACCACCTACCCTAAGTAGTACACCCTTAAAAAGACTTAGTTCATAGCATTCATTTGTGGGGGCTAGCTTTAACGTAATAGACCATGAGAGCTAGACATGGAATCTCGGTATTAACCCTTACTGGATGAGGGATCCCCACCTGCCTAAGGTAAGGTCATACTCTTAGACTTTATATGGATTCTCATATAGCTACACATATGTGGGTGCATAATTAAGGGATAAAGAGATTTCTTCTAAGTAACTCATTCTCTACTAATGAGGAGCACTCATCTCAAGAGGTACATTAGATATAACATCTCTACTCACAATGTGTATCCACCCCTTATTCAAATCCTCTCGGTGCTAGGCATAACTCCCCCATGGAGTCTTAAATATTCATTGACTGTAGTTTAAGGGATAACTATTTATCACCACATCTCAACTAAAGAAGAGTACTTATCCTAGAGGTTACTTTTTGAATACCCCATCTCAACTCACAAGAGTATCCAACCTATCTTAGAGATCTCTTGGGAATAGTGAGGTTGCTACTAAACACAACATCTAAACTTACGAAGAGTGCTCACCCCAAAATTCCCCTTTTCATTACTAGAGTTCTTTACGAATAGTAGGAAATGGTCTAGACACGAATAAGAGATGATCCCCCTTTTTCATTCATCAACTTTATTCATATATTCAAAGTGTGTGTGTGAGTACATATGAGCATACCTTTCACATAATCATCATTATCCATAACATTAACTTCTAAACATGCTCATACCTACATTCATTATAATTCACATACTATCATGTTTCACATATACATATACTTCATTTAAACATAACACCTCCAAGATACATTTTCATCTTCCTAAGACATATACATCATAATTATCACTTTACTTCACATTTAATTCCTTCAAGTCCATACTCACAATACACATATGTGCATTCATATACTTCAAGTAAATACCGCCACCAAAAATGGACCATACTACTCAAGATCATTTCACAATAAGAACTAAGCAATATAAACCAACTTACCCTTCATCCAAGCCTTTACCACTTTTTCTCAATATTTCACAAAATCATCATAATAAAACATAATAAGGCAGTAAATATTCACACTACAACCTAAAGAAACATAACTCTAACATTATTTAAACATATACATTAAACCCACTCCATAAGTCAAACATGCAGAATATGCATGAGCAAGGGTTCATTTATTTTTTGACCTTAAAATCATCAACTGACATTGAAAATATCATATTTCATTCATTAAAACGTTTTCATGCAAAGAGACATGCTTAGAATTCAAAATAGAAGAATTTGGAGTTTTAAACCCATTTTGAAAAGTCTTTGAACGAGATCCTTGAATGAAAGAAGATTCAAGGATGAAATATCATATATTAATATGAAGAAACCCACTATATTTGGTGAATAAGCCACCCAAAACCTTCAATCCAAGCTCTACCTTGAGTTCTAGCTTCAATGGGGTTTGAGAGAGTCTTTCTTGAGGTAGGGGTTAGATTTTTGAAAATGAAGACTAACTTAGGTTCTAGGAGTATCAACTTACTTAAAATACCCTAAATACCCCTAAAAATCATCCATTTTTCATAAAAGACTTGGGGTGAATTTACCAAAACACCACAAACTTGGACGAATCACAAAAAACTTTTGCAGGTGCCAAACAATGGACCCAAGCTAAGGGGTGTCGTTTAATCGATGGCCCCTCCTGTTGGGCGTCATTTGGATCAGAGGCTTCCTTATTTGTGGCTAAGATCCCACCACTATGTTTGTATCTACTCCCCCAAATGACGGGGCATCATTTAATCTACTGCCCGTAAACAAGGGTGTCGTATGGGCAGTGCTTGGCAGTTTTCTTGCCAAGTCTTGGGTCATCCTCAAGGACCCCTAAAGGGGTCCTTGGGGAGTCTTACCCGGACATTAAACCCTAGAACACATGCAAGCACATAGACGTCTAGTTGTTGAACGTCTTGATCATCCCTTGACGTTTGACTTCCAAACTTACCAAACTGACCTCAACACTAAAATTTCACTATTTTAACACATTATTATTTCATTAAACACAATCTAAACTCTAGTTAGACCTATTTCATTATGAGGGTCGCTACACAAGGATTATGATGTGACTACTCAATACCATCCGGGTAAGGAAAATGTTATGGCAGACGCTTTGAGTCAACAAGTGATAAGTATGGGTAGTTTAGCTCACTTGAGTGGAACAAAGCGACTCTTGTCCAAGAAATTCAGACCTTAGAGTGTAAGTTCGTGCAGTTGGGAATTTCATAGAGAGGTGGGTTGTTAGCTAGCATTGAAGCTAAGTACATGTTCATAGAGGAAATCAAGGGAAAAAATTATAAGATGGAGATTTAGATGATCTCATAACGAAAATTGTCATAGTTAAGACTCAAAAAACCACTCTAGATATGGATGGTGTGCTCAACTACAAGGGTATAATATGTGTTCCAAGAGTTGATAATTTGATCCAAGATTGTTGTCGGAGGCTCATGTCTCGCGTTGTTATATTCATACGGTCATGAAAAAGATGTTAGAGATTTTAAAGAGTTTATTGGTGGTAAGGTATAACACAAGACATTCAGAAGTTTGTGGCGAAGTGTCAGAATTGTCAACAAGTGAAGTATGAACATCAAAGGCCTGCGGAGCTACTTCAAAGGATTACAATTTCGGAACAGAATTGGTAAAGGATAGCCATGAATTATTTGGTTGGTATTCCCATGACTTTAGGGAAATTTGATTCTATTTGGGTTTTAGTTGATAGGTTGACCAAGTCAACCCATTTCTTCTCTGTAAGGTTGGATTACAACGCTGAACAGTTGGATAGAATTTATGTAAAGAAGATAGTGAGGCTGCATGACGTGCCCCTTTCCATCATCTCAGATCGTGGTACACTTTTCACTTCAAAGCATTGGATAAATTTGCATGATGATTTGGGCGCGCAACTCACTTTTAGTACAGTCTTCCATCCCTATACAGATGGACAGTCAAAAAGTATTATACAAGTGTTGGAGAATATATTGAGAGCTTGTGTAATTGACTTTGGAGGGCATTGGGATAAGTTCCTACCCCTATATGACTTCTCCTATAATAATAGTTATCACTCGAGCATTGATATTGCACTATTTAAGGCGTTATATTGGAGAGGATGTAGATCGCCCATGGTTGGTTTGAATCTGGAGATGTAAAACCTTGGGGTTGACTTAGTCAAGGACACTCAAGATAAGGTCAGGAGCATTCAAGCAAAGCTTCTAGTCACGCAGAGTAGACAAAAGAAGTATGCAGATCAGAAGGTGAGAGACATGGAATTTTAAACGGGCGAAAATGTTCTTCTCAAGGTATCACCCATTCAGAAGGTGATGTGATTCGATAAGAGGGTTAGTTGAGTCCTCGCTATATTGGTTCGTTTGATAATTCTTGAATGTGTAGGGCTGGTGGCGTATAGATTGGCGTTATAACCAAACTTGTCTAGTGTACATCCTATAATTTGTATGTCTATATTGAAGAGATATCACGGTGATTGTGACTTATATCATTAAGTGAGACTCAAGAGTACGAGACAAGGACCCCAGTTTAAGGGGGAACAAATTGTTATTCTTGATTGTGATGTTAGAAAGTAGAGGACCAAAGAGATTAAGTCCGTAAAATTTTAATGGAAGCATCATCTGGTTAAGAAAGCTACTTGGGAGACCGAGAAAGATATGTGAGACACGTATCCACAATTATTCGTCGAATTAGGTATTACCTTCTTCCTTTTCTAGCCTACCCTTCCTTAGTTGATCACTCGGGGCAACTGAAGGATAAATTGGCATCTATTTTAAAAATCGTGTTTCGTCATTATATAAATGTCGATGGGGAAAATTGGGACCGAAAAACCCTTTCTATAGTACTAGGATTTTCTCCAACCTTGTCCAGATTTGGACGGATTTGGAGTCATCAAAGGGTAGGGAGATCTGGTAGCAATCGGGTGGAGTAAAGGTGGACTTGATTACATTAATGGATAGATAGTTCGTTAAGGAATTTGTACGACTTTACGACATCAAATATGGATAAGTAGATCATCAAGAATTAACTTTAGCGTTAAGCACACTTTGTAAGCGTAGTGGGATAACAGTATGTTGTGAAAGGGGAAAATTGATAATCTATTGTAAGCTCACTACCTTGATTCATGCCGTTGTAGCGGGATTTTTGCCGCTGCAACGACACCCCTACAGCGGGAGTGGTGTCGTTTTAGCGAGTGAGGCAGAGATGGAATTAAAAAAAATTGGGATTCTTCTTGGGTGGAACTCAATGGTTCAGTTTGTACCATTTTAGAGGGATTGGTGACGCTACAGCCGGATCGGTGTCGCTGTAGCGGGATCGCGGGTTTATAAATTAAAAATAAAACCCTTAGATGATCTTGTTTTGTATTTTCCAACTTTTTGAGTTAAGAAACGACCCCTGGGCTATTCCAACTCATTTTCCACCATTCTTGAAGCTAGAGGTAAGCTTTTCAATCCCCAAATTCATTTTTGATCCGTAGAATGTTTAGAATGGGTCAATATTGATGGGGAAGGATTTCTTGAAGAATCATATTGTGAAATTAACCCTAAATTGACTATTTGGGTCATAGGTTTGAACTAGGTTTCTTACTTTGCTAGTATCCCGGGAATTCAATATTTCTTTATTGATTCTCGTATATAAATTGTTTTTTGTAGACCACAAACAAGCAGAATGAATCCGGAAAGGGAAAGATCAAATTGTCTAGGGTTTCAAGCTTGTTTTGAGGTAGGTGATGGTTGTGATTCTATCATTGTGTGATATATACTTGCTTTGCTTCGCTGTGATACTTGTATTTGTATGCATGTTGCAATATTGATAATAGATGTTGAATGAGATATATGCATATTGATACCATGAAATCATGACTTGAATGGTGATCTTGATGTGTTATTGTAGTGTATGATTGGGATCAACTGCCACGTTCTGGCACACTAACTTGGATCGGATTGTCACGTTCTGGCATGCAAAATGGGATTGGTATCCACATTTCGGTATAAAAATAGGATCGATTGCCATGTTCTAGCATAAAAATGGGATCAAATTGCCACGTTCCGATATGCTAACCGTTTGACTTGGTGTTCTTTGAGATGACCAACTATGTGATGAAGCATGTGAATTGTGATGTTGATTCTTATGTTATTATTTAATATGTTGATATCTATGTCTTTGTTATGATATTGTAATTGCTTATTTCTATTACACTAGTGGGATAGACGCATGAACCTACCAGTGCACGGTGGTTGTGTTCTAATTTCTGCACTTGCTCTTATCTTTTTTGAGTACAGGGCATCTTCACGGGACTGTTGGCATACCTCACTTAGGAGATCGGTGATTGATTCGAGTTCAAGGGTGAGCCACACCGTCCGGGCTGCCATGGAATTCTCTTTAATCTATGTACATCATTTTTGGACCTAGACCCTATTTTAATTACTTAGATAGTATAATAGAAATTCATGTTAGATTTGGTTCTCGTTTCTAGTTTTAGTACATTGACTTTCACATTCTAGGTTTATCTTCCACATTGTAGTTAGTTATTAGATCTTTATTTAGTAATGGAACCTTGTCTTTAGTTATTTAACTAGCTTCCGTAAATTAAATGTTTTAGTATCCAGATTTATTGCTTGGGTTGGTTGCTAGTAGTGGTTCTCCCACCAAATTGTAGTGTGGGTGTCAATCGAGACCATCGTGATAGGAATATAGTCACGCTTCACGGGAGGGTTATAAGATATGTGTTAGAATATTGTGGATTAATTATATCTTTGTATTATCCGGACGTATCATTATCTCTTCATTTGAAATGATAGATGCCCTATTAAAAATTACTTTATTTCCACTCCACTGAATGGAGAATATATTGTTAGTATGTTTTGATGGTCCTCCTTGCATTTTATTAAGATACCAAGGAAATTGAATTTCTATATTGTATTCCTGCTGTTCACTTTTAATTGTCATGTTACATTTTTTGAAAGCCAATTTAACTAATTTCAAAGTTAATTAGATTAAATTAATTTGATATTTTAAACAAATGGTTGAGATATTTTAAAAATTATATGAAAAGTACTATAAATTCTAATTTTTTTCATATCAATATGATGAAAAGACAAATCATAAAATGTTAGTCAAAGTTATTACTGTTTAACTCTAAAAAAATGCATTATGACAATTAAAAGTTGACGGAGATAATAATATCTTACATAGATAGTTTTGTGAATATTTTAGAAATGGCTATCAATGTATAATAACAGGAAAAAACATAAAGAAATACATCAACAACGTCCTATAATTTGTTATTAGATTGATTTTCGAGAATGTATTTTCTAATCAAAAATTATTTCATCTCCCTATTATATTGAAATACATGAAAAAGACCATGTCATTCTTTGTTAGATTGATCTAGTAAAACTCACTTGAGTATACATTTTTCAATGCTCTTGTTCCTTTTTTAAATATGCAATTCACTCTTGTATAACATTTGCATACATCACTTTAATAGCTTTGCTTGATTTTTTAGTTGCATCTTTATTAAAAAAATAAGTATTTTGTTAACTGAACAGCAGTACAACTTAATATAGTTATGATATCATTAGAACTATGAAACTGAGTTGGTCCAACCAACTCAATCCAACTATAACGGGCTAGAGAGTAAATGGATTGGGCGGGTTATTCCTTTAATCAAATGTCATATTAAATTAACAGTCCAACCCAACCCTAAGGTTGGACGGGTTGACTCTTCAACCAAAAAACGGAATAACATATTTCTCTTAGAAAGAATATCAACGTTGATGAATTACATATACTTAAGTGAATGTTTACAAAACAATTACATAATAGTCAAGAAACAACATTCCTAAGGTTTATATGAACAAAAAATATTACATGATCACTATTTTCATAAACAAGACAATTAAAGGAGAAACAAAAAATTAGGCATAAAAACAAAATTAAAAGACGTCAAAGACTCATAGTTATAATGGAGTAATGGACTTGGGCTAATAACAAAATTTAGTGGGCTAATGACCCTAAATGTAAAATACGTGTAAAAAAAGTCTTGATTTTATATTAATATTTTAAAAATATTTATGAAAAAATTTTAGCAAGTAAAATGCTACTTAAAATATATAAAATAAATATTTTTAAAATTTAAAGCCCTTGGGCTAGCCTCTGAGGCTTGCGGATTAGGCCTACAAGGCCTGTGGACCAAATGAGGCTGGGCTAAAAAGCCTCATTCCTAAATGGGCTGAAAAAATTGAGTTCAATGTCATTTAATTTAAAGGTTGGGTTGGGCAGGCCTAGCGGACCAAATCCATTTTGAGAGCCCTAATTATCATTAATATTTTGCCTTACAATTCTCCAAACTAATTTGTTGGTAATGATCCGAAATTTTCTTATTCAGTGTAGTACTTCAGTATAAGTATTTGTTAAAGTCAAACTAAGATAGAGTGTTGCAATTTGTAATTTAAATATAATAATATTGAACATTTGAAAAACTAACTCAATTGATCACTATGAGCGGGTGGTGACTATGAAGATAAATGGTGTATCTTGATTTTTTAAATTTCATTTTTGTTATTTATACCACTTTTTTCATTTGTTGATTGTGCTTTCCTTTTAATTGTTTAAATGGTGAATTAGTTATCTTAATTTGTTAAAGATAAGTGTCAAGATTTTGATAAATAATTGGAGGAAGATGGGGATTATATCGTTATTTATTTATTATGAAAGATCAGTTATTAATTTATTGTGCAACTAGTAAATGAAAAGGTGTAAAGGATTATCTTAGGATGATGTAATTGGTTAAAAGGTAATTCATAAATATTTAAGTTCATTAACACATAAGGTTACATGATTATGTAAAAATGTTAGTATTTTTCTCTTTAGAAAAATTAGTGTATTATACAAATTTTTTCCTTCTTTGGTTGTGCTTTCCATTTAATTGTTTTAAATAATGACATTATTTTTTAAACAATTCGTTGAAGGATTGCTATTTATAGATTGAATAATTATGAAATTTTAGTTGAAGAAGTTGAAGAGATATGATATTGACGTAAAGAATGCAAATAGATAGATATTTTTTTTGTAACTCATTAAACATAATTTTAAAAGGAAACTTAAATAATAATAATAATAATTATCATTTGCAAAATTAAATTATAATAAATTTTGCAATAAAACTCGATCATAAAGCATTATAATCAACAGAGATTTCCAGCAGGGAAAATTCACTGACTATATGGAAACCTATATACTCCTAGTTAATGTTTTAATCTTTCAAACAACAACTATTAATATTTTATAGAATTGTTATTTAATTTTATTTTGAAAAAATAAAAAACGTAACAACATCGATCTAACAACAAAAACAGTAATAATGACAATATAATAATAATTAAAAAAAAAAAAAGAAGATCACAAAGTTATGTATCAATAATCCATTTTTCTATGAATTATACAGTATTTTGAAAATTAATTAATTTTTATATTCTCATGTTCTATCATTATAATTAATAAACATTTGACCTACATAACTACAAGAATATATCTACATGTTTTCTTCAGTAGCGAATAAATATCTCACATGATCACTCAACTTTGAAAATTTATTTTTAAAAAGTCATTGAATTTGATTTGTATCAATACAATCACTCAATTTAAATATTTGTATCAATAAAATCATTCATCTAACTTTTTCATTAAATAAAATTTATCATGACAAAATAAATTATTATTTATTCCTAAAATTGAATGATATTAACTCCTAAAATAAATAAATAAAATAAAATAAAATTTCTTTTACGGATTAAGTTAAATATTCATATATGAAGTTAATTCTCATTTTTCTATTATGTCCAATGTTTCAAAATCTAAGTTATTAGATTTCACAAATCAAGAGCTTCGTATTTTTTAGACATTTGTATAGCGGTAAAATTCACAGTACTAGGCGATTTTAATTCTATTAAAAAATGGGGATAACATAGCTTGAGATTTTCTAGACATTATGTTAATTAGCATACATATTTAGAAATAAGCTTAGTTTATATTTTATTTTAGAGTCAACAAATGACAAGGAGAAGTAACTATCAAAATTTAGTTTGAGTAATCTTTTTATACAAAAATCTAATTTGAATGATTTTATTGATACAAAATAAAATTTAATAACTTTTTAGATAGATTTTATAAGCTGAGTGATATTTTAAGATATTAGCTCGATCTTTTAACTTTGGGTTAAAGATAAAAAAGTTTTTAATATATCTTTAAGATCGAGACATGAGTTTCCCTATTAGTCCAAATAATATATATACACTGCAATGATCAGATGATAATGTAACGACCTGTTTAGTCGATTCGAGCAGTAGAGTTTAGTTTTGAAAATAACTGACTGTGTCGACGGCCACACGACGGACCGTCGTGGTCACGACGGATCGTCGAGGGTCTCCGTCCCAAAACACTTAAACTCTGGAAAATTGGGTATGGGGATCAACTCTCTGAACTTCGCGACGGAACTGCAGCACGGACCGTCGTAGACACGACGGACCGTCACAGACCTTCCTACTGAACTTGAGTCTCAGAACTCTGTGACGACCCTGCAGGACGGACCATCGCAGGCACGACGGGCCGTCACGAGCCACGTAACCTTGACTGGGTCGGATTTCTGCTAAAGTTTTAAGGGGCGTTTTGGACTATTCATGTCTATAATTATGAAATTAGTGGGGTAAGTCTGATAATTTAATTACTTGGGGGTTAAAGGAGATAACCTTGAAATAAATAGTGGGTTACTTTTATCATCTTTTATACTTAATTATATGATAATTAGGGTAAAGAAAAAGAGTTTGAATAAGGAAAAACAGAAAGAACAGAGAGAAGAAGGGAGAACGAACGAGTGAGAGAGGGGAGAACGAAGAGGAAAACAAGAAGGCTTTGAGAAGAAGCTTGCTTGATCGCGAATTCTTCGGTGGAGGAGGGTTATGGTTTATGCTATTTCATAGTAAACTCTAAATAGCGATTGATATGTATTGGGTGGTATTGTAAAGTCTTCTATATGCTTAATTGTGTTGTTGTGTGTTGTGATTATGTAAATGGTGATGGATTATAATGATGATACTGTGGAAATCTTAAAAACCTTAAATCCACCCTATTAATGATGATGCCTTGATATAAAAGAAGGCTTGATGAACTAAAAGGATGACGTTAATGGATCGGGTGTCACGAACCGACACGTAGAATTAGGGGGTCGGGTGTCACGAACCGACACGTAGAATTAGGGGGATCGGGTGTCACGAACCGACACGTAGAATTAGGGGATCGGGTGTAACGAACCGATACGTAGAATTAGGGGATCGGGTGTCACGAACCAACACATAGAATTAGGGGATCGGGTGTCACGAACCGACACGTAGTAGTAGGGGATCAGAGTGTCACCTTCTGACACCAGAATGATAAAGAGAATGAATCTTGAATTATGTTATTATACTCAAATTTAAAGAACCTAATTTCCCAAATGAGTATGGTGTGGAGGCTTGAGTCCTCATAGATGTGCTTGGGTTGTGGCCAATGGTTATGGTACTTGTTGTTGTCACCTGTTGAGTATGGTAGTCGATTTTATGTTATTGTCTAATATATATTGCTTTCTATTTTGAGTTGGCCGATGATACCTACTCAGTACTTGTGCCTTGTACTGACCCCTACTTGTAATTTTTTTTCTTTGTTATTTGTGGAGTGCAGCAAACGTGCCATCGACTTCAACTCAACCGCAACTCTAGCCAGTCTTCATCACGTCAGATTTCAGGGTGAGCTATTGTTCCTAGCTCGGACTGGATTCTCTCTCATTCATGTCTTGATGTCCTTGAAGTTCGGACATGGACCATCGGTTTACTTATTTTAGCTTCCTAGATACTCTTAGATTTAGTAATTTGAGGATAGATGTTCTAGTGGTGATGACTTCAAGATTTTGGGAATAATAAGTATTGAGTTTTTAGAAGTTATTTAATCGATTTTCATTAATGAGTTTTAAGTCTTCCGCATTATATTCTGTTTATTATGGTTGAAATGTTGGGGTTTAGATTGGTTGGTTCGCTCACATAGTAGGATAAGTGTGGGTGCCACTCGCGGCTCATTTTGGGTCGTGACAAACTTGGTATCAGAGCATTAGGTTCGTTGGTCTCATCACACAAGAACGAGTCTAGTAGAGTCTTGAGGAACGGTAGGGGGACACCTTTAGTTTTCTTTGAGAGGCTATAAGACTTTAGGAAAATTCCATTCTTTCTTTCTTTCGTGCTATTACTTGGATCCAATTGGTATCTAGGTGATTCAAATTGGTATCTGACCATCTTCACTCTATTTCGCAGATGGTTAGAACTAGAGCAACAACTGCGCCAATACCAACACCGGTAAGACAAGATGCGTCTGAGCCAGCCACTGGGGCTGTAGCTCGAAGAGGAGCAGTGGCAAGAGGCCATGGTAGAGGTCGCGGGAGGACGTCCTCTAGAGGAAGAGGACAAGCACCTGGCCCAGCTAGTACTAGGGCGATGACTCCTCCACCGACTGAGGAAGTAGTAAGAGAGGGTGAGGAAGGGGAGAATGAGCAAGCGCAGAATGAGGAATTACCACCCCAACCTACCCCAGAGATGATTAACCAGGTTCTTGCTTATCTGAGCGGGTTATCTGATCAGGGCCAGACACCTCCAGTGTTTTTTGCTCCAGCACCTCAGGTTCCGGGAGTACAACATGCAGCTGCTGTGGCTCCCCGCATGGATGCCTCATTGGAAATAGGCACGTTTTCTTCGGTTGACTACAGGGCCTATAATGACAAGTGATCAGCATGAACTTTTCACTAAGTTCTTGAAGTTGAACCTCCAGTTTTCAAGGGTGCTGAATCTGAGGATGCCTATGATTTTCTGGTTGATTGTCATGAGCTGCTACATAAGATAGGCATAGTGGAACGATTCGGTGTTGAGTTTGTAACCTATCAGTTTCAAGGAAATGCCAAAATGTGGTGGCGATCGTATGTTGAGTGTCAACCAGCACAGGCACCACCTATGACTTGGGCATCATTCTCTAGCTTGTTTATGGAGAAGTATATTCCCCGGACTTTGAGGGATAGGAGGAGGGATGATTTCCTGAGCCTAGAGCAAGGCAGGATGTCGGTTACTGCTTGTGAGGCTAAGTTTCGTGCATTATCCAGGTATGCCACCCAGCTTTGCTTCAGTCCACAAGAGCAGATTCGCCGTTTTGTGAAGGGATTAAGGTCAGATTTGCAGATTCCATCCTTACAGGTAGCTACTGCAGCAAAATCCTTTCAGGAGGTGGTAGATTTTGTGATAGAAGTGGAGGGAGTGAAGCCAGAAGACTTCACCATGACATCAACACCTAAGAAGTTTCGTAAGGGAGGCGAGTTTAGTGGTTCTTACTCCAGAGGGCAGAGTTCAGGAGGTTATCCAGCCCGACCTATTCAGTCTTCACTGCAGGCTGTAGCTGGGGGTCCACCGCAGACCGGTCAACATTTGTCTGAGTTTGGAGGTTATCCCCAGACTTCGTCGTTCTCACAGAGACCTATGCTTGACCCCAGAGAGTGTTATGGATGCGGAGAGACTGGACATATTCGGAGGTTTTATCCAAAACAGAGTTACAGAACCCCAATAGTCAGAGGTAGAGGTGGTCATGGGAGAGGCCGCCATTCTGGAGGACGTGGTGGTCAAGGTAATGGTGGTCACCAAACCAACCGGGGTGGCGGGCAAGCCGGAGCGACTGCAGCACAACATGGTAGGGGCAACGGTCAGACAGGTGATAGGGCCCATTGTTATGCTTTCCCTGGGAGGTCTGAAGCAGAGACATATGATGCTGTTATCACAGGTAATCTTTTGGTTTGTGATTGCATGGCTTCTGTATTATTTGATCCTGGATCCACATTTTCATATGTATCTTCCTCATTTGCTACTGGTCTTGATTTACATTGTGATTTGCTTGACATGCCTATTCGTGTTTCTACTCCGGTGGGTGAGTCTATGATAGTTGAAAAGGTGTATAGGTCTTGTCTTGTGACTTTTGTGGGGAGCAATACTCATGTAGACTTGGTTATCCTAGAAATGATTGACTTCAATGTAATTTTGGGTATGACTTGGCTTTCTCCAAATTTTGCAATCTTAGATTGTAATGCTAAAACTGTAACGTTGGCAAAGCTTGGGACAGATCCGTTAGTGTGGGAGGGTGACTACACTTCCACTCCAGTTCGTATCATCTCCTTTCTTCGTGCTAAGAGAATGGTTAGTAAAGGGTGTTTGGCTTTCTTGGCACACCTCAGGGATGATACTACCCAAGTACCTTCAATTGAGTCGGTTTCGATAGTCCGTGAGTTTCTGGATGTGTTTCCTGTAGACCTTCCTGGTATGCCACCGGATAGAGATATTGATTTCTGTATTGATCTGGAGCCGGGTACTCGCCCCATTTCCATACCCCCTTATAGAATGGCTCCCGCTGAGTTAAGGGAGTTAAAGGCCCAACTTCAAGAGTTATTAGGTAAAGGCTTTATTAGACCAAGTGCATCCCCTTGGGGTGCTCCTGTTTTGTTTGTGAAGAAGAAGGATGGAAGTTTTCGGATGTGCATAGACTACAGGCAACTTAATAAGGTAACTATTAAGAACAAGTATCCTCTTCCTCGCATCGATGATTTGTTCGATCAGTTAAAAGGTGCTTGTACCTTCTCAAAAATTGATTTGAGATCTGGTTATCATCAATTGAAAATACGGGCAACGGATGTGCCAAAGACTGCCTTTCGAACCAGGTATGGGCATTATGAATTCTTGGTAATGTCTTTTGGGCTTACGAATACCCCTGCTGCTTTCATGAGCTTGATGAACGGGATTTTTAAGCCATATCTGGATCTCTTTGTCATTGTATTCATTGATGATATACTGGTATACTCAAGGAGCAAGAAAGAACATGAGGAGCACTTGAAAATTGTATTGGAATTGTTAAAAAACTTTATGCCAAATTCTCCAAGTGTGAATTTTGGCTAGATTCAGTGTCCTTCTTGGGACATGTGGTTTCTAAGGATGGAGTGATGGTGGATCCTTCTAAGATCGAAGCAGTGAAGAGTTGGGTAAGACCTACTAATGTTACAGAAGTAAGGAGTTTTGTTGGTTTAGCTAGCTACTACCGTCGATTTGTCAAGGGATTTTCTTCCGTTGCTTCCCAACTGACAAATTTAACTAAGCAGAGTGTTCCATTTGTGTGGTCGGACGAATGTGAAGAAAGCTTTCAGCAACTCAAGACCTTGTTGACTACTGCACCAATTCTTACCCTGCCAGTGGAAGGTAAGAATTTCATTGTTTATTGTGATGCATCCTATTCTGGTTTGGGTGTAGTGCTAATGCAAGAGAAGAATGTAATTGCTTATGCTTCGAGACAATTAAAGGTGCACGAACGTAATTATCCAACGCATGATTTGGAGTTGGCTGCGATAGTGTTTGCATTAAAGCAATGGAGACACTATCTATATGGGGTTAAGTGTGAAGTCTATACGGATCATCGTAGCCTACAATATGTCTTTACTCAGAAAGATTTGAATTTGAGACAGAGGAGATGGATGGAACTACTAAAGGACTACGATATCACTATTTTGTATCACCCAGGAAAAGCTAACGTTGTGGCAGATGCGTTGAGTAGAAAAGCAGGGAGCATGGGAAGCCTAGCTCACTTACAGGTTTCCAGACGCCCATTGGCTAGAGAGGTTCAGACTCTGGCTAATGACTTTATGAGGCTAGAAGTAAATGAGAAGGGAGGATTTTTGGACTGTGTGGAGGCAAGATCTTCCTTTCTTGACAAGATTAAGGGAAAGCAGTTTACTGATGAGAAACTGATCCGGATCCGAGATAAGGTGTTGCGAGGAGAGGCTAAAGAAGCAAAAATCGATGAGGAAGGTATTTTGAGAATTAAGGGAAGGGTATGTGTACCCCGCGTCGATGATTTGATTCACACTATTCTTACAGAGGCTCATAGTTCAAGGTATTCTATACATCCCGGTGCAACCAAGATGTATCGTGACCTAAAGCAACATTTTTGGTGGGGTAGGATGAAACGTGACATTGTCGATTTTGTTGCTCAATGCCCGAATTGTCAGCAGGTAAAGTATGAACACCAGAGGCCTGGAGGGACACTTCAGAGAATGCCCATTCCTGAATGGAAGTGGGAGAGAATTGCGATGGACTTCGTGGTTGGTCTTCCAAAGACAATGGGTAAGTATGACTCCATTTGGGTAATTGTTGACAGATTAACTAAGTCTGCTCATTTCATTCCGGTCAAGGTGACTTACAATGCAGAGAAGTTAGTCAAACTTTACATCTCAGAAATTGTTCGATTGCATGGAGTTCCACTTTCCATCATATCAGATAGAGGTACGCAGTTTACTTCTAAGTTTTGGAAAACATTGCATACTGAATTAGGTACTAGGTTGGATCTTAGTACTGCATTTCACCTTCAGACCGATGGTCAGTCTGAGCGAACGATTCAGGTTTTGGAGGATATGCTTCGTGCATGTGTGATAGAATTTGGTGGTCATTGGGATAACTTCTTACCCTTAGCAGAGTTCTCATACAACAATAGCTATCACTCAAATATTGATATGGCCCCATTTGAGGCACTGTATGGGAGAAGATGTAGGTCTCCCATTGGGTGGTTTGATGCATTTGAGGTTAGACCTTGGGGTACTGACCTTCTGAGGGAATCGTTAGATAAAGTGAAATGCATTCAGGAAAAGCTTCTAGCGGCTCAAAGTAGGCAGAAAGAATATGTAGATCGAAAGGTTAGAGACTTGGAGTTTATGGAGGGTGAGCAAGTTTTGCTGAAGGTTTCGCCCATGAAAGGGGTGATGCGGTTTGGTAAGCGAGGTAAGCTTAGTCCGAGGTATATTGGTCCATTTGAAGTTCTGAAGCGCGTGGGGGAGGTAGCTTATGAATTAGACTTGCCCCCAGGACTGTCAGGAGTGCACTCGGTATTTCATGTGTCTATGTTGAAAAGTTACCATGGGGATGGAAAACTACATCATTCGTTGGGATTCAGTTCTTCTTGATGAGAATTTGTCTTATGAGGAGGAGTCTGTTGCTATTTTAGATAGAGAAGTCCGCAAGTTGAGGTCAAGGGAGATTGCATCCATCAAGGTTGAATGGAAGAATCGGCCAATTGAAGAGTCCACTTGGGAGAAGGAGGCTGATATGCAAGAAAAATATCCACATCTCTTTACAGACTCAGGTACTCTTTCTCGCCCTTGTTTTCTCTTCCTGTGATCGTTCGAGGACGAACGATGGGTAAATTGATATCTATTGTAACGACCTGTTTAGTCGATTCGAGCAGTAGAGTTTAGTTTTGAAAATAACTAACTGTGTCGACGGACCACACGACGGACTGTCGTGGTCACGACGGATCGTCGAGGGTCTCCGTCCCAAAACACTTAAACTCTGAAAATTTGGGTACGGGGATCAACTCTCTGAACTTTGCGACGGAACTGCAGCACGGAGCGTCGTAGACACGACAGACCGTCACAGACCTTCCTACTGAAATTGAGTCTCAGAACTCTGTGACCACCCTGCAGGACGGACCGTCGCAGGCACGACGGGCCGTCACGAGCGACGTAACCTTGATTGGGTCGGATTTCTGCTAAAGTTTTTAAGGGGCGTTTTGGACTATTCATGTCTATAATTATGAAATTAGTGGGGTAAGTCTGATAATTTAATTACTTGGGGGTTAAAGGAGATAACCTTGAAATAAATAGTGGGTTACTTTTATCATCTTTTATACTTAATTATATGATAATTAGGGTAAAAGAAAAAGAGTTTGAATAAGGAAAAATAGAAAGAACAGAGAGAAGAAGGGAGAACGAACGAGTGAGAGAAGAGAGAACAAAGAGGAAAACAAGAAGGCTTTGAGAAGAAGCTTGCTTGATCGTGAATTCTTCGGTGGAGGTAGGTTATGGTTTATGCTATTTCATAGTAAACTCTAAATAGCGATTGATATGTATTGGGTGGTATTGTAAAGTCTTCTATATGCTTAATTGTGTTGTTGTATGTTGTGATTATGTAAATGGTGATGGATTATAATGATGATACTATGGAAATCTTAAAAACCTTAAATCCACCCTATTAATGATGATGCCTTGATATAAAAGAAGGCTTGATGAACTAAAAGGATGAGGTTAATGGATCGGGTGTCACGAACCGACACGTAGAATTAGGGGGTCGGGTGTCACGAACAGACACGTAGAATTAGGGGATCGGGTGTCACGAACCGACACGTAGAATTAGGGGATCGGAGTGTCACGTTCCGACACCAGGATGATAAAGAGAATGAATCTTGAATTATGTTATTATACTCAAATTTAAAGAACCTATTTTCCCAAATGAGTATGGTGTGGAGGCTTGAGTCCTCATAGATGTGCTTGGGTTGTGGCCAATGGTTATGGTACTTGTTGTTGTCACCTGTTGAGTATGGTAGTCGATTTTATGCCGATGATACCTACTCAGTACTTGTGCCTTGTACTGACCCCTACTTGTAATTTTCTTCTTTGTTATTTGTGGAGTGCAGCAAACGTGCCATCGACTTCAACTCAACCGCAACTCTAGCCAGTCTTCATCACGTCAGATTTCAGGGTGAGCTATTGTTCCTAGCTCGGACTGGATTCTCTCTCATTCATGTCTTGATGTCCTTGAAGTTCGTACATGGACCATCGGTTTACTTATTTTAGCTTCCTAGATACTCTTAGATTTAGTAATTTGAGGATAGATGTTCTTGTGGTGATGACTTCCAGATTTTGGGAATAATAAGTATTGAGTTTTTAGAAATTATTTAATCGATTTTCATAATGAGTTTTAAGTCTTCCGCATTATATTCTGTTTATTATGGTTGAAATGTTGGGGTTTAGATTGGTTGGTTCGCTCACATAGTAGGATAAGTGTGGGTGCAACTCGCTGCTCGTTTTGGGTCTTGACAGATAAAGTTGCTTGTGTTCTGAAAATTTAACAGAGAGTATTTATATATTTATCCTTTTTCTATTTAAATTTATAGAAAACATTTACATATGTATTTAATTAATATTACATAATTATCAAACATCTATGCATATATTAATACTAATAAGCTGGACAAATAATTTAGTGCACATAACCTTGTAAAGTAGATAATATGGATAAATAATTATATCTTCAAACAAAATAAAGTAATACCTCGCACTAGCATAGAAATATTTAAAATCTATAGTAAATATCGATTAAAAATTAAATTTATACTATATCAGCCACCCAAACGAACATGAGTACTAGGTTATATTTAGTTGAAAAGTTGGAGTAGATCTTATTATTATTATCTTCATTATTATTATTATTATTATCATTATTATTATTATTATTATTATCATTATTATTATTATTTTATTTAAAAAGACAAGAAAAAATAATTTTATATTTTCTTTAGTGAATGTGAGGGAATCCATAGATTTTGACACCCACGGTAACGAACACTAAAATGGTTGTAGTAATTTTCTCAATCCAACAACAAACAACAGAGAACAAACTAATAATTTTTTATTCATATGAAAATGCACAATTACAATATGAAGAACATGAATAATAATAGTAACGATAAAGAAGAAGGGATGATGGAACTAAGAGAGAATTAAGGATGAGAAGCACAATCTTTGTCAAATCATAATCATAATTCACATAAAACCTATTTTGTCCTCAAAAGACTCTATTTGTCAATCCAAATCCCACACATAACCACTCAATCTGGTATTAAACTTCTTTGCCAATAGTAATCTAGGCCCATTTACAGCACCCACCAGGTGAATACTTCTAGCCATCTAGCTAGTAGTTCGATTGCCCAAGACCCCTTGAAGATACTAGCTAGATTTTGAATAATATCTAATTCATTCAATATCAATTTTACATAGTTGTGATATATTGATGGTTTTGTATCAAACTAATTACTAGTATATTTTAAAATAAATTATAGGAGTGTATATTTTTTGCATACATGTTTCTGAATGATGAATATCATCTTATTTTTATAATATGTTATTTTAACTTGCATCTAAAGTGACAATATTTTCACATATAAAATTTAAAATAGCGAAAATTGACTGTTACATATTCAACACATGTACAACTCCTTAAACTTGTTCTTAAATTTTATTTTAGCACTTCAATTCAAGTTTGTTTCATTTTAACTCCAATTTTATTTTCCATTTTAACACAAAATGCTGACTTGAATAGTGTTGTCATCTCACCTTTAACAGGCGATCTCATTAATCTTAATATTTGGCATTCTACCTATTTATTTCCCCTATCTCTTCTTCTTTCCAATTCTTTTTTTATCTATTTTATTTTCTTACTTATTGCATCATAGATGCAAATACTTTAAATGGGTCGAACTTGAATTATAGTGTCGTTTCATTTTAGAAATAAGCTAGGGTTTAAGTGCAAGATTATGTAGAACTTTATGTACCTATTATTAAACAAACAAAACTGATTTTTACAGTGAATTTCGAAATTAAAAATCTAAATCTTGTATAAAAAAATGCCTAATGAGAAACACTAAAAAGTACTAAAATAGAAAAAGAAAAAAAGGCACCTACACAGCATCGGAAAAACTCCAAAGCATGGTTAAATGATTTGCTTACTAGCAACAACCAAAGCAATTTTAATAGAAGATTTTAGTCTTCAAATGTGACTTTTAGTCTTTAAATGGGAAGAAATCATTGACAAACTGCAGAAGGTTTCATTCTTCTAAGGGTGGAGATTTGGAAAAGAATTGTTGTATTGAAAGGTTTCTCCAAAGAGTAGGTTAAGAGACTTTGTTTATTTTGGAGAAATAATTACCGAAGTCTTTTTCACTTTTGGAGGGAAATAATTGCAAGGATCCGTAATAAAGTAGGGTTAACCTGGATGATATGGAGAAAATAAAACACATGGTGATAGCAGATATGTAGTGCTTGTCCAACACGCACATAACAATTATGTGAGATAAAAAGAAGTGCTAAAGTGAAACGTAAAAATTGGAGTTGAAGGGTTAAAATGGGGTTGAGTGTCAATGAAATTTAAGGACAAAGGAGTTTTACATATGTTTGGCCTAAGGGCTGGGGCTAACTTGGGACGTCTGGAATGTATGAAAACCACTACAGGCGCCATATGCAGCGAGGAATCAAACCCATCCCAATTGAACTAGGTAAGCTTTCCTGTACCATAGTCACTTAATAAGGTACCTCATCTCGGTACAAACGTGCACATTTCACAATGATATGAAGAACTCACTTGATGCGTCTTCGCGGAGCTTCCTAAGAGAAAATAAACCAAGTTCTCATATTAAAGAGTCATATATATGTACAAGTTAAGTTATCAGTGCCTGTTAATAATTCAGGCCAGGCACAATCACTACTGTGAAACTATATTTTAAAAAGAACTCTAGCCCTAATGATACTTTCTAATTTCTATATCAAAGTTGTCTGCATCCTTGACCGACTCAAATAACAGAACCAAAGGCAAGCTGGAATTGAGCAGTATCTATTGGCTTTGGATTAGAAGCATTAGCAAGACCTCCAAGAAGTTTAAGAACATCAGCAGTATCATCAAGGTAATACTTGGCTTTGCTTGGCTTCTGCCCGACGGTGCAGGCAAAGATGTCAGGGGCAGCATTGACCAACGAACTGGAAATAGTGCTTAATATGCTCTCAAACATGTCTTCATCCGACCTGTCATCTCCAATGCACATCACAAAATCAGGCGGTTTCCCCCCATCAACCATCATAGAGAGAACTTTCACTGCAACTAATCCTTTGGTAACACCCTGCAAGTCAAATAAAGAATTCAAAACTTCTGAACAGCATTATGCAACATGATTGTGCTGGCATTAGTTAGAAGAGGAAGGGTTACTTGCGGCTTGACTTCAACAATATGTTGACCCCTCTTAACAACTGCAGGTTCATTTGCAAGTACACTTTCCAAATGATCCAACAATTCCTTTGCCTGACAGGAGCCGAAGTCAGGGTCTGCATCATAATGGTGCCACACCAATGCACTCTCTTTAGATTCTATATATGATCCATCAGTTGCTTCTGTGTAAAGTTGCATCACAGGTTCCGCAATTTCTTTCCATTCAAGATCAGAATCTAAATGATCCCATTCAGAAGTTTTACAATCCCTGCAATGAGAGAAAACAATAGAGACCATGTTGTAGATGAATGTGTAAAAAAATAAAAATAAAACAAAACCTGAACACAAGTTCCAAATGAGAAACTACAGTCCAACTGCAAAACAAGGAGGACTATCTGACGACAAGTATAAATGTAACCCTAAGAATACAAGATGATTAGGTCTTTACCTTATGAAGTACCCATGCTCAGCAGCTATTCCAAGCCTTTCGCATGGTGCAAGCCACTCGCATAATGAAGTCCTTCCTCTGCCACTAACTATATACACGGTGTTTTTAGGGTCATTACTTAGAGCATTCAAAAGAGAAATAACTTCGGCACTTGGAGCTTTAACCATACATGACTGAGGTACAACAGTACCGTCATAGTCCAAAAATATAGCCCTTCTCTGAGTCCTCCTGTATGAGGAAACAATGTGATCTAAGGACAACTTTCTAAAGCTTGGTGAAAGTGCAATAACTCTAAAACCTAGGCCCAGGCCAATGCCCCAGCAACGCTTACTATAGTGATCTTGGCATGCTCTCTCCAAATCTTGCATGAAACTACGAGCCCAATAAGCTACATCGTGAGAGCTCACATAGCGGTGGTGCTTCTCATGACGTAGTTCTTTCTCAGAATTCGTCATTGTAATGGCAACATTCAAAGCCTCAGCCACAGCTTCAATATCCCATGGATTTACCCTAATTGCCCCACTCAACGATGGTGAGCAACCAATAAATTCAGACACAACAAGCATGCTAGTTCTAGGAGAATCAGCTTTGATACCCATAGCTTCGTCCATACCAGGAGAGCCTTGCCTACAGACAATATACTTGTAAGGCACTAAGTTCATCCCATCCCTCACTGCATTGACTATGCAACATTCAGCAACAGCATAGTATGCGGTCTTCTCATATCGAGCAACAGGACGATCAATCAAAATTACAGGCTCATAATTAGAAGTACCATAAATTTCATTGATTCTCTGGGCAGTTGAATAGGTCTCCCTCTTTGCTTCCTGAACATCCTTTCCAGAGCTACGAGCAGGATTTACTATTTGGACAAGAACAAGTTTACCCTGCAAATCCTCTTGCTGCTGTAGAAGGTGTTCAAAAGCTAGTAATTTCAAACTAATACCTTTAAAGATATCCATATCATCCACACCAAGAATGACTTTCTTCCCTTTGAACTGCTCTTGAACTTCTTTAGCTTTAGCAAATGTAGAAGAACGATTCAACACAGACTCAAGTCGACCCATATGTATGCCTACTGGAAGAATTTTAATGTAAACTGTACGACCAAAATAATCAAGTCCGATGTGACCTCGCTTAGATTCATAATCTAGACCTAGCATTCTACTACAGCATGACAGAAAATGACGTGCATAATCAAAAGTATGAAAACCTATCAGGTCGCAGTTTAATAATCCTTTTAGAATTTCATCCCTAACTGGGAGAGTCCGGTAAATTTCTGATGATGGGAATGGGCTATGAAGAAAGAACCCAAGCTTCACTCGATGGTACCTCTTTCTTAAGAATGTGGGAAGAACCATGAGGTGGTAATCTTGAACCCAGATATAATCATCCTCGGGATTAACCACTTCCATAACCTTATCAGCAAATATCTTGTTTGCAGAGACATAAGCTTGCCACAGCTGACGGTCAAAACGATCTGCATGGTCTGGGCACATTGGGAGCATGTAGTGAAAAAGAGGCCACAGTTGTTGCTTACAGAAACCATGATAAAACTTTTCCTGGATTTCACAAGGTAGAAAGGTAGGCACACACTTGTACTCCTCAAGTAATCGCTGTGTAACTTCCTCCTGTTCACTAGGCTCTACATCTACCTTGAGAGAACCCACATAGATAACCTCAGTTTCAGGTGAAAACCCATCCTTCAGTTGTAATAAAAGCGAATCCTCGTCCAAACTAAAGCACCACTTTTCAGCTGTTGTATCCCTTTGAGCATGCAAAGGCAGCATGTTTGCAACAATAATCTTTCGCTCATGACAAGCAGATGACATACTATCTGAATCGCCATCATTGCTGCGACAGCCATCAGAAATTATCCCGGGAACAGTCATCATACGCGGAAGTGCTCTAGGAGTCTGATGTATATCCAGTATGTCCTCAGATGCCAAGTCAAAAAAGTTTGCACTAGATCTTGATGCCATGTCTTTGAAGTAGAACTTAGCTTACGTTATATCATACAAGTTCTGCTGAGATATGTGAAACCAAAGGAAAGTGTGCCCCAGTAATTGCTGAATCAAATTTTCCTGCAGTCTACATAACCACAAAAAAAGAAATTTTTAAGTCTAGATGATTCCAGCGGATGATGTCAAACATGCCAAAAACAAAAGGCTAATAGAATTGTTGAGCAAGAATAATCTCAAAATAATTACTACACGTTTGTGAAAACATTGTCAAAGAGGAGAAACCCGATTCCTAACTACCCTATCCCAAGTATTCATCCCAATTAGACAATTTGAGATGAAGTGAAATATAATCTTCAGTACTCAACGGTTCTAATGCCTTTATAATGAATATTCCAAGTTGACAAATACAACATACAGAAGATACAAATACAATCCCATTTTAACAGGTAACAGTGATGGGTTAAGCATAGATACATACAGATTGAACAAAAATTTTCGGAATGTGATGGCATTGAAAGTTCACGACAAGCACATGGCTTTTTACAAACAATTGCCACCATGTAGCAATCATGGTAGTTCTTGAGCTGAAAAGACTTCGAGTTCTGGAAGGAATAAACAATTTCAATTCTATTATTTCCTGTGTCGGATACACTGGATAGAAGGCTGCGAAGGGGTTCAGGAAAGATAAACAATAAGGATGCCACTTGAAAACCAGATGACAGGCAAGTTCAGGTGCATTATTTATTGCCTTTAACTTTTCAGATTAAAAGAAATGATAAACATGCCAAAGCTGCTTCAAAACAACAAGGACAACTTTTCCTCTCAATTTTTTTTATTTATTTATTAAGGGGAAATGGAGAGGGGATTACAAGGTTGGGTATCATACCCTCACCAACAAGTTGGGATTTTCATAGCAAACCAACTGAGCTACTAAGTCTCACCGACAACTTCTCTTGCATTCCTTAGTATATAATTCAAAGTAGAAACCTCAAAACTTAAACCCAAGGGAGTCATGCAGCAGTCAATGAAAAGGGATGAATATTATAGCAGGGTTAGGGCTCAAATGCTGTCCGAGGCAATATAGAAAACTTTTTCAACTGCCCAAACTTTGGTGGATAGAGTTAACCAGTATATATGTTGGTGCGCCGTAGCAGGTATTGTGAAACAGTCGAGGTGTGTGAACCGTTTCGGATACCACCATTATAAAAAAAATTGTTTTCCAAACCAACAACATCCCTTCTACTTTCCAAAATACAAAAGATCTCCCAAAATCCAATTGATAAGGACTATAAAGAGAAAGATTTCACATTGGTGACGAACAATAAAAACATCACCTAACAACACCTATCAAAAAAAGAAAGCAAATAAAAGATGGACCAACACCAACTGTTATTACGTAATGGACCTTTCTATTCCAATACTATATCCGAAAATTGTCAATGACTATTGGAACTGTTTGAATCAAATAGATACCATATGACCAACCCACAAGGACTTTATTTCGGAAGAGACTACTAATTGCATAATACACCACCAATAGTATCTACGCCTTTTTACTCTCTGAGCTCCCAAGTGATACTTGGGATTTCCCCCAAATAGCATAAGAGTCCATACTTTGGATTAATAAGATAGTTATAAAGTCGAAGGATTTCACATCACAGAACAATCGGTTAACATCAGATTAGTCTTGATTATTTATGGACTTTCTCTCTCAGCTCCCAAATTGTTCTCATGAGTTCTCTTCAACCCAATTTCAGGTACGAAACAAGCTATATGGTCAAACTACAAAGCTTTCACTGCGAAGAAGACTACTAGAGTCCAGACCAATAGGCAATAATATACCACTTTGCATACTTTTATGTTAGTTTCCTAAGTGTTGACATGGTTTTGTCTAATAAGCGCATTTACCCAAACGGGTGGAAGCAGATACTACACAAAATGGGGAAAAAAAAAAACTATCCTTGGTTCTCTCTTATCAGGTAGAAATGTGTCACATTGACTGTCAAATATGGTGTAGCGCTTATATCAAGTTTAGTAGATACGGATTAAAGTTATACTGCCTTTGTTATTATCAATTATCTAAATAACGATAAAACAGTCAGTAGGTACAACACGCTGAACTAGAGAACAAGTTGGCACTGGTTTTGCACGGAGATGGTACTGTAAGTCTGTCTCTCTTTTCTCTTTCTTTCTTGGCAAAGGTAGTTCAAAACAGACTTTTGGCTTACTAAAAATAGGCTAGAGGAGGAGAGTGACCAAACCAGAAAATTTCTCCAAGGGAAGGGAGCATTGGCAAAGTGAACCATATAATTAGGGTTGGAAGCAATTGCTAATATGTACGACAGGCAACAACTACCTAATGAACCTGAACAATAGTGCTGCAATTTAAAACCTAGAATGGACACCATAAGTATACAAAAATGTTATGGCCTAGAGCGAAGTGTAGCCAGGACAGAAACCATGGATGGACCATATGAACCCCGATACACCAAACAAAGAATATATTTTCAAGATCCCCACACCCAGATCTTTCCATTTTAGAAGTTCAAATAGCATGCTGGTTCACGCTAGGCTCACCTCGCCTTTTTCTCATGCATCAACTGCACTTTTTGCAGCATTAATTGCAACCAAAGAAAATCACTCGACGAGAAAATACAGATAGTAGTGTCTAATTCCATAAAACAAGATTCTTTTGTGTGTGATCACCATGGGTGTTTTAAACCTCAACTGGATATTACTTGGAATATGTATATTAGGTTTTGCTGGATATTAGCTAAAATAGAATTAAATGCCTGATCACTTTTCCTGGACTATCCAATTTGACATTTGTCACATTATGAATAGTATTAATTTTACTTTTAAGGTGTCGAATTCTATCATAGTTTGATAAATTATTCAGTTTTGTCGGGTCGATGAGCACAGATTACTAATATTAGGTTTATCGGGTCGACACACACTTCTAAAACTTAGGTGCGTCCTGTCGAAGCATACAAACTACTTAAATTAGGTTTGTCTGGTCAAAGCATACAAACTACCTAAATTAGGTTTGTCTGGACGAAGCATACAAACTACTAAAAACTTTTGCTGCTACCAACGGATCAATCTGCTTTGACATGATTGTTGTTTCGAATTTATACGTCTACCTCAAAACTTTTGAAGGTTCCCAAATTGGAGAAATCCTTTTCATCAACTCATTAATGAATTTCTTAACATGCATTATAGAGCATAAATCTTTCCATCGTAACCTGTGGAACTTCTATTAGACAGTAACACTTTCTTCTCCTATAAGGGTATGCAGGTTTACGTGCATGGGCGTGCATGATTCAAACTCTCGTGCATGATTCAAACTCTCAAAGTATAATGACATAAAATACTCCATTGATTATTCTCTAGGTACTTCCTTATTCCCATTTTCTCTTAACCAATTTTTTTTTTTTGAGAAAGAAATCTCTTATCCTAATTTTTCCAATGCCTAACAAACAGATGGATGACATACTTCTACATAATTACTTTCATGAAGGTACAAATAAATGTGTCTATGTTATGCCAGACATGCTCCTTTAGTGCTGGTAGGCCATGGATTCTAATTAAGGAAATATCCTCTTTGCATAAATGCAATGGGAGCTATCTACAATACATGCCCACTCTCCTCCTACACTACACCAGCATGGTAGCACTTTATGCATGGCATGAACTTTGATGGAAGGTATTAGAGAAAATAGTGCATTTATCAGTTTTGATATTACTCATCCCTTGTTCGGTACAATTTTCAACCAATGTACAACTGATGCTTGTGACACACCCTTTTTGGTAGTATCCTGTGTAATGTGTATAAGTTATAACTAATACGTAGCAAACCATGGTATTAGCAATAAAAGGATTTTTAGTACAGGCACAGGCATAGTTAAAGACACATGCCCTGGAAGTGTACAAAGCTAAAGAATGCGGAGGGTATTTTTTAAACAAATGATGCTTTTTAGAAATAATCTATGTACGATGTTCATTTTTAATACACCAAACTATGCCGTGGATAAAAAATAATATCAGCATTACTAATCCAGATTCCATCCTATACATAACTATCTTATAAACCCTCACCAAGCGATCCCTACTTCAATAGTTTTCATTTAAATCATATTGACATTTATTTACTTTCACGACTCATTACACATTTTTCCATTAGCATACACTTGAGAGCGTTTGACGTGAGGCATAAGGTATAATAATTCCAAGAAATAATAAAGGATTAGTTAATCCCATGATAACCTATTCCCCACCAATCGACCCCTTAGTGGTACAATTCAATGTCATGATGTATGAAAAAATAGAGGGAGAAGGCATGTAAAAAAAAAATTCACAAATCTAACCTAATTAAGAAAATACCCAAGGACATATCTCAAGGTTCTGTGAAATAACCATTTAATGCTGAGAGTTTCATATCCAGGCAAAACATTTTAGCTCCTCTTAGAATTCAGAGTAAGAGAAGCAAAGAATCAGAAAATGGGAAACGTAAACCACTGGCGAATTGGAATGAAATTTTCTTTTTTTTTTAAAAAAAAAAATGAGAGAGAAGCTAACACTCAATCAAAAAAAAAAAAAAAAAACACAAAGAATTTGTTTTTAAATTGATTTTATCAAGTCAAGATACAGCTAAAACCATGTAATAAATGAATGAACGATGAACACATTAAGCTAACAAAAAAATTCTCACCTTAAATTCAAATTAGGTCAAATTAAAACCCTTCAAAAGGACTCAACAATTTCTCGAGAGAATCAATATAAATCAGCTCACTAAAATTATCACTTCCAGTGAACGCTCTTCAATCTACACACAGCTAGAAATCAATCATCTGGTTTATCGTAAAACTCACCAAAAAAAATTAAAAAGTATATTTAAAAAAAAGAAGAAGCTGAACTCAATTTCAATTTCCCTTTAATTCTCTGCAACAATTTTCTCATCAAATAATCAGTTAAAAACATTAATTCAACAGAAAAAAAAAGAAAAGGAAAAGCAGATCAAAGGAGAGGAAGGTCCTTACATATAAAACATGCAATTCCGATGACCGGAAAACTAATGCTGACGTCACAAACCGATGAATTCCGAAGAGGTCAAGGTTATCAGATACATAAAATCTACAGCTAAAACCAAAAAACACCGAACCGACGAGTTTTATTCGAACTTTCAACAGAAGAAACCGTAAGAGAGAGAGAGATCAGAGGAGTAGTAGTATTTTTTCTGGAGAGAGGAAAATGGATAGTGATAAAGCCAAATGAGGATATATGAGTATTTGACAATGATATATATAGTATAAGTGTTGTTGCACAAAGTACCACGTGTTCATGTTTACGTGTAAGAGGAGAAAAGATTGTTTCTACTCTCTACTACTAAGGAGGTTTTACCTTAGTTACAAACTAACCATGGTTCCACATAAAATTTCTTAATTTTCTTTTCTTCGAACCCTCTCCACAAATTGCCATCTTATTACCATATTATTACTACTATAACCTTACCAACTTATATTATTTTGTTTCTTTTTTGTTTGGGTTTGGAAGTAGACCTAGGTTGAGTGGAGCTAGCCAGGGTCCAAGGGGGTTCAAAATCTTTTTTGACGGAGAATTATATTATTTGTATGAGGAAAATATACAAGTAAAAAATTATTTTAAAAAATTGTGGATAAATGATAGAAATTACATATTTTTAAGGAAAAATTATCATTTGTCATTTATAAGTTTATAATTAAAAAAATCCCTCAAATGATACAATAATATAAGTGTTGATACATTAATCTGATACGCGATATACATTAATCATTAAGTATGATTCATTACATTTTATACATGATACACTAATCTAATGTACATTTTATACATGATATATTAATCGATGCGCAAGATACATTAATCTAATGCGCCAGATACATCATTTGATGTGCGAGATACATTAATTTAGTACGCTGATACATTAATAAAATGAGATTTTTTGGGGATTTGTAAAACTAATAGGGGATAATGGTAATAAGAGAACTTAAAGGTGAGATTTATATTATTTATCCTTTTGTTTTGGGTAATAGGATCTTTGTTAGTTAAGGTGTGTTTTTGGTATTTCATTATCTAAGGGATACTTGTGGGTTATTCGTATTTATATATATATGTATAGTAGATGTTGAACTTTTTTTTTATCTCTTCAAGTGTTTTTTTTATATTGCAATTTTTTTAGTGGAAATTATGATTTTGCTATTGAGCAGTTCGTCTATTGAGTAATTCGGTTCGATTTGATCTTTGTATTATTTCATTATATGAACTTGCAAATTATATAATTAGACTAAATAAGTAAATTTGGTCAGGTTTCAATAATTCAATTTTGGATTAATCAGATTAATTATGTGATATTTTTCAGTTTTATAAGTTAGCTTTCTTCTTATTGAAAAAACCTGGACAAAAAACTTAAGCATACAAATTAAGTACATTAATAACCATTATATAGTAATAAATATATTTATTCACCAACATAGCAATAGTTTCTTTTTTCAAAAATAGGAATTAATATACAAAAATGTAGCGTAGTAATAATCAGCCGTGATTTTCTACCATTCTCTAATATTTTCAATACTTTTACCTTTCATGATTTACTCAGATAAGTTATCTGTTCTCTCACCAAAAAGTTTTTTTACTTAACATAAAACTCTCTTTTTCCCTATTCTAATCGATGTTCAACTATAGCAACAATTTTTCAATTCTAATTCAACACAACGGATGATGAGACGTATCAAATTTTATAAATCATGATTGAATTTGTGTTTTTTTTTATTGAATTTGTGTTTTTTGATGTGATTATTTTACTTATTTTATTTAATATATTTGATTTTTTTCATGATCTTTATCTTGTAATCAATTAGGTTGGTATATGTTCTTGTGTTATAGACGGCATTAGGCGTTTAGTTGTTAAATTTTAGTTTGAAATTTGACCATACTAAGATTGAATATGACGGTGTATTTGAGGTCGTTTAAAAATCAGTTTTATGGATTGAATTTTGGTAGATTTAGTGGTATAAATGATTGTGTATATTACGTTGTTACTAAACAACAAAATCTGTGATTATTTTTTGGTATTTGTTTTGATTTACTTTGTAGGGCTTTTAGGTTGATTTCAAAAATCAAATTTTGTGGTTTTATTTTTATAAATAATTCGATAAAAAAGATGGTCAATTTAAATTTGTGTATAAACGTCAAATTCCATGAATATTTTTGGAAGATTATTCAGTATAATTGATAGTGTACCCAATCACGTGGTGCAATTGATATTGTATATTATGTTTTCAATAATCACCAAAATTCGTTAATTTTTTTTGTGTAATTTTTATATTTTAGATAGTATGTAAACACTAACATTCGTTGTGTTTTGGGATTTTCAAATACAACAAAATTGATGATTTTATTTTGGTAAATGATTTAATAAAAATGATGGAT
Source organism: Solanum chilense (assembly GCA_032847665.1). Lineage (NCBI taxonomy): Eukaryota > Viridiplantae > Streptophyta > Magnoliopsida > Solanales > Solanaceae > Solanum > Solanum chilense. The sequence goes on from CM064966.1 coordinate 18,512,130, forward strand.
TCGGCTCCTCTTCATTTTTTTTTCCATTTTTTTCAAGTTTGTATTTGAATTAATGACACGTGTCACAGATTAAAATAAATGGTTAAGATTTAATTTTTCATAGTTAACCTCTAATCCATATTTAGTTAATAAATACATTATATATCAAGTATTAAAATTATTACAATCTCACAATCTTGCAACATATTATCTTGTCCATAAATATAGAATTTCTTCCTTTTTTTTAATCGTAGAATCTTTTTTTTTCGTTTATTTAATATTTTTATTGTAATCTTTTGTTAAAAGCATATTTATCCGTGATTAATAAATTATCTAGCGATAATCAAACCATTTTAACAAACTAATTTCAATTTCATAATAAGATTACAAATACGGTGATACTGTTAGGATCGAATTCACGCACACACACTAGATGAATGAAGAACACAAGAACTTTCAAGAGAAAGAGATGAGAGATCTAGAGAGAGAAAGAGAAAACTCAATATTTCGTGGTAACACCCCGTGAGTAAACTTCCATTATATTAATAAATCAGAGTATTTTTGGTTACAGAGAATAAATAGGAAAGCCTAAAATAGAGAATAAATAGGAAAGCCTAAAATAGAGAATAAATAGGAAAACCTAAAATTAATCAGGCTCCAGTACCTAACAATTCTCCCACTTGGAGACTGACTCAGTCATTCAAAAAATACATTCTCAAAAAAAAAATCTCTTCATCATCAACATCTGTAGCAACAACTACAGAAGACCAACCGAGGTTTTACATAACCTTAGTTTCCCAACATCAACACATTTCGTCAACATGTCTTCCGGGTTCTTTGCACCCTCTATCTTTTCCAAGCACATATCACCATCCTCCACTGCCCTGCGAATGAAATGGTATCGCCTTCTGATGTGCTTTGTCTTCGAATGATAGACTGGATTTTTCACCAACTGTATGACACTTTGGCTATCTAAGTAAAGAATCTTCTCGCTCTACTTCTTTCCCAATTCATCAAGATAATCTGCCAGCCATATCATCTCTTTCCCAACTTCAGCTATTGCCACATACTCAGCTTCAGTAGATGAAAGAGAAACACACTTCTGAAGCCTGTACATCCAACTCACTGTTGTTCCACCTATGGTGTAAATGTACCCGGATGTACTCTTGCTCGAGTCAACATCCCCACCAAGATCAGCATCCACAAAACCCTGTAGAGTCACCTTGCCTTTGCCAAAACAAAGTAAAGTACTGGATGTACCTCTCAGATATCTCAGAAGCCACTTCACAGCTTCCCAATGCTCTTTCCCAGGGTTCTCCATGTACCTGCTAACAACTCCCACTGCATGTGCTATATCAGGTCTAGTGCAGACCATAGCATACATCAAACTACCAACTGCTGAAGCATATGGAACAAGTGCCATGTGATCACTCTCCTCGGCAGTCTTGGGTGACTGCTCCTTTGACAATTTAAAGTGATTTGCCAATGGAGTAGTCCTGGGTTTAGCATCATTAACCCTGAATCTGCTCAGCACCTTCTCAATGTACAACTCCTGAGATAGATTTAAAGTGCCAGCAGATCTATCCCGAGAAATCTTCATTCCCAAAATCTGCTTCGCTGGACCCAAATCTTTCATCTCAAACGCTGCAGACAACCTTGTCTTCAGATTGTTAATCTCCCTCATACTAGATCCTGCAATCAACATATCATCCACATACAAGAGTAGAAAGACATATGAATCAGTGTATTTCTTGAAGTAACAACAAAGATCCTTTTCAGCTTTGCAGAATCCACTCTTGGTCATGAAGGAGTCAAACTTCTTGTACCACTGCCTTGGTGCTTGCTTTATTCCATACAAGCTCCTAGTGAGCTTGCACACCATGTATTCCTTGCCTGGAACCACAAATCCTTCCGGATGCTGCATATAGATCTCTTTGTCCAGATCTCCATGTAAAAATGCTGTTTTTACATCCATTTGCTCTAGATGCAAATTCTCCGATGCAACAACACTCAACAGAATTCGAATAGAGGTTAACTTCACAACAGGAGAGAATATTTCAGCATAATCAATACCTTTCCTTTGTGAATATCCTTTAACCACTAAACGAGCCTTGAACCTTCTTTTGTCATCTGGTTCAGTCTTGATTCTGAACACCCACTTGTTCAGCAAAGCTCTCTTCCCTGTAGGTATCTCAGTCAAAACCTATGTGTCATTCTTCTCAAGTGACCTCATCTCATCATCCATGGCTTGCTCCCACTTGATCGAATCCTCCACCTGTAGGGCCTCATCAAAAGACTCTGGTTCCCCCTCATCAGTCAGCAATAGATAGTGTAATGAAGGTGAATACCTATCTAGTGCCCTGATGGATTTGGATGATCTCCTTAACACCTGAGTGTAACTTGCTCCACTTCAGATTCTTCAGTAGGAGTTGGTTGAGTATCTGCTTCGACATCTCTGGGGTTACTCTTCTCCAACTCAACCTCAACTCCCACTTGCTTTGTAATCTCTAGAACCTTCTGCTCTTTGTCCTTGTACAAGACTGTTTTATTTTAAAAATACTATTATTATGTTTAAAAATGGGAGAACTTGACTATGTTTCGAAAAATCAATTAATCTTATTATTTAAGAAAAATCAACTTTCCAAATCACGGAGTCGCCACTTGATTTTTGATAAAATCAAGAAAAAATTTCAAAAGATTTAAAAACAGATAAAAATCGATTGAAAAGGGTTCGAAGTTCAATGTACATCCCGAGAAGGTATTAGGCACTCGGAAAAACCCCCTTTTTTGGTGAGGTAAGGCACCTCCCACTTTCTGCTAGAGCAAAAATGAAAGACCGCTAACTTGCGGTTGACCGGCGATTTGACTAAATGACTTTTTAAAATTTAATTTTTACTTAAGTAAAGAGAAAATTCATTTTAATATTTTTTATTTCATTTTTATTTATTTATTCCTAAAGGGAGATATTTAAAGGGAATTAATTTAAGGAAAACTAAATAGTGATAAAAGTAAATAAAATAAAATAAGTAAATAAAGTAGTAAAATTTAAAATAATGAAAAATGGCTACCCTTTAGGAGATTATTAAAATTCTACCAAAATATTAAATAATTCAAACAAATGATAAATAAAGAGAAAGTAATATTTGAACTTGGGCTTGATTGCCCAAGTTCTTTCATTTGGGCTTTGGCCCACCTGTCCTAAACTAATTCTTATAATTGGGCCTTCTTCAAAACCTGCAGAAACAAATGGCCTTTGGGCCTGTTAATAAAAAAGGGTTGAAGGGCCCTGGCCCAATTCCCTGAAAAGAGGCATAAAGCATACAAACGATGTATACTGTTGTATACAGTGTATATCTGATCCATTTTTAGACCTTTTGAACCCTGCACTTGTTTGAGTACATATTTTCCGCTATTTCCTCTGTATTTCCACATTGCTCTGCGTATTTGTAACTGTATCATTTTTATTTTTTATCTTTTAAACTTATTTAACAAGTGTATATTGTTGCCCAACAATGTATACTAATGTACACGGGCTGCACCCTATGTCCGTATCCTTTACCTATTTCCGTATTTTATATAAAATTGGCGTCCCTGTACGTTAACCTGCAATTCACATTTTTACACATATTTAAGGTATACCGTTCCTGTATATCAGTGTATACAGGCTGTATATCAGCCTGTTTTTCAACTTTCGGAAGTTGAAAGTTCCCTTTCAGCAGTTTATTTTCACTGCTATCAACCCAGATTTCAAATGTGGCCTCCTGTACGTTGTTTGGCCCGTATATCAATGTATACACTGTGTATATAGCTGGTATACAGCTTTCTGCAAATTCGATTTTTCAGCACTGAAGCTGCTGGTTTCGCAACCTGTACGCCAGTTTTGAGGAATCTACGACTCGAGGAGAATGTTTTGAACCTTCATGGCTCAGCGAGGAATGCGAGAATGGAATCCAAAGTGGACTCGAATCGATGTCACACAAGAAAACAAAACAAAAAAGTTAGCAAGGTTGAATGACAACATCTAAAAAGAAGAAAGAAAAAAAAAAGATTTCACCTTCTTCGGGGCAGCGAGCTGGAGACGAAACGAGCAGGGGAGGCAGCGAACACCCAAGCTTGACGTTAAACTCGGACATCTATGTATATCCTATATGTGTGTCTTTTATGCTATCAATATTTCTTGCACAAAATTTTCTAAGAAAATGATGAAATTTTCAAAAAAAAGAAGACCCCCCTCCTCCTCTCTTTCCCTCTTCTTCTTTCTCTTCCTCCCAAATTTTCTCCCAACCAACCCTCTCTCTTTTTCTCTTTCTCTCTCAAAGAAACCTCTAAAAAACACAACCTCCAAAAAAAACCAACCCCCTTTTGCATCTCCTCTTCCTCCTCTTTTATAAACCAAATTATGGCCAAAAGAGGGGGAAAATGTTTAAAATTGAATTTTGAATTTTTGAAATTTTGAATTTTGAATTTTAAAAGGGGTAAGGTTGGAGGGAAAGGGGAAAAAGGGAATTGGGTTGGGAATTAATTAAGTTAGTGGGTTCGGTAGGGAAATAAAGGTGGACTGGAAATAGGGGGTGGGCCTGGAATTAATTGGGTTGCTGAAGGAGCGGATGGGCTGGAACTGAAATAGAAGTAAAGTGGGCCTGCGAATTAGAAGGGAAATTGGAACAAGACATGGGCCCGAATCTGATTTTTGGAATGGATCAAAGGGCAAAGGGGTTGAATTTAAAGATGACCCATTTTAGTTAAATCAAATTGGCTAAACCTTAAAAAAAGAATTTGTATTAATTAATCAACGAGCTTCTTTAATTTAGTAATATAATTTTTTAAATTATAAAATAGTGATTCAAATATAACCATAATTTAAACTAAATTAGCTAAATAGAATACTTACTAAAATTTAAAATATTTTGAGAAATAATCGTAAAATTTAAAAAAACTAATTATTTTTAAATTGTTTGGAAATTTAAGAAGCTCGAGAACTAATTTATACCAGGGAGGGTCGAAATTGGGTGTCAACAGCTGTCCCTCATTTTACTTGGATTGATGCAAGCAATTTGAGGAAAATGAAATTGACCAATCCAATTTTGACCAACCCCATTCATCTTTAAGGAAAGGATTTGGCAAAGGTTTTAGGAATTATGTCCGAACCCTTGAAACGGGTTTCCTACATATCTCAGGCTATATGAGAATCTAGGCCACTTGTAGTTCGATAAGCTTAATTTAACGTACGATTTTGAAAAAATTCAAAAACCACCTCGATACCGAATTATGAATGTATCGAAATGCTCGAGAATAAAATTGGAGAGCGAATGTTGGAATACAGCCGAGTTTTCAACATTGAATCCGCCTACATATCCTTAAACCTTCAGGAATCAGGCTGTGTGTAGTTCGACTCGATCGGTTGAAAAGGAAATCTATTATGCTAGATAACCTTCGGTTTCGGACAAGTGACAAATTAAACGAGTATGAAAAAGAGGCTTGTAACCTCTTAGCCATGAATGTGGCGCGCTTCACACCCATAATTAAGAGCTTACACGGACATAATTTCCAAAGCTCTTGGCGGATTGTCACTCAGATTGGAAACTTGCTTCCGGTAAATCGAAATTTTCGGATGCAAGACTGAAACTGACAAAACTAAAGAAAAACCCACATGCCTTAAGATAGGGGTGTGGTTTGATTGTGGTGGAAGTCGTTCCTCTGCTCGCGTCCTAAGAGTTTGACATTCCTCTTTGGACTATGTCCCAGTTCGCTGCTAAGAAAAAGTTCCACGTTGTGCTGCATCTTTTTTATGTCGTCCGCACCATGTCGACACTTCATTGTTATCCTCAATATTCGACATCGACTCGATCGGTCTGACGTACAGCAAATAAAGCTTATGTCTGGCGTTTGCAATATAATATTCAATGTACTCTTCATTTGATGTTAAAATAAATAAATGCTGATATGATACTAGTATTTCTTTTGACGTCGTCTTTGATGTTCTTCTTGATGTTTACTTTTATCAAAATAAAAGAATGTAGTTGAGGCCAATGGATAAATATCCTTCTTGAGATACACGATTTCCCTTTCTTTATCCGTGTATGTCTTCTTGTGGGGTATGAATATCTTCCCGCGATACCTAAATTCTTGCGAGGTGTAAAATCTTCTCGCAATGCACAACTTTCGGCGAGGCATGAAATCCTCTCGCGATGTGATGTATAAATTTTGACGAGGCATGAAATCTTCTCGTCGTGCATAATTATTGACTCGCAATGCATGATTTCCGCGATGCATGATTTTCTGTGATGCATGATTTTTGCGAGGTATAAAGTCTTCTCGCGATGTATAAATTTTGACGAGGCATGAAATCTTCTCGTCATGCATAATTATTGACTCGCGATGCATGATTTCCGCGATGCATGATTTTTCGCGATGCATGATTTCTGCGAGGTATAAAGTCTTCTCGCGATGCATAAATTTTGACGAGGCATGAAATCTTCTCGTCATGCATAATTATTGACTCGCGATGCATGATTTCCGCAATGCATGATTTTCCGCGATGCATGATTTCTGCGAGGTATAAAGTCTTCTCGCGATGCATAAATTTTGACGAGGCATGAAATATTCTCGTCGTGCATAATTATTGACTCGCGATGCATGATTTCCGCGATGCATGATTTTCTGCGATGCATGATTTCTGCGAGGTATAAAGTCTTCTCGCGATGCATAAATTTTGACGAGGCATGAAATCTTCTCGTCATGCATAATTATTGACTCGCGATGCATAATTTCCGCAATGCATGATTTTCCGCGATGCATGATTTCTGCGAGGTATAAAGTCTTCTCGCGATGCATAAATTTTGACGAGGCATGAAATCTTCTCGTCATGCATAATTATTGACTCGCGATGCATGATTTCCGCGATGCATGATTTTCCGCAATGCATAATTATTCATCTCGTCTTTGTTGATGATAACGGCAGGACGACCTCCAGGTAATATATCGTCTTGGTCCATAATAATAATAAAATAACTATCTCCTCTGGGGTAATGCATTGTCCTGATTGACAATGACTATCTTGCTTGATAATGTGACGCAAATAGCGCCCTTTACGAAAATCGTAAACTCTTTCTTAAGATTCTGTTTGATTCGCCTTTGATCTGGCCGGACGCTCATCGTAAATTTCATATTGTTGGAAATTGATTGAAATAAACAATTCATATTCCCAAGTCTTCGACATAATTTATTTAAAATGCCTTTTGCTTCTAGGAAAGCCTTTATTTCCTCTTGGAGTTCTCCTTGTTCATTTGTCGGAAGAATTTTGCCAATTTCAAAGCAAAGCTATAAACCTGCATCCACAGAAAAATTTTCAGTTTTAAAGATGTACTGATCTGTGTCGATTTCTTCAGTTGTCTTCTCTTTGTATTGCTATCTCCGGTTGATTTCCCGATCTCCCGACTCTTGATAGATAAGATAAAAATTTTATGCCAAACAAATGAAACGTAAAAGGGAAAATTTAAGAGAAATAAAATTTAGAGAAATAGTATCTTGAAAAGGTCACTGCGAAGTCATGTCATATCAGGCTTAACAAACTTCTTTGGGCCTGACACTGATCATCTACCGGTGAGTCTTCGGAGTCACTTCGGACTTATAGGTAAGGCCTGTAATGAAATTTTGAGGCCATTCTCAAAATTTCTGTCCCAGTTTACTGTCTTACTTATCTTTTCATCGTAACTGAGCAGACTGCGGAATTTTTGAGATCTTCTCAAAAATTTTGTTGCAGTCGCAGATCTCGAAATATCTTTATTTTGACTTGCTAAAGAGGAAACTTCTTTTGGAGAATTTTGAGTCCCTCTCAAAATTTTTGTTCCAGTTTCTATTGTAAAGAGGAATAGAAATCTTACGAGAGATATGACCGAACCCTTGTGGCGCCTACGTATCCCATTGAGGCAGGAATCAGGTCAAACGTAGTTCCTCTTAAAGGTTAACAAGAATAAAATTTACAAAGAAACCGACCGAGGCCGACAAAGGCCGCCTACGTATCTCATTCTTGAGAATTCAGGTCGAACGTAGTTCAGATCGTAGAATTTTGGTGTTCTATTTTGACTCGTTAAAGAAATCCAACTTCCAATGAATTTTTGAGATCCTCTCAAAAATTCTGTCCCAGTTTCCATTATGAAGAGAAATGGAAATCTTACTGGGTATATGACCGAGCCATTATGGCGCCTACGTATCCCATTGGAGCAGGAATCAGGTCAAACGTAGTTCAGATACAAAGAAATAATTAAAGGGGGCAAATGAGGTGACCGAAGCCGACATAGGCCGCCTACGTATCTCGTTCTCGAGAATTCAGGTCAGACGTAGTTCGTTACAAGAGGGATAAGAATTCAATTTGAACAAATACAAGCAAACAGAACGATTACAAGTAAATGATAGAAAATGCAAAACTAAACTTCACGCGTAGTATCTCTTGACAGCATCTGAGTTGATAGGCTTGGGCCATACAGTGTCATCCATCTCGGATAGGACCAAAGCACCTCCGGATAGTACTTTACGAACCATGTAGGGACCTTGCCAGTTTGGCGCGAACTTTCCTTTGTACTCGTCTTGATGAGGAAAAATACGCTTAAGAACCAACTGACCAACTTCAAAATTTCTGGCTCTTACTCTTTTGTGAAAGGCGCGAGTCATTCTCTGTATATACAACTGGCCATGGCAGACGGCAACCATTCTCTTCTCATCAATCAAATTTAGTTGGTCAATCCGTTTGCTAACCCATTCAGTGTTACTTAATTCAGCTTCTTGGATGACTCTCAGTGATGGTATCTCAACTTCAGCAGGTATGACTGCCTCTGTTCCATATACTAGCAAGTATGGAGTAGCCCCAGTCGATGTTCTGACCGTCGTTCGATAACCCAGTAAAGCGTATGACAACATTTCATGCCAACCTCGATGTTTGTCAATCATTTTTCTCAAGATCTTTTTGATATTCTTGTTGGCGGCCTCTACAGCTCCATTCATTTGGGGGCGGTAGGCAGTTGAATTTCGATGAGTGATCTTGAATTTCTCACATATCTCTCTCATCAAGTGACTGTTGAGATTTGCACCGTTATCAGTAATGATGGACTCTGGCACTCCAAATCTGCATATCAGATTGTTACGGACAAAATCAGCCACCACTTTCTTGGTTACAGACTTGTAAGAAACTGCTTCCACCCATTTGGTGAAATAATCAATGGCAACCAAGATGAATCTGTGTCCATTAGAAGCGGCTGGCTCTATAGGACCAATGACATCCATTCCCCAAGCTACAAATGGCCAAGGTGAGCTCATAGCATTAAGCTCGTGAGGTGGCACTCGTATCAAATCACCGTGCACTTGACATCTATGGCATTTTTGCACGAATCTGCAACAGTCATTCTCCATAGTCATCCAGAAATACCCAGCTCGTAGGATCTTTCTTGCCAAAGTGAGCCCATTCATATGTGTACCACAAACTCCGGCATGTATCTGTTCAATAAGCTTCATAGCTTCAACAGCATCCACACATCTTAGAAGACTCAAATCTGGAGTTCTCCTATATAGGACTTCTCCATTTAGGAAGAAATGGAGAGCCATACGGCGTATCGACTTCTTTTGATTGGTCGTAGCGTCTTCAGGATAAGTCCCAGACTCCAAATACCTCTTTATGTCAAAGTACCAAGGCAAACCGTCTGGTTCTGATTTGACATGTGAACAATGGATTGGATGTTCCTTCAGCTCTATATCCAGTGGGTCGATGTAATCTGTATCCGGATGTTTAATCATCGAAGCGATGGTGGCAAGAGCATCGGCCAATTCATTCTGTATTCTGGGCGTATGTCTGAACTCGATCTTGTGAAACCTTTTGCACAACTTCTGCACATACTGTACGTAAGGTATAATCTTCGGGTTCTTCACAGCCCATTCACCTTGAACCTGATGAATCAAAAGGTCTGAATCCCCAATGACCAATAACTCGTAAACATTCATGTCGATGGCCATTTTCAAACCAAGAATACAAGCTTCGTATTCGGCCATGTTGTTGGTGCAATTAAATCGGAGCTTAGCTGCTATGGGATAGTGTTGACTAGATTCTGACACTAAGACTGCTCCGATACCTTTACCTTGATGATTTGCTGCTCCGTCAAAGAATAATCTCCAACCCGGGTATGCTTCAGAGATGTCTTCACCCACAAATGACACTTCTTCATCGTGAAAATAAGTCTTGAGTGGTTCGTATTTATCATTAACGGGATTTTCTGCAAGATGATCTGCCAAAGCTTGGGACTTTATTGCCTTCTGAGTCACATACACAATATCAAACTCACTCAACAACATTTGCCATTTAGCTAATTTGCCGGTCGACATCGCTTTCTGGAAAATGTATTTCAATGGATCCAATCTGGAAATGAGATATGTAGTATACAAAGACAAATAGTGCCTCAATTTCTGGGCCAGCCACGTCAGATCACAACACGTTCTCTCCAACAAAGTGTAACGAGATTCGTACGGAGTAACTTCTTGCTTATATAGTAAATAGCCTTTTCCTTCTTTCCTGTCTCGTCGTGTTGGCCAAGTACATATCCGAAGGCACTATCTGAAATAGACAAATACAGCAACAAAGGACTCCCTTCCCGCGGAGGAACCAATACCGGTGGGTTAGACAAGTAGCTCTTGATAGCATCAAAAGCAGTTTGGCACTCCTCAGTCCACTTAGTCGGGGCGTCTTTCTTCAGCAACTTGAAAATGGGCTCACACACCACCGTTGATTGTGCTATAAACCGGCTAATATAGTTTAACCTCCCTAAGAAACTCATCACCTCTTTTCTCGTTTTCGGCGGAGGTAACTCTTGAATTGCTTTAATCTTGGAGGGGTCAAGCTCAATACCCCTTCTGCTGACTACAAATCCCAACAACTTCCCAGCTGGGACTCCAAAAGCGCATTTGGCGGGATTTAACTTTAAGTTGTACCGACGCAAACGTTCAAAGAATTTTCTTAGGTGTGCCAAATGATCTGAACTCTCACGGGATTTAATTATGACATCGTCCACGTACACTTCAATCTCCTTATGAATCATGTCGTGGAAAATAGTTGTCATGGCTCTCATGTAAGTGGCCCCGCCGTTCTTGAGGCCGAACGGCATCACCCAATAGTGATATACACCCCAAGGTATAATGAAAGCCGTTTTTTCTGCGTCTTCTTCATCCATCAAAATCTGGTGATAGCCTGCGTAACAATCCACAAACGACTGCATCTCATGTTTGGCGCAGTTGTCAATCAAAATATGGATATTTGGCAGTGGAAAATTATCCTTCGGACTATCCTTGTTGAGATCTCTATAATCAACAAAATCCTGATTTTCCCGTCCTTCTTGGCGACCGGAACGACGTTGGCCAACCAGGTCGGATATTGTGTTAATTCCACCAATCGAGACTCTATTTGCTTAGTGATTTCTTCCTTAATCTTCAAACTCAGTTCAGGCTTGAATTTTCGAGTCTTTTGCTTTACCGGCTCGAATCCTGGGTTGATAGGTAGTTTATGAGATACGACATCGGTACTCAACCCCTGCATATCACCGACTTCCCAAACAAACACATCATTGTATTCAGCAAGTAAATGAACCAGGCTCTCTTTCTGAGTTTCATTCAGGTGGGTGCTGATCTTAACCTCTTTCACACATTCCAAACCTCCCAAATTCACCTCTTCCGTCTCCTCTAGATTTGTTTTATGCTGATTCTCGAATTGCCAAAATTCCTTAGCGACATAATCTGGTTTCCCACTTTCTTCTTCATAGTCGTCAACCTTGTCGTCATTTGTCTCATTTTATTCATTTAGCCCATGACATGACATGACATTGGCAGGTCTGTAACTTATGTTACTGAAATCATAAACCGACAAAATTAGGAAAGTAAAGTATGACAAACAACGGAATAAGTAAAGTCAAAATAAAGAGGCTTTCATTTAAAACAAAATGCAAACTTCGGCCATGACATGGGGCCATGTTGCCTTTCGAACGTCACAACAAAAATTCAAAACTTAAACAATTAAGAAAATGCAGAAATGGCGGGTCTTGGGTCTCCTCCGGACAACCACCGATTTTGGTGTACATAAAATAACTCTTTTCTACCAAAGAGTTCGGGACATCAGGATCGGCGTGGAAGTCCAGTTCTGCAGCACCTCCCCTGGTTCAGCATCACGAATACCGGCTGACTCAACCTCCTCCTCGACAATAGCATTGATCTCTTCGAAGAGGTCACAGATTCCTTCCCGAAGTCTTCAGGCTCGGCACACTTCCGGATTGGAAAGGATTGATACAGAAGCGGGATCGGCTTAGCCAACTCTTGACCCCTTTTCTTCTTCATCTTCATGTCGTCATCTGTGGGGATGTACCCCTAACCATATTTGGATCCTTTAAGAAGGACCGGAACAGGCTCAATAATTCCTTGGGAATCTCTTCCCAATCCGAAACCTGGCTCGAACCCCTTCTGCAGCATCACCGTGGCTATCATTTTGTATACGGCTGGCATGGGGTTCTGCGGGGCCAAATCCTCATTGGTGGCATTCACCAGCTCCACCGTGTAAAAGTCTGCACCTTGCGGCATCTCATCAATGACCGACACCTGCTTTCCCGAGCGACTTCCCTCGCCGTGAATCACTAACTCTTCATTTTTCCATACAAGCTTCATCATTTGATGGAGGGTAGAGGGGACGGCTCCAGCCATGTGGATAAACGGCCTTCCTAAAAGAAGGTTGTAGCTAGTGTCTATGTCTAATACTTGGTATTGCGCACTGAGCTCCGCGGGGCCCATTTGAAGGGTCAAAGTCACTGCCCCTAATGTGTCTCTTTGCCCTCCATTAAACGCTCTTACATTAACCTGGTTTTGCTCCAGATTCCCAAGGTCAAAATTTAGTTGCCTCAACGTCGACAATGGGCATATATTCAAACCGGATCCATCATCTATCAAAACACAGTTGACAACTTTTCCATGACATATCACGGTAATGTGCAGCGCTTTGTTGTGGGTTCTTTCTTCGACTGGCAACTCATCGTCACAAAAGCTGATCCGGTGCCCCCGAATGACTTGATGAATCATGGAAGCCACGTTATCACTACTTGTACCTGAGGGTACGTATGTATCATCAAGAGCTTTCATTAAGGCCTGCCTGTGGGACTGAGAGCTCATTAGCAGGGCCCACACGGAGATCTGAGCCGGAGTCTTCTCTAAATGTTTGACGATGGAATAGTCCTTCGGTTGCATCCTTCTCCAGAACTCTTCCGCTTCCCCCTCGCTTATCAGCCTCTTAGTATGGTCCTTCTTCTGTCCTCCGAGAGCAAGCTCATCAGAAGTGTAGCACCTTCCGGACCTGGTAATGCCTTGGGCCACGGCAGTTTCAATTACAAATTTAGGCTTGACGAGAGTTTCCGAAGGCACCAAGGCAACAGCCTTTGCAGGTTTCAGAATAACAAACTCTCTCTTTTCCTTGAAGCTTAAAGAAGCGATAGCCCTTTCCAAGTCCTCATGAACAATAGGAGTAATCATCTTTGTTTCACACCCGTCTTCATCCGTTTCAATCATATTAACGTTGCTACCTCCATGATCCGGTAACGGATTTGTATTGACGTTTGGCGCCGCTGGCTGAAGAGAAACTACCTCCTGATCGATCAGGTCTTGGATTCTGTGCTTAAGGTTGATGCAATCTTCCGTGTCATGTCCAACACTGTTGGAATGATAAGCATCTTTGATCTGGCTTGTAGAACCTTGAGTTGACATCCATGGGCTTGGGCCCCACAGGGTGGATGTACCCAGCTGCGGCTAGTCTCTCAAATAGTTTGGTCCGGCTTTCAGCAAGTGTGGTAAAGTTCCTTGAAGCCTTTTTTTTTTCAGATCTCAAACGGGAAGGATCATAACTGCTTTGCTGAGGGGGAGGCACCTGCTGATAATTTCGAGTATTCGGACGAGGAGCTTGCCTTCGAGGATAAGGGTTTGTCTGGTAATTTGGCACCGGAGCTAGGTAATTCGGGAGGGGGTTCTGATATAATGGAGCTTGGACATGATAAGTGGGCGGAGGTGCTTGGTAGCTCGACTGTACATTGGCACAGTTGGGAGCAATATTCTGATGAGGGTAATTTGTGTATATGGAAGAAAAATTTTGGAGATTAGGGGGTGGACTTTGGTATGACGAAATTTGAGCATTCGGATAGGTGGGGGCAGTATTGTGGTTATTAGGATGATTGGATTGTGGGTAGTAGGATCGGGAGGGCGTGGAACGATCTTGGGAATGTGACGGGTTTCTAGGGGTTTTTCCTTCCCCATACGAGACAGCGGCAACTTCCTCTCTTCTCTTCCTTATCAATCCTGAAGACCCAGGTGACGCGGATACACGGGCTATCTTCCCCGATTTCAAACCATCTTCGATAATCTCGCCAAGTTTGACTATCTCAGCGAATTTAGCTCCGACTAGCAACATGATTCGGTCATAGTACTCTGGCTCCTGTACCCGCACAAACACTTCCACAATCTCTTTCTCGGTCATGGGCGGCCTTACCCTCGCGGCTTCTTTCCTTTATCTGTAGGCAAATTCCCTATAGAGTTCAGTTGGTTTTTGCTTCATCTTCTCTAGAGAATACCGATCGGGAACTATTTCGACATTGTAGGCGAATCGGTCAATGAAATCTTTAGCCAACGCATTCCAATTGGGCCACTGTTTGGTTTCGTGTGAAGAAAACCACTCGAAAGCCTCCCCACATAGACTTCGGCTGAAAAGCCACATCAACAAGGCCTCATCCCTGCCAACTCCCACGAGCTGGTCACAATATGCTCTCAAATGCGCCATGGGGTTGCCTACTCCTCCGAAGGTGTCAAACTTTGGAATTTTAAACCCTTCAGGAAGGTTCAAATCTGGGTGGATGCACAATTCTTCGTAACTGAGTCCGACGACGTCTGGGATGCACTGTAGTTCTTTCATAGCTTTTTTGATTTCCTCCTTTATATCGATTTTCACTTCTTCTTTTGCCTTCCATTCTCTTTCCTGTTCTTCATAGTGATCCAACTCAGAACCGTGCACCTCGTGCTCGGCAGGAACGGGAACTTGGAAGGTGGCTCTTTTTGGGAGGGGTGGAGCTATAGAAGGACTTGGGACGTTTTGGGCGGTCTGGTAGTTCTGTGGGTAAGCCTGAGGATTGGTGTTCTGATTTAAATGGTGATGAGGTACTTGGGGATTGAAGGCAGTTTGAGTTTGGTTTTGATTTAGTGGTGGTGGAGCAGTTTGAGTGTTCTGAGGATGGGGTGGCATTTGAGGGTGGTTATTTGGAAGAGGTGGAGGAGTTTGGTAAGATACAGAAGCGTATTGGGGATGTTGGGTTGTCAAATCTATCACAGATGGATTATGCACAGGTGTAGAAGGCTGGTTCTGAGTTGGATCCATGTTTGCTGAAGGGAAGTAGACCGGAGGTCTTGCATCAGCAATATTAGCACCAAATCCAGGTGGAGGCGCATCCTGTCTCCGTTGCATTTCAACTTTCATTTCAGCAATCTGTTGCATCAGTTGCATGATTAGTTCGTTCTGTTCCACTAAGGTGGGCTGAGCCACCACAACATCAGTAAGACGCACTTCGTCGTTGTTGTCTCCCATAACTTTCTTTCCTTTGTCTGAATTTGGTCTAGGGAAGGAATCTGTAGGACCTTTTGATCTGGTGAAGTAAGGATGATCTGCCAGCTTTGATCGACACAGACCAGTTAAAGGTACCTGAGAAGCGAAACAACTCAAAGGTAGATTTATTAGTGCATATTCGGGGTACAAAATGCATAATATCACACAGAGAACAGATAAACACACAAATTGCTTTGTTTGAGGATATCTTTAACCCACGAATGAGAACTGGAATGCATTTTTTTTTACAAGCAGGAATTTGCTCGTGATTTTTTTTTTTTTTAACAAGCGGGGATTTGCTCGTGATTTTTTTTCTTTTTTGGTGAGAAACTTAAGACTCGAAAACTTTGGTCGGACATCTTGCAATAGTGGCTTCTGTATATTTTTTGGAAACTTCTGGCTAGGAGTGGGGTTTACAATATCCTCATTCATAGCAACAGAACACATAAGCAGTTAAACACACATATATCGCGTCCTAAACATGCATGTGACCCTTTTGGTGCCAAGGGTAGGCCTAACGAATTGAAGGATGTATATGCTTTTTAAGCCCGATTTATTATCCCCAAATATTTCATTAATAACATCCAAAATGTTTGATAAGCATAAAACAGAAAAATAGTCCTGAAAATAAATTACAAAACAAAGTACAAATAAAACAGTCCCCCGCAGGGAATGGTAAACTTCAGGCCTCTCCTGATCCTTCGCCAAGTCTGGTCCTCTTGGCGATGTCGACTTCTTCCCACATGGCATATTATTTCGCCCAGAGATGATTTCTCGCCAATCGAGCTCCTTCTTGGTGTATGAACCCCTTTATCAATTGAATCTGTTGTTCCATGCTATCATCTAACTCTGTCATGCACTGTCTGGCACTTCGTAGTTCTTGTTTCAATTGAGCTATGACTTTGGCATCTTCGAAATGACGACGTTGATGCTCTAATTCACTCTTATCAAACTCCTCTTGAAGGCGGTAAAGTCGGGCTTGATGTTTGGCTCCAACATCGGTAATAATGTGAGAAACATTTGGACTAGGCCCAATTGTTCCAGCGAGACTCTTTTTTAACCATTCTTTGTACTCCCTTGAACATTCTGGACGAAATCTATCTGGTACAGGCTCACCCAACACTCTTCGAGATCTCCACATCCTGCGCATGTCTTGGGAAAATGCAACTCGCCCATTCTCGTGGTCAGTTACGAATTTTCTCATATCTGCAATCTGGGGCGACTCTTGTTTCCCTCCTAGTTGCCTCAGAACTCGACCGGGAGCATATGGTCTAATTCCTCTTAACCCAGCAAATACCAAATAAGGGACCTTTTCAGTTCGAACCACCATATTCTTAGTTACCACCAAACTATCTATTGACCATTGTACGTCTTCTTCTCTCAGCCCTCGAAGCCTTGGATACCAAAAACTCTCTCCTCCAGTCTTGTTGCAACGATTGTGAGACAACCACCAGTCATGACTATGTAGCTCGTCGGACCGTCTTAGGGGATCTGGTTCTTTTGGGTTATGAGTCTTGATTAAATGACGCATCATCCACCACTGTAGTATCAGATTGCACCCTTGAAAGAAGCGTTCTCCGTTCTGACACTTGTCTAAAGCCCTATAGATGTCGGCCAAAATCATAGGCGCTAAAGTGTAGTACTTTGTTGATGTTTTGTAATCCACTCCATAAAAAATGGCATGAGTGACCATAAATACACTAGGATGAATAGTTATTTTGGCCCTTGAGGGAAAACCATCGTGCCAAGCAAATATATAGCAAATGCGAGGGGACGCGTCTCTTTCCATCTTTCTTTTGAGACGAACTCGTCTTTATGTTTCTCATAAGCCTTTGCACGCCCAAATCGATAATATAACTTTCTGAATGGTATATTCGGGCCAGGGAGCTTGTCCATCCACTCGGCTTTAACCAATGACAACTTCTCTTTAATTTTGGTGAAATCCCATGTTATAGGATTTAGGAGATCTGTATTTGGATGTCGTTTCCTTTTGTTGCACATGGAGATACTTTCATAACTGATAAGAATTTCTTCTATAGTCGGCGTCAACTCTACTTCCCCGAATCGAAAAACCATATTCTCGCTATCCCAGAATTTCACCATCGTTCCAATTAAGCCAGGCCACACATTCATCTCTAACAACGACGGGAGATGACCTATGTGTTTCTGAACAACCCTTTTATCATCGTTGTTCATGAACCTCCACCATACTTTGAGGAAAGGGTCGGGGATAGTAACCATTCTTGTTTTCAAAGGTTTGTGTGTCGGATTCATCCTACAAAAATAGCGAACAACGATTAGTCAACCCCCCGCCCTGTGGACAATAAATTGTTTTTTTTTTCTTTTTTTGAAAATGCATATACATCCTTCAATTTACACGTAAGCATGATTGTCTGTTTTTTGGCCATTTGGGCCAAATAGACACAAGGTGGGCTTCTAATGGGCCTAACGCGCCTTGGGCGTTGGGTCGTCTTAGTTCAAATGCTCCTACATTCGGGATTTGGTTTGGCTCTACGCTAGTTGACTAAGAGTGGCTTTGAAAGGACCGGGAACCCAAACGGACAATTTGGGCTGAAACTCGTGACAACCATTGGACGCCTAACGTATCAATAAATTGCCGCTAATTTCGAAAAGGGAGAGTATAAAAAAGTCCGGCTGCGGTTCCGCAAACCGTCCTTTAATATACTATACATACATATTGGAAATATGCCATGAATGCAATGACAATTTATGAAAAATTTAAACATATTCAGCACAAACAATATTTTAACAATTAAAAGCAGTTAGTCAAACAGTCAAATCTTATGGTTAGAACTTAATTAATCCTCAGCGGAGTCGCCATTTCTAGTTTATTTTAAAAAAACTATTATTATGTTTAAAAATGGGAGAATTTGACTATGTTTCTAAAAATCAATTAATCTTATTATTTAAGAAAAATCAACTTTCTAAATCACGGAGTCGCCACTTGATTTTTGATAAAATCAAGAAAAAATTTCAAAAGATTTAAAAACAGATAAAAATCGATTGAAAAGGGTTCGAAGTTCAATGTACATCCCGAGAAGGTATTAGGCACTCGGAATGCCCGCTAACTTGCGGTTGACCGGCGATTTGACTAAATGACTTTTTAAAATTTAATTTTTACTTAAGTAAAGAGAAAATTCATTTTAATATTTTTTATTTCATTTTTATTTATTTATTCTTAAAGGGAGATATTTAAAGGGAATTAATTTAAGGAAAACTAAATAGTGATAAAAGTAAATAAAATAAAATAAGTAAATAAAGTAGTAAAATTTAAAATAATGAAAAATGGCTACCCTTTAGGAGATTATTAAAATTCTACCAAAATATTAAATAATTCAAACAAATGATAAATAAAGAGAGAGTAATATTTGAACTTGGGCTTGATTGCCCAAGTTCTTTCATTTGGGCTTTGGCCCACCTGTACTAAACTAATTCTTATAATTGGGCCTTCTTCAAAACCTGCAGAAACAAATGGCCTTTGGGCCTGTTAATAAAAAAGGGTTGAAGGGCCCTGGCCCAATTCCCTGAAAAGAGGCATAAAGTATATAAACGATGTATACTGTTGTATACAGTGTATATCTGATCCATTTTTAGACCTTTTGAACCCTGCACTTGTTTGAGTACATATTTTCCGCTATTTCCTCTGTATTTCCACATTGCTCTGCGTATTTGTACCTGTATCATTTTTATTTTTTATTTTTTAAACTTATTTAACAAGTGTATATCGTTGCCCAACAATGTATGCTAATGTACACGGGCTGCACCCTATGTCCGTATCCTTTACCTATTTCCGCATTTTATATAAAATCGGCGTCCTTGTACGTTAACCTGCAATTCACATTTTTACACATACCTAAGGTATACCGTTCCTCTATATCAGTGTATACAGGCTGTATATCAGCCTGTTTTTCAACTTTCGGAAGTTGAAAGTTCCCTTTCAGCAGTGTATTTTCACTGCTATCAACCCAGATTTCAAATATGGCCTCCTGTACGTCGTTTGGCCCGTATATCAGTGTATACAATATGTATATAGCTGGTATACAGCTTTCTGCAAATTCTATTTTTCAGCACTGAAGCTGCTGGTTTCGCAACCTGTACGCCAGTTTTGAGAAATCTACGACTCGAGGAGAATGTTTTGAGTCTTCATGGCTCAGCGAGGAATGCGAGAATGGAATCCAAAGTGGACTCGAATCGATGTCACACAAGAAAACAAAACAAAAAAATTAGCAAGGTTGAATGACAATATCTAAAAAGAAGAAAGAAAAAAAAAAGATTTCACCTTCTTCGGGGCAGCGAGCTGGAGACGAAACGAGCAGGGGAAGCAGCGAACACCCAAGCTTGACGTTAAACTCGGACATCTACGTATATCCTATATGTGTCTCTTTTATGCTATCAATATTTCTTGCACAAAATTTTCTAAGAAAAGGATGAAATTTTCAAAAAAAAGAAGACCCCCCTCCTCCTCTCTCTCCCTCTTCTTCTTTCTCTTCCTCCCAAATTTTCTCCCAACCAACCCTCTCTCTTTTTCTCTCTCAAAGAAATCTCTAAAAAACACAACCTCCAAAAAAAACCAACCCCCTTTTGCATCTCCTCTTCCTCCTCTTTTATAAACCAAATTATGGCCAAAAGAGGGGGAAAATGTTTAAAATTGAATTTTGAATTTTTGAAATTTTGAATTTTGAATTTTGAATTTTAAAAGGGGTAAGGTTGGAGGGAAAGGGGAAAAAGGGAATTGGGTTGGGAATTAATTAAGTTAGTGGGGGTGGGCTGGAAATAGGGGGTGGGCCTGGAATTAATTGGGTTGCTGAAGGAGCGGATGGGCTGAAACTGAAATAGAAGTAAAGTGGGCCTGCGAATTAGAAGGGAAATTGGAACAAGACATGGGCTCGAATCTGATTTTTGGAATGGATCAAAGGGCAAAGGGGTTGAATTTAAAGATGACCCATTTTAGTTAAATCAATTGGCTAAACCTTAAAAAAAGAATTTGTATTAATTAATCAACGTGCTTCTTTAATTTAGTAATATAATTATTTAAATTGTAAAATAGTGATTCAAATATAACCATAATTTAAAATAAATTAGCTAAATAGAATACTTACTAAAATTTAAAATATTTTGAGAAATAATCGTAAAATTTAAAAAAACTAATTATTTTTAAATTGTTTGGAAATTTAAGAAGCTCGAGAACTAATTTATACCAGGGAGGGTCGAAATTGGGTGTCAACAAGGACAGACTCATCAAATGTCACGTCATAACGTCTCAGGATCTTTTGGTTCTTGTCATCCCAAAACCTGTAACCAAACAAATCAGAACCATAGCCTATGAAGTAACACTTCACAGCCTCGGTATCAAGCTTGTCTCTCTTTTCTGGATCAACATGAACATAAGCAGTGCAACCAAAAGTCCTCAAGTGTGAGTACTTGAGTTCTTTTCCTGTCCACACCTCCTCTGGAATCTTGAACCCTAAAGGAACTGATGGTCCCCTGTTGATCAAGTATGCAGTTTTGCTCACAGCATCCGCCCAAAGTGTTTTGGGCAGCCCATAGTGTATCCTCATACTCCTTGCACGCTCATTCAATGTTCTGTTCATCCTCTCAGCAATTCCATTCTGCCTTGCCTTACCAGGAACTTTTCTCATCAATCTGATTCCTTCAGCTGCACAGAATGCCTTGAACTCTGATTTGTCATACTCTCCTCCATTGTCAGACCTTAGGCATTTGACTTTCAAACCGGTCTGATTCTCAACATCAGCTTTCCACTTCTTGAAAGTAGCAAACACATCTGACTTATTCTTCAAGAAGTAAACCCATACCTTCCCGCTGAAATCATCAATGAAGGTAACATAGAATCTGAATCCTCCAAGTGATGATACTTGAGATGGTCCCCAAACATCTGTATGGACCATTTCCAACTGCACTTTCTTTGGCTCTCTAGGAATATTTGTGAAGCTTACTCTTTTCTGTTTGACCATAACACAGCTCTCCCAAAGACCCATATCAACAGACTTCAGACCCTCTAATGCTCCTTTTGCAACCAGCATCTTCATTCCTTTAGTACTCATGTGTCCAAGTCTGTTGTGCCACAGACATGAATCGGAAGCACCTTCAGCAACAGCGGCCATGTTTATACACCTTGCAGTGGTGTACAAGGTTCTAGATTTGGTGCCACGAGCTACTACCATAGAACCTTTCACGATTTTCCACGAACCTTTCCCAAACTCTGCTGCATATCCCGTGCTATCCAACTGACCAACAGAGATCAGATTTTTCTTGATCCCAGGAATATATCTGACATCCTCCAATGTCCACTGGTTTCCCGAGGTGGTCTTTATGCAAACATCCCCCTTTCCTTCAATCTCTAAGGCTTTATTGTCAACAAGATATATTTTTCCAAAATTTCCAGATTTGAAATTTTTGAACAACTCCTTGCTTGGAGACGAATGGAAAGATGCACCAGAATCCAAAATCCATGATTCAACTGGGCTGTTAACACTAAGGATTAGAGCATCCCCAATGTCCTCTGTTGAATTTACAGAATCATTGTCATCTCCAAATTTTTGATTCTATTTCTTCTTTGGCTTTGTACAGTTCATCCGAAAGTGCCCTTTTTCTCCACAGTTCCAACAAGTCACGTTTGATATGTTCAGGGATTTTCCTCGATTCTTTGATTTTGATCGACCATGTTGATTTTGGCCTTTCGTCTTACTTCTCCCCCTTCGATCAACGCTGAGAGCACTGCCCGATGAATCTCCCACTTCTCGTTTGCGAATACTTTCGCTAAGAACAACATCACAGATTTCATCAAACTTCAGTTTCTTAGATCCACGGGAACTGGTAACCACTGCAACAACAGTATCCCAAGACTCGGGCAGAGATGACATCAAAATCAACGCCTTAATTTCACTTCGAAATTAATATCCACAGAATTGAGTTGACTCACAATCATATTGAACTCATTTATATGATCAGAAACGGATCCATTCTCAGACATTTGTAAATTGAACAATCTACACATCAAATATACCTTGTTCATAGCCGATAGTTTTTCATACATGTTTGACAGTGCCTTCAACAGACCGGACGTAGTCTTCTCCTTCACGATGTTGAACGCCACGTTTCTTGACAAAGTCAACCGAATCAACCCTAGAGCCTGGCGATCCTTGAGTTTCCACTTCTCCTCCGTCATGGATTCAGGCTTCACCCCAGTCAACGGTTCGTGAAGATCTTTCTGGTACAGATAATCTTCGATCTGCATCTTCCTGAAACTGAAATCGGATCCAAACTTCTCGATTCCAAGCTTCGACCTATCCATCTTCTGTGATCGTGTTGAATCTCCTTAGCTCTGATACCAGTTGTTAGGATCGAATTCACGCACACACACTAGATGAATGAAGAATACAAGAACTTTCAAGAGAAAGAGATGAGAGATCTAGAGAGAGAAAGAGAAAACCCAATATTTCGTGGTAACACCCCGTGAGTAAACTTCCAAAGCTGTGAGGTATATTTCTATTAATAAATCAGAGTATTTTTGGTTACAGAGAATATATAGGAAAACCTAAAATAGAGAATAAATAGGAAAGCCTAAAATAGAGAATAAATAGGAAAACCTAAAATTAATCAGGCTCCACTACCTAACAGATACCACTTCATACAGTAGTTAATTATAGTTTCTATACTTCTATTCAGTTAATTAGATAAAAAAGATTATTCAAAAGAAAATTTTAAAAAAATCTTACGTATAAAAGAAATTTAGGAAGAGAATTTTTTTACCTATATTTATGGACAAGATAATATGTTGCTAAGATAATTATAATATATAATGTATTTACTTTGAAAATTAAATATTAATCATTTATTTTAACCTATGTCATGTGTCACTAATCCAAATAGAGATCTTGGAGAAAATGAAGAGAAGAGAAACAAAAGAAGAGCCGGATCCGAAAATGATGGTCCATTTAATTTGTGTATAAACGTCAAATTTTATGAATATTTTTGGTAGAATATTAGGTGTAATTGATAGTGTACTTAGTGTAGATGATTTAGTGTAATAGATAGCCTATATTATATATTTCTTAATAAAAATCATAATACAAGAGTTTTTTTCGGTATAATTGTTATGTTTGAGGTCATACATATATAAACACCAACTTTGGTAAAAAATTTTGGGTATATCTATTGGTGGAGTTGATAGTGTGTTTTGGGTTGTATATAGACAACAAAATTGGAAAATATTAAATTGATTACAATACTTATTGTTTTTCGTTGGTATATTTCATACCGAGAAAAAAATAAAAAATTAATTTAGGCCATAAATCATTTTGTATAGCAGCATGATTACCATTTTATATAGATAAAAGCATTCTATATACTGTAATTTGATTACAATGGAAACACCATCCTGATTATGTATGCATAACTTTATTATTATTATTATTATTATTATTATTATTATTATTATTATTATTTTTATTATTATTATTATTATTATTATCATCATTATTATTATTGTTATTATTTTTTATTATTATATATTAATTTGATTGTATTATATATGTAAAACTTATTTAATATTTTCACTAATTATTTTGGAGATTGATTAATAAGTTGTAATCTATCAAAGGTAAGTACGTGGATACAATATTGAAGGAGTGATATATGATGCGAACACCAAACACAAAGGCTAAATTATTAGTATAGCTAGCTTCCCAATTGGTTGTGGACACAACTATTTTTTCATGTAGAACTCAAATATATAGTGAGTGATCCATCTTCATCTATGAAGATTCATAACGATATGGTTGTCCAATTTTGTTTGGATAAAAAAAATGCAACTCTGATTTCTTTTCAAGAAAAATAAGTACCTTTTCACACAATTTCGCAGCTCCATTAAGTTCAGTGTTTAATCATAATCTTTTGGCAATGGGAATTTCTTCCTCCAAATCACTATCATGAGGATAGTTTTTTGAAATAGACGATTCAACGACCTTCTCTTTTGTAATAATCTAGAAATTTGTATACTAAACTAGTGTCTAAAATAAAATTAGTAGGCTAAGCTAGAACTTGACGTTAGAATTAGAGCCTTAAAAGTACCTTCTTGTACCTTAAAATCATGGTTTGGTGTTAGGATGTCAAGGCCTAAACTCCAACGACCAACCATGGATCCTTGAGGAAAGAACCAAAATTAGTGACCTAGGTAGTGACCCAAGAGGACACCTACGCGCCAAAGGTCCACCCACGCTCCGTAGGTGGGGCCGGAGTCGTGGGTCAAGCCCCTAAAATCAAGATCCATATCATGGACCTATGGACATGCAGACAGTCAGTAGGTCCACCTACAGTCTTTGGGTTTCTAGTTCTAGGTCTCACCTGAACTGCCTTTTGACAGTTAAGGTTAGTGGTATTTTTGTAATTTCCTTTTTATTTAATGGTTATGTGGTGTCGTTTTAGGCCTATTTTAAACAATTATATAAGTATTTTAATAACCTAAAAGAGCCCATCTAATATCATAATACATAAAATCTCCAAATCAAATCAAAACCTCTCCAAAATCTTCTCTCTTGAAACCCCAAAAAAAAGAAGAAGAAGATCAAACTAGGGCTTGAAGAAGGGAGATCACACAATTTTGGTGGATTTTTGTATCTAAGGCATGGTAGTTTTTGATTCATGGTTAGCTTTCATCCATGAAGTCCTCAAACTCTCAATTTCAAAGTAGAAAGGTCTCCAAAACCTAGGGTTTTCACTCCAAGTCATGGATTCTTTCTAAAATTGTTTTCACTGATTTAATTAACTTATATTATGATCGAATTTCTTTTTATAGTGGTTTTATGATAAAATATCCCATGGATCCCTGAATTTCCCATAACCCTAATTTATGACTTGTGAATTTAGGTAAACTGTAGTAATTATACAATTGTACTTATAGTAGTTTAGTTAATTGAATCATGTCGTCATCTATGTATTATGTAGTAATTCCAAATTGATTGGTTGAATGTGATCTATAGCCCTTAAATGGAAAAACATGGGAATTAGCTATGCGCATGAGACTTGTGTGTAAATAATTAGATTGATTTGAGAGTAAAGTGAATACATTATAATCAACTTGTTGTGTTGATTGGATGATTATCCTCATTTGCACACTTAGGTATGAATATCATACAATGTGAAATGTTTGTCTGATGTAGTGATTCTAAAGGTTGAGGACTAGTCTCCCCTAATAAGTTTATGAGCTTCAACATGAGTTTGTTGGATTGAGTGTCAAGACATTCTTTTATAATTATCAATTTGATTCAAGACTTAATGTAAAATCAATGGGAATTATGCTTAGCACCAAGTGAATAATGATATGAAATAGTAGACTTCATGATAGTAGATGTTGGGTTTCTAAGAACAATCTCTTGGGATGGGGAAGACCATAAGTTAGTAGAGGCGAGGTTTTCTGGAAGCCCTTAAGTTAGTATAGATCGGGTTTTCTAGTAGCAATCCCCTTATTTCATATGTGACCTCATAGGTCTTTTAGCTGAGTGATCATCCTAAGCTAATAGTTGAATGTTACCTTAGGCAAGTAAGACACCCCTTTTTGGTGGGGTAGACACCGAATTCCATGCGTAAAGATAATTCAGTATTATAGTATGAACTAGAATTGGAGTTATGAACTATAATCACTTCATAAGCTTTCCTTAGTGTGCTTAAGAGTATGGATCTTATTCATACATTGCACAAGGATGCTTTGAGGGTACTTATGGTTTGTTTCCATTATGATGTGATGATCAATTTGTTGAAATGACTGTATAGTATGCTTTTTACACTAATTTTCATGAGGAACTCTTAACTTGGTAAAATGCATACATTTAAACTAAAATGCCTTTTAGCATGATTTCAAGGATTTATATGCATGACTGTCATACTTAGTGTATTTTTGTAGTAACCCATATTTTTTCTACATTTTCTACAAAGTGTAGGTTCCGATGTTTGAGGTGATCTTACTTCTTGTTCAAATATTGGATTGACTATTCTCCAAAGCTTGTGGTGAGTCGTCATGGATCCGAGGACGAGTGATGTCTTGTTTCTCCATTCCTTTTATTGTACTAGACTTTTGAATTTTCTGTTGTAAGGGATGTGACCCTATTTTGAGACTTCAATTGTAATAGATGGCTAAATGAGACTATGTCTAAATTTTCTGATTATCTTTATGAAAACTTATTAGGACTTGATTAAAAAAAATAAGCTTTTACTCTTTATTGTTCTTTATTTATACGATGAGATTCTAAGTGACTTACATAGTGCCTTTTTGGGTGTTATATGTCATGTTACGTTTAGGGGGTACCCTAACATTGTGACAAACTTGGAAATCAGAGCAAAATGTTTAGAATGATTTTAGGATGATGTCTCATAAGCTAGTCTAGTAGAGTCTTGTTCATGAGTGTGAAGCGCGCCACATTTATGAGTGAGACTCTACAAGACGTTTAGGAAGTTACACTTCTTTCATTACTCTTGAGTCATACCATAGATTTTAACTCTAAGAAAGTCCTTCTCCTAATCCTTTTCTTGTGTCTTCAGGAAATGAATACACGAAGGGAAATGCTACAAGGGTGGAAGAGGAGCTGGTGAGTCAAGGAGTTCCTCAAGATAATGAAACTCCTCAAGATGAGAAAACTCCGGTTGATCCTCCGGCTATGACAAATGTGGAGATTATGTTGGATTTTCTAACATTGGCTCAAGCTATGACAACCTAAGCCAATAGGGATGTTGGGTCTTATGGAAACCCTAGTATAAACTCTATGGTTTCAAGGTTGAGAGATTTCACAATAATGAACCCTCCTATGTTCTTTGGTTCCAAAATGGGAGAAGATCCTGAAGAATTTGTGAAAGAGGTTTACAAGATAATTAATGCTATGGGGTGACCTCGGTAGGAAAAGCAGATCTAGACGATTACCAATTGAAGGGTGTGGCCCAAGTATGGTATACTCGATGGAAGAAGAATAGGCTGGTAAGAGCGGGTCCCATAGATTGGGAGGTGTTCAAGAAGGAATTCCTTGATAGGTTTGTTCCTCGAGAGATGAGGGAAGTTAAGGTGGAATAATTTATCAACCTTCATCAAGGAGGCATGTGTGTTCAATAATATTCTCTTAAGTTCACCTAATTTTCCAAGTATGCTTCGGATATAGTGGCATATACAAGGGATGAAATGAGTAAGTATGTGACGGGTACATTTAAGGTGGTAAGAAAAGAATGCCACACGGTAATGCTCTTCCATAACATGCATATCTCACATCTTATGGTGTATACCCAACAAATAGAGAGTGATAAACTCCAAGGTAACAATAAGAAGGTTAAAAGATCTAGTCCCAGTGAAGTGAATTTTTCCAATGCTAAGTCCGATGGGCAAGGTCGACAAAGGTTCAAGAAAATATTCTCCAATAAAGGCTCCTCTAGTACTACAAGGGTTGGCAAGGATAGGTTTTCCAACTACAAACCTCAAAGAGGCAATACTTGTGTTTTAGATGTTGCTAGGCCTAATTGTGCAAAATGTGGTAGAGAACATGAAGGCAAATGTTTAGTCGGCTCTTATGGGTTCTATGGGTGTGGAAAGAGTGGTTAGAAGATGAGAGATTGCCCAGTATTCAAGGCCAAGAAAGAGAACACAAACAAAATCTTCCAAGCGGTTCCAACTCCAATGCTCA
The DNA here is from genome assembly GCA_032847665.1 of Solanum chilense. Lineage (NCBI taxonomy): Eukaryota > Viridiplantae > Streptophyta > Magnoliopsida > Solanales > Solanaceae > Solanum > Solanum chilense. Next base: position 18,540,459 of record CM064966.1, read on the forward strand.
AAAGCAAAACACTTTTATGCCCTTCAATCCCGAGGTGACCAAGAGAGCTCCCCAGATGTGGTGACCAGTACATTATAAGTCTTTTCTATTGATATATATACATTTATATCCCGGTTCCACTTTGTACTTTGTTACACCTTTTGTAGCTATGAATTTTGAAATACTCCTGAAGTGTTAGTATAACATTTAATGGTTTCTATCCGGGTTGGTGACTTGGTAGTGAAAAAAAAGTCTATAGAAGTTTTCTTGTTTATTTGTCTCATAAAGTCACTTTGGTGGATTTAGTGAAGTTAGACATGTTGGACTTTAATGTGATTTTGTGTATGGATTGGTTGCATGCATGTTATGCCTCCATGGATTGTAGGACTCGAGTTGTCAAATTCCAATTTTCAATAATTCTATGTCACGACCCAAAATTGGACGTGATGACACTCGTCTTATCCCACCAAGACAAGTAAGCCTAAAACCTAATATCTAACAAAGTGCAAAAGTAAATAACAATCCAACAACAATTTCTATTATCAAACAAGTCATCTTAATTCAATCCCCAAAACAAGGTTGTCACGTGCGTATTAGAATTGAAATAAAATAGAAGTCTAAAATGAAGTTGTCTTTAAGTAAAAACAGAGTCATAAACTGGAGTAGGAAAGTTCGTTCAGATGACAAACAATTGCCTCACAATCATCAACTAGATGCCGCGGAAACAAAAAGAATGAGAGGTATCACGAAGATCTGGGCACGTAACCTACAAAAATTTGTATAAGCAAGGGGTGAATACCAAACCACGCGGTACCCAACAAGCAAACCTCTAAACACAAGTTAAGTGAACAAAATACGGGTACTCCTTACACCCTATTTGAACCTCCACACTAAAAACACACAACTCAATAACCACTCTCTATCAGTTTACATATTCTCAATAACAACTCAATATTCAACAGTCACAATTTTCACAGAGAAACACTCACAAGATCAGCAAAAAACGTGTTCAAGTTCATCAATAATAAAAATGTGTAAAGCCATGAGATGTAATGTCAAGTATAGTGATGCATGTCTTCCTTAATGATACACACCCGCTGTCTCTCAGTCTGGGACCCATCGGGGACATATCTGTCCATGCATCTGTCGCGGCGCACGACGCGATCCTCGATAATAGTAACCTTCGAACATGTGATACGTCCCTCGAAATACAATATTCATCGCGGCGCGCGATACGACCCTCGAAATGGTACATTCTCTTGCCACAACCCTGTCTCTGATACAATGACAATTACATGCTCAAATCAAAATGAGGAGATAACCATTTTGATAACAAAGAGCAATTTACAACAAGGAATACAACACCAACAAGTAAGCAACAAGTCTCCAAGTCATTCTCAACATCACACAAGGAAATACACAAATTGCATACGCTTAACAAGGGTTTAGAAATCCACTTGCCTTAGCCAATCGAATAATCACTCCGGGACTTGAGCCTTCCCTTTCCGTTGAGCTTCGAATCAATGAAATCTATTCAAGTATGTATATTCACAATAAGGTTGAGGAACTAACAATACCCACACTATTATGTGTTTAACCTTGACCAAAAAAATTCACCCGAATTTATAATCAAGTTCTTAATTCTTGATGCCAACTAACATTTCAAACATCATATTTTCCAATACCAACTCAAATAATTCACAGACGATATAATGCACCAATAATCAATTTTGTATCTTAGTGCAACAAAACTTGAATTATAATATGCTAACAATGGTAAGGATATTTCTATAAATTTACTCTCCAATAAAACTAGTCAATGGCTTAATTAGTAGAGATCATTTTGCAAAAATATAAATGTTTACATATATTTTCCTTTCCAATCACTTACAACAACCTAATTTAATAATATCTTATTTTATAGTGCGAACAATAAGAAAATAAAAATAAAATAAAAGAAAAGAAAAGAAAAGAAAAATAAACGTTGAATCGGTGATTCTACGAAAACAAAAGAAACAATTTGCAGACTTATTGCATCCAAATTTCCTAACATATATATATATATATATATATATATATATATATAATATTGGATCATACGCTATTAATTATTGTCAATGACTAGGTTATTAGTATTATATATTTTATTTTTAGCAATCAAAATATTATAAAATAATTAAAATATATAATATATAATATTGAAAACAAGCAACAAATTCAAAGAAGAACCCATTCAAGATGATACATACCTGCACTCGTTCGATGTCGCCGCCACATGTCAGTTTTTTTCCGCTTCTCTTTATTATTTTTATTTTTTTCTAAATTAATTATGTTATTAAAAGTAGCATTCCTTATAACCTATATTAATATTTCAGACTTGACTCATCAATATTAAAAATAACTAAATCATCCCTACATTAATTAATAGAGTTAAATGACTATTCAAAATTATCAAAAATAACTTTTTCGGGTCCGAGTCATTACATTATCCACCACTAAAAATCATATTCGTCCTCGAACATAAGGTGAAAGGAAGTACCTGAATCCTCAATAAGTTGTGGATATCTAGCATGCATGTCAGACTCTGTCTCCCAAGTTTCCTCTCCCACAGATCGGTGGTTCCATTGCACCTTCATTGAAGCGATCTCCTTGGTCCTAAGCTTTCGAATTTTCCTATCCAGAATAGCTATAGGATCCTCCTCAAATGTCAAGTCTGGTCCCAACTCCACAGAATCAAGTGAAAGCACATGAGATTCATCCGGAATATACTTCCGAAGCATAGAAATATGAAAAACAGGATGGACTGCCGACAAACTAGGTGGCAAGGCCAACTTATAGGCCACCTCTCCCACTCGGCGCAAAATCTCAAAAGGTCCAACGAATCTAGGGTTAAGCTTTCCCTTCTTTCCGAACCTAACCACTCCCTTCATGGGTGATACTCGGAGCCAAACATTATCCCCCTTCATAACTACTAAGGCTCTAACTCTCCGGTCTGCATAACTCTTCTATCGACTCTGGGATGTCTACAGTCTATACTGAATCATACGGTCTTGCTCCATAGCATCTCTAAGCAAGTCTGTATCCAAAGAGTCCATCTTCACCAAATCAAACCAACCAATTGGGGATCTACATCGTCTGCCATACAACGCCTCAAATGGGGCCATCAAGATACTAGAGTGATAACTGTTTTTATAGGCATACTCCGCTAAGGGTAAATGTCGATCCCATCTATCTTCGAAATCGATCACACAGGCTCGGAGCATATATTCTAACACATGAATCATCCACTCAGACTGACCATGTGTCTGAGGGTGAAAGGCTGTACTCATATCTAACTGGGTAGCCAGACCATGTTGTAATGCCTTCCAGAAGTGAGAAGTAAATAGTGAACCTCGATCTGATATGATACAAATAAGAAATCCATGTAGTTGTATAATCTGACTGATATTTAGCTCGGGTAACTTTTTTGCCGTATGCTTCACCCAAACTGGAATGAAGTGCATAAACTTGGTCAGCCTATCAACGACGACCCAAATAGAGTCATAACTACCCACTGTGGTAGGTAAACGCACAACAAAGTCCATTGTAATCCGCTCCCACTTCCAAGTAGGAATAGGCATCCTCTGAGATACGCCTCCGGGCCGCTGGTGCTCACACTTGACCTGCTGGCAAGTCAAACACCTCAAAACAAAGTCTTAAATATCCCTATTCATCCCACACCACCTGTATTGTTGACTCAGATCATGATACATCTTCGCCTCTCCCGGATAGATGGAATACCGAGAACAATGGGCCTCCTCAAGAATCAATGTAATCAAATCGCTTGTCTTGGGCACACAAATCCTGCCTCCGATCCTCAAGACACCATCTGAATCAAGGAAAACCTCCTTAGCTTCCCCTCTCAATACTTTGTCTCAAATGAGGCATAACTTTTTATCATTAAACTGGTGTGCGCGGATCTGCTCGACTAAAGAAGACAGATCCTCAATAAAAGCAATCATGCCATCACTCTCTTCTGAAATCTGTAAGGGGAAAAGACTGTTAGCTAATATCTGCACATCTCTATCCAATGGTCTTTCTTGAATACTAAGCTCTACAAGACTCCCCATGCTAGGAGTCTTCTTACTCAGAGCATCGGCCACAACATTGGCTTTCCCTAGATGATACAAAATGGTCACATCATAGTCCTTCAGCAACTCAAGCCATCTCTGCTGCCTTAAGTTCAAATCACTCTGACTAAAGATATACTGAAGACTCCAATGATCAGTGAAGATCTCACAATGCACCCCATACAAATTATGAAGCCATAACTTAAGTAAAAATACAACAGCCGCCAACTCCAAATCATGAGTAGGGTAGTTTTTCTTATGGGATTTCAACTGCCTAGAAGAATAAGCAATCACTTTCCCCTTCTGCATCAATACACCACCCAATCCAACTCCTGATACATTGTAAAGTCTACACCCTCTTCAGGTAGAGTCAACACCAGTGCTGAAGTCAACGAAGTCTTATGATTTTGAAAGCTCTGTTCACACTCATCAGACCATTGAAAACCCACATTGTGTTGAGTCAATCCAGTCAATGGAGCTGCAATAGTAGAGAAAGTCTGAACAAATCGTCAATAATAGCCTGCTAATCCCACAAAACTCTGAATCTCAATAGGTGAAGTAGGTCGAGTCCAACCTCTAACTGCCGTAATCTTTGCCGGATCTACTCTAATATCCTCCTTGGATACGAACTCACACTTTGAGAACTCGGCATACAACTCCTATTCTCTAAACCTCTGAAATACAATCCTCAAGTGTCGAACATGGTCCTCTCAGTTTTGGAGTAAACCAAGATGTCATCGATGAAAACAATCACAAAAGAATTAAGTTATGGTTGAAACATCCCATTAATCAACTCCATGAATGCTGCAGGGGCATTAGTCAATCCGAAGGACATCACTTGGAACTCATAATGCCCATACCAGATCCAAAAAGTTGTCTTAGGGATATCTGATGCCCTAATCTTCAACTAATGATACCAGACCTCAAGTCAATTGTAGAGAACAATGATGCTCCCTGTAGCTGATCAAATAAGTCATCAATACGCGGAAGAGGATACTTATTCTTCACCATTACCTTGTTCAACTGTCTATAATCAATACACATCCTCATAGTCCCATCCTTCTCCTTCACAAATAATACAAGGGCACCCCAAGGTGATACACTAGGGAGAATAAAACCCTTACTCAATAAATCCTGCAACTGATCCTTCAATTCTTTCAACTCTGCTAGAACCATACGATATGGAGGGATAGAAATAGGCTTAGTGCACGATTCCAAATCAATAGCAAAATCAACATCTTTATCGGGAGGAACACCTGGAAGATCAGAAGGAAATACATCGGGAAACTCCTAAACCACGGGAACAGAGTCCATGGGACGTGGTTCAACTCTAGTATCCCGAAGAAAATCTAAGTAAGACAAACACCCTATCTCCACCAATCTCTGAGCATGGATAAAAGAGATGACCTTGCTAGGATAATAACCACCATTTCACTCAACCCTCGGAACACCAGGCATCGCTAAAGTCACAGTCTTAGCATTACAATCAAGGACATGATGATAAGGAGAAAGCCAATTCATACCCAAAATAACATCAAAGTCTATGATCCCAAGAATGAATAAGTCTACCCAAGTGTCATATCCAGCCAAAGAAATAAGACAAGATCGATAAACTCAATCCACCATTAAGGGCTTACCCACGGGTGTAGAAACACGAATAGGTACAGTCATGCTATCTCATATCATATCAAATTCAACAGCAAAATAGGTAGACACATAAGAGAATGTAGACCCTGGATAAAACAATATAGACACAGGTTGACGACATACTGGGATGATACCTGTAATAACAACATCAGAGGTCTCCGATTCAGGTCTCCCTGGAAAAGCATAATAGTGGCCCCCTCGTCTACCTCCTTCCTGGGTGGTACCTCTACCCCCACTCTGTTGAGTTGCACCACCACTACTAGAAACTCTATAAACTCTACCTGACTGAACTCTGCCATGGCCTCTACCCTATGGTGCTGGTGGTCTAGTCTGAAATGAACAATTAGGTCGAGGCCCACCACGACCCCTTTGAGAATTACACTGCCACATCAGGTGATCGGGATCTCCACAAGTAAAACAAAATCTCTGACCTGGGAACTGCTGTGGACCCTAAAAACCCATTATAATTGCCTTGCCCTGTAGGTCGCTGCTGTGAATCGTATGAACCCTGACCCGGGCTATAACAACCCCTAGATATCTGACCACCCTCAAATGTCGGGATAGATGCATGAATACGTCCCCGCTGCTGAAAGGAACCACTCACTCATGAAACGAACCTGATGTACGAGTCCTTTTAGGGTCCCCAAACTCCTCTCTCTCCATCAATTCCACCTCTTTGGCGGCTCTCACAATGGACTAGAAAGAATCCCCTTCTCTAGATGCCCGAAATACAACTGACATGATAGAGAAAGTCAATCCCCTCACAAATCTGTGGATCCTCTCAGTCTTATCTGGAATAATGGCCAACGCATGCCTAGATTACTGGCAAAAATGCGGCTCACAGTCTGTAACTGATAAACTATCCTATCTAAGACTCTCAAACCTCAAGCGAATCTCCTCTCTCATGCTCTAAGGGATAAAACGATCATGGAATGCACTAGAAGACTGCTCCCAAGTAACTGGAGGAGATCCAATTGGCAAAACCCCCGAATAAGTCCTCCACCACTCTCTCGCTGGCCTACGAAGCTGGAGTGTAGCATATCGAACCCCATGTGAGTCAGCTAATCCAATTACCTCTAGTAACTCTCAGCATGTAGTTAGAAACTCATGAGCGTCCTCGCTCTTCCAACCCTGAAACTAAGAAGGGTCCATCTTTCGAAATCTCTCATACCTTTGCTGCTCATCCTCTGTTAGAACAACCACTAGTGCAACTTGACCCCCAACTGCTGGTGCAACATCATGCTGAACCTTGGGATCCACTGGTAGCTGCCCCCACCGCATCGTGAACAACTGGAGCTTGCTGTTGCTCTACGGTCCTAGTAAGCCCTCCAACACACTTAACACCCTAAATAATGTATCGTGAAGCAAAGGTGTGTCTGCAAGCTCTAGAGGAACCTGGTCCTCCCTTTCATCAATCTAAGACTCTAGAGACCTGTCTAGCATGGCCTCTCACTGGTGGTGCTCCACGGCCATGACCTCTGGCTAGTGACGTACCATGAGCTCGGCCTCTAGCTTGAGCTCTACCCTTACCCCTGATTGGGGCCTCAACAATTGCCTCGGGAAGTGTCTCCCCTCTACCACCAGTAACATTAGATCTAGTCCTCGTCATTTGTAAAAAAGTATACAATAACTCAGTAATAAAGATGACCACGCATGATGAGAAAGAATGAATAAGAGGAAGTTTCCTAATAGTATTTATAGTTTCTCAGAGATAAGTGCTGACGTCTCAGTACTAATCCTTGAGACTATACGTAGACTCGGCTTGTATACACGTGAGACTTATAAACCTGGAGCTCTGATACTATTTTTTCATGACCCAATATAGGACATGATGGCACTCGTCTTATCCCACTAATACAAGTAAGCCTAAAACCCAATATCTAACAAAGTGCAGAAGTAAATAACAATCCAACAACAATTTCTATTATGAAAACAATTCATCTTAATTCAATCCCCAAAACAAGGTTGTCACGTGCACAAGCCTCTAATGTAAGTATTAGAATTGAAATAAAATAGAAGTCTAAAATGAAGTTGTCTTTCAAGTAAAAACAAAGTCATAAACTGGAGTAGGAAAGTTCACTGAGATGACAAGCAGCTACCTCACAATCCTCTACAAGATGCCTCGGAAACGAAAAGAATGAGAGGTATCACGTTGATCCGGGCTCGTAACCTACAAAAAATTGTAGAAGGAAGGGGTGAGTACCAAACCACGCGGTACCCAACAAGCAAACATCTAAACACAAGTTAAGAGAACAAAATGTGGGTACTCCTTACACCTTATCTGAATCTACACACTACATATAACTCACAGCTTACCAAACACACAACTCAATAACCACACTCTATCAACTTACATTTTCTCAATAACAACTCAATATTCAACAATTACAATTTTCACAGAGAAACACTCACAAGATCAGCAAAACACGTGTTCAAGTTCGTCAATAATTAAAATGTGTAATGACATGAGATGCAATGTCAAGTATAGTAATGCATGTCTTCCCTAATGATACACACCTGCTGTCTCTCAGTATGGGACCCATGGGGGACATATCTTTCCATGCATCTGTTGCGGTGCACGACGCGATCCTCGATAATAGTAACCTTCGCGACATGTGATACGTCCCTCGAAATACAATATTCATCGCGGCGCGCGATAAGACCCTCGAAATGGTACATCCTCTTACCACAACTATGTCTCAGATACAATGCAAATGGCATGCTCAAATGAAACGAGGAGATAACCATTTTGATAACAAAACACAATTTACAACAAGGAATACAACACCAACAAATAAGCAACAAGTCTCGAAGTCATTCTTAACATCACACAAGGAAATACACAAATTTCATAGGCTTAACAAGGGTTTAGAAATCCACTTGCCTTAGCCAATCGAATAATCACTACGGGACTTGATCCTTCCCTTTTCGTTGAGCTTCGAATCAATGGAATATATTCAAGTATGTATATTTACAATATGGTTGAGGAACTAACAGTACCCACACTATTATGTGTTTAACCTTGACCAAAAAAATTCACCCAAATTTATAATCATGTTCTTAATTCTTGATGCCAACTAACATTTCAACCATCATATTTTCCAATACCAACTCTAATAATTCATAGACGATATAATGCACCAATAATCATTTGCTATCTTAGTACACCATAACTTTAATGAGAACATGCTAACAATAGTAAGGATATTTCTATAAATTTACTCTCCAATACTTACCCATCTAGTAAAAGGCTTAATTAGTAGAGATCATTATCCTCGTACATTCTCAACTTTGCAAAAACACAAATGTTTACATATATTTTCTTTCCAATCACTTACAACAACCCAATTTAATAATATCTTATTTTCTAGTGTAAACAATAAGAAAAGAAAAATAAAACAAAACAAAAGAAAAATAAAAATTGAATCGGTGATTCTATGGAAAAAAGAAACAGTTCGCAAACTTACATATATATATATATATATATATATATATATATATATATATATATGTTAGGAAATTTGGATGCAGTAAATTTGGATGCAGTAAGTCTGCAAATTGTTTCTTTAAAGTTTTAATTATTTATAATATTTTGATTTACATATATATATATATATATATATATATATATATATATATATATATATATATATATATATATATTGGATCATACCCTGTTAATCATTGCCAATGACTAGGTTATTAGTATTATATATTTTATTTTCAGCAATCAAAATATTATAATATAATTAAAACTTTAAAGGGAGTTAATCGATTACTCTTTCTCTTTCTAGATACCATATATTCCTATGCATATATATAATATAATATATAATATATAATATTGAAAACAAGCAACAAATTCGAAGAAGAATCCATTCAGGATGATACATACCTGCACTCGTTCGATGTCGCCGCCACAAGTCAATTTTCTATCGCTTCTCTTTGTTTTGTTTTATTTTATTTTTCTAAATTACTTATGTTATTATAAGTAGCATTCCTTATTAATCTATATTAATATTTCAGACTTGACCCATCATTATTAAAAATAACTAAAGCACCCCCAAATTAATTAATATAGTTAAATGACTATTCAAAATTATCAAAAATAACCTTTTTGGTTTCGGGTCATTACATTCTATCCCTAGAGGTCAATTTGATTCTTTAATCAAAGCTAGGAAAATGATCTCCAAAGGGTGCCTTTACCATATTTTTAGGGTGGTAGATGTTGAGTCTGAAACCTCTTCCCCAGAGTCAGTCCCTGTGGTGAATAAATTTCCATAAGTCTTTATCGATGACTTACCCAGTATTCCTCCGGAGTGGGAAATTGATTTTGGCATTGATATTTTGCCGAATACACAACCTATATCCATTCCTCCTTATAGAATTGATGCGGCTGATTTGAAAGAGAGATTGAAGGATTTTCTAAACAAGGGTTTTATTCGTTCAAGTATTGCTCCATGGGGCGCTCCAATGTTGTTTATTAGAAAGAAATATGGGTTTACTAGAATGTGCATCAACTACTGCCAATTGAACAAAGTTACCATGAAGAATAAAAAAAGTCGTTTACCTCCATTAGAAACTGGTTTGATTGGGCCACAAATGTCTGAATGTATTAGCTCCAAAACATCATTGGCTCTCCACGACTTTCCTTTTGGAAATTGAGAACGATGTTGTTTGCCAACAACACATTCCTCACAAACTTCAGAAGGAATTGTAATTTCACGAAGACATATAACCATATTTTTTTTGTTGGAGAACTTTTAATCCCCCCAAACCCAAATGACCATATCTAAAATGCCACAACCATGACAGATCTCTAACTTCTGCTTTCAAACAACCACTGACTATTCTGTATCTTCAACAGAAACAACCTGTTTAAAATCATTTTCACAACAGCAATAGCTCCTCTAGTAGGATTATAAATCTCACATGCACCTTTCTCAATAGTTATAACTTATCCTTTTTCTTGCAATTGACCAACACTTAGCAGATTGCTTTTCAAAGCAGGAAGATAAAGTACATTTGAGATTTTTTTCTTTAAAACCATTCTTGGCTCTAACCATAATATCACCCTTTCCAATTGCACTCACACTGGAAGAATCGCCAAAACTAATTGTTGAACGGAAGTCTTCATTCAAAGAAGAAAAAGAAAACTTACTTCAACACATGTGATTGCCGCAGCCCGTATCCAAATACCAAACATTTTTTTTCACTTCTCTCCTTGGAATGTCATCAACAATATCTCAATTTCGTTACTTTTAGCAAAATTTGACTTCTCATCCTTGTCATTAGGCAGCCTGGTATAACATTTAGACTTAAAATGACCAAATTTATGACATCGATAGCATTCTACTTTGGATTTGTCAAAATTCCTTATTCTGCCTTTACCATGGTCATCATTGGCTCTAAATTTTCTATTTTCGTCTTTGCTGCCTTCATCTCTATATCCTCGATCTCCTCTTCCTCTTCCTCTACCTCTATCCCTTCCTCTAAAATTTGAGAAACGAGTATTAGTAGAAGCCTTTAAAGACTGCTCTTTGGATGATGAAATACGGTTCATTTTTTGCTCATATACCAATAAAGAACTTTGCAACTCGTCAACCGATAACTCGTCAATATCAGTTGACTCCTTAATGGAGCAAACAACATAGTAATACTTTGGCGTCAGGGAGCACAATATTTTTTCCACGATTGTGACATCAGCCATTTTTTCACCATGAAATCATATTTTGTTGCTAATCTCCATTGTTCTAGCGCTGTAACTCATTACAGACTCTCCTTCCTTCATCTGCAATGTCTGGAAATCTCTTCTCATCGCTTGAAGCTGTGCACACTTCACTCTACCAGTACCTTGAAACTTTTTCTTCATCGAATCCCAAATATCCTTAGAAGTTTCATTGCAAAGAATAGTTTCTAGGATGGGATGATCGATAGCTTGAAAGATATAGTTCTTTGCCCTCAAATCTTTCAACTTTCTTTCTTTGAACTCCTCCTTTTGAGAATTCATTAACGCTTCGCCTTCCACCGGAGCTACGATTCCGTTCTCGACAATTGACCAATATTCCTTTGACTGCAAGAAGTTTTCCATTAGCATACTCCAATGGTCATAGTGACCATCAAAAACAGATTCAAGAAGCAAAAATAGAGAAAGAGAGGCAGTAAACGTGGAAAGAAATTTGCTTGACTGATATTCTTCAATGCTGTTACTGTAGTCTTTTTTATAGCAAAATAAAAAAAAGACTTGGACTAAAAATTAGGAATTAGCCTACAAAGCTTTCTCCTGAAAACTAGACAACAACCCACATATAAAAAACAACTTCCTAAAGACCAGGATAAACCTATCAGATAGGAGTCTTATTTATTACCAGCTCTTAGTTAACTAACATGACTCTTTTTAAACTAACAATTTTTACTTAATTGAATTCTTAAACGTATCACTCCCGACGGGATCGACCCCAACTCTTAGTTTGGTGACACTTGTTAGAGATTGCCTACACTTCAAATAGGATGAAGTGTAATTGAGCATTATCTAGATACAAGAAAACTTGTTGTTTAAAATGAAATAAGAAACTATTATCTCATGATGACAAGGCACACCTTCTGCACACAGGACAACTACAAGTAATCTTCAGCTACTTTCAGATGCAATCATAACATAATTTACAGTAGTAATCAAGTTTTTTCAAATTCTTCTCCATCATCATAAGTATCTTATACACACCCAAACAAGAAACCAAAGTTGGATATCCTTTTGTGAACTTTTGGATGAAAGATCAAAAGAATAATAAATAAAAATTTGATCTTAACTCGTATAGTGAACTTTTTGATGAAAGAGCAAAAGAATAAAAAATAATGATTTGATGTTAACTCGTATTGTGAACATGCCTTATGTAAAAAGAAAAGTGAATGTTTCAATAAATGGTTGTTGTCATAAATGAGAGAATTTAGGTAAAAACAAGTCAACGATGTGAGCGATATGCTCAAAGTGAGATGTGATCGCATTAGGAAGGTTTCTAGAGTCCTTTGACTTTAAAGGATATCCTACTATTTCCCCTAGTTAGTCTTTGGTGATCCTAGGCTTTACCAATCTACATTAATGTCAAGTTTAAATATTAAATAATCCTATTGTTCAATGTGTGCATGCTTAAATTTTCTTGTAAGAGTGAGTGAACTTTCATGATCTATAATCCATTGATATGATATTCCTGATATTGAGTGGAAATCTTTCTTGTTGTCACTGACACTGCATCCTTCATGTGAATAGTGAGGTCTTTATTTCAACTAAGTTGCATGAATATATGATAAGTTTGTGTGAATTATTAGGCAAACATTAATGGTTGATGCTATTGAATTGAGATGCTTTGAGTTTTACTTAAATAAAATATTTACCCTCAATTTAAATTGAGAAGTTGATCGTAAATGAGAATGGTTTCAAAAAGATGACTTTCAATAATGGTGGAATCGATTGTGAGTTGTGTTTGTATAAAAAGTCTTTTGCTATGAGTATTTTATTTTTGATAATTTTGAGTTATGGTACTTAGTTTCCAAATAACATATATCATATGTGGTTGAGCATCAATCATATGCTTTGTGAATGCTTTGCTGGAGGAAAAGCAATAGTTAAAGTTTCGGGTTGAACTTATTAACTTTATTTTCACTTAAGAAAGAAAAGTATGGTTGGATAAAACTTCTAATAAACTCTCAACTATGTCCAATATTATAGGGGAAAGATGGTTGTATGAGAAACAATAAACCAACTTGTGATGGCCGGGTCAAACCACAAGAATTAACATATTAGACTCTTCTTCAACTGATTGCAAAATTCGAAACAAATTAGAAAATTAAGTTATTAACACACACACACATGGACACATGATCGGGAGCACAGACACACTTTAAAACCTCAAAACTTAAATAAGACAGAACAACAGAACACATGTGAAACACGGACGGTTCACAGAACGTGAAAGCCGAAAGGAACCACGGTCCATCACCCTCATTGTGGGTCACACCATCCCATAAATAGTTGACCACGAACCATTCACGGGCTGTGGACCACCACACGAGCCGTGGAAATGTTCGTGGAAGTGAGGCAGAACCTCCCAAGCTTTGGATCCATACCACATTGCATCCATGGGCTATGGTCTGGATGACGGGCCATGGGAATTGAAGGTTCGCGGACCTGAGCCACCAGACCACCAGCCCAAGTGAAAAACCATAATGACCATCACAATCTAGGGTCCTCCACACGAGTCGTGGTAGATATTGTGGTCGGACCTCCCCAAAACAAGTAGACAATGGTTAGCAGACCACAACCTGTATGACAGACCGTGGTCCTTCTGACAAGCCATCTTTGTGTCTGTGGTCGGGCCCCGTTAAATTTTAAGTGGGATCATTTTTTTTCTCGTATGGTTTAGGAACCTAAACTACATTGTTTAATTAATAAACTACGTTATTGTGGTCAATTTAACCCTAGTAACTAAATAAAATCTTACCAGAAGTAATTTATTCTCCGAAATTCACCCAATTAGAATGAAAAGACGAAAAGGCAGTCGACCAAACTCTCTTAGAGAACCCAAATTTTTTTGTCAGTTCTAGTTCCAAAATCGAATATTTCTCTGTGAAATATGTCACAAGGTATGTGGGATTTCACTAGTTGATTCCTTTCGTCCACTAGGTCCCTAGAATTTATTTAGAATCTTGATTCCCTATATTTTTCTTAGACCTAGGGTTTATATAACTTCAGATAATTGATATGATTTAGTTATTTGAACGTTTTTAATTAGATTATAATGTCTTAATTACATTTTTGGGTAGATTCTTACATGAAACTCAGAACCCTAGTTGTGTAGTTCTTTTAGTTCATGAATAATACTAGCTAGGACATATAAACATATATACATGCCTCAGTTCTCATATGTTTCATTATATGACTTTAAATGTTGCATTTTCAGTTCACATGGTAGAATATTGAGTTATCCAATGTATTTCAGTTATGTTGTCTAGAACACAATTCTAGTTGGGATTGTGCTTAAAACAAAGTTGAACTAGGGTTAGTCACCCTTATAGTCCAAAAACTAAGTACCCCCGTAGGTTTATAAGTCCCATATGTGGGCATCAGATTTAGTGATCACACCAGCCATGCCTTTATACCCCTGACAAGGTATATTGGGTCCTCTCGATGGGGCATATACATCAGACTCCACATTTAGCTCATATAGTTTAAGTCGGTTAATAATATCTACCACAGTCAGACTCTAGTACATTGGCTAGGTTATCAGTTATACTTCAGTATTTTCTCTCAACATGTTATGTACTTGGTCATTGTATTCAGTTTAGTTCATACTCATTATATATTAGTATTTTATCATATTTATATTATTCATCATTCAATATACTTATTATGTTATATTTTGTTCAAATTTTCCTTATTCTGCATGCTCAGTACATTTTAAGTGTTGATGCATACTCTACTCTATATCTTTTCATGATATATATTTAGGTTCTCAACATTTAGATCATGTGTATTTTGGTTTCCGATCCATACTCTTAAGTATAAGTGGTGAGTCCTCATTCATCGAGGATGATAAATATGTTCTTTTACATTCAGTCTCTCATTTTAGTTTCAGTTATGCTAGAGTTAGCTGGATGCATGCCCCATCATCTCTAGTCATTTAGTGGTTTATTTCAGATATAGTTAGATTCAGCTTTAGTTTTTGGAGTTGTATTCCAATGTCATTAACTCTCATCCATTATTTACGTTCAGGATAGTATTGTGTATTCCCCACCATTTCAGTTTATCTCATGTGTTAAACTTCCACACATGATCTCTTATTTCAGAAAATGTTTGTATACTCATATTATGCTAGCTCAGGGTTAGATTGGAGTTACTCGTGATACTTGGTCCCGTGTTTACGTCAAGGAGGTTGCCTCGTGGCGCGACACACACACATAAATGATGGAGTTTTTCTAACAAAACTTTCATCAATATTAAAAAATAAAACAAAAATATAACTAAAAATAAGACCTAACAAGTTTAGAAAGGATTGAGAGCTAGCGTGTGCTTAATGTTTGTGCTTACAACTCGAATTAGCAAATATTAACTGAAACAACATCGATCAATACATGAATAGTGCTTGGTCTAGGCTACACTATTATAGTCTCTCTAACTAGAAAGCATATGTCCTTTGGATTCATCCAAAATCGAAGACACTTTAAAATAAAACACAAAATATTTCTTGAGTAGATAGACTATTCCTAGGTCATATCATTGAATGTGAGATCACTTGTATTATCCCACCCCTAGCTTAAATTCCTAGAGTAATTTCAATAAGTCCCCACTATTGAGTCTCACCCAACTCTATTTTATTTTTCCTAGGCAAAACGATGTTAGAGAGGTCAATCAATGTTTACAACCACAAATTTTAGGATTAAAACTTCTAGAGAACAATAGATTTATATCGTACAATCAATATTATATTCAATTAATCAATACACTATTTGAAGTCTTACACCCCTATCTCGGACACACACATCTAGTTTAGGGTCTTAGTTTCTCATAAAAGAAGAAATAGAGACAACAACCAAGTAGAATATCTCCATTATAAGTTAATTTGATGAACACAAATTGAATTCCAATCTTAGATTGACACAAATATGAGGCTTCTTTATTAACTAGCAAAGAAGTTCTTCACTATTATTTATCTATAATTTTAACAATATTAGGCCTCTGTCTATCGCTAATTGTGAAGAAGCTAATGGTACATAACAACACAAATCTCTATTTTATCCTTGAAATAATCCAGATGAAGCAATATTTTCTATAGTTACATTTTTCCCCTTTAGGATCCATCTCCAGACTTGTGATGGATCACCAGAACGTCGTTAATAAATTATGAAGTGTTAGTCACTTATTCGTTTCGACCTTCACTTCTTACATGGTCATCTATGTTGGAAATGGTGAATTATTGATCAATTATTGTACCAAACCAATAGTAGTGCATGTACTTAGGTAACACAAATCCAATTAATCCAGCGAGATGCTTGTTGGATCCTACAAGATGCCAATTCCGTCGTTGTTATACTTTAATGATTTGTCTTCAAATTCATCAAACTTGCTCTTTCCAAAATATTTATGCATCCAATTTAATTAAGGCCTGAAAATCCTTCAATTAGCATTAGAATGTGACAATAATTCATGAATTGGAGTCTAATGAATTGGTAAAATACAAACTCATCAAACCTTGTAACTTGAACTATTGCTTGTTCTCAAGCTAAACACTTACTAAGAATAGCGTTAAAACTCAACTACACCCAAGACGTATATGATTTGTATTATTACAAAATTGATTCCATATAAATGACAACAAAAGGTTTCCAAAATAAAAAAGACTTTATATAAACACAAACCACTATTGGTTCTACCATTATGAGACAAATGTGTTTCCTCTTTTTCAAACGAAATACTTTTAACATGCACATCTGAGACAATCTTTCTTTCAAGTACAAATCTTATTACATCTCAGGTCAATGGTGTTAACCTTCTTTGGTTTCCCAAAGATTCACACGAATGTGTCACATTCACGCAACTCAATTGAAATCAAGACATCACAATTCATATGAAGGATGCAATGTCACTCAAACAAAAGTGAATCACACACAAAATTAAGAATGTTAATTCAAGGGATTATAGATTCTGAAAAAATACTCATAAATTAATTCAAGTATATACACATAGACGATTGCCACTAATGTAGATTTACAAGACTCAAAATCCTCAAAGACTTGCATGTTTAACTTAGGTTTTGGCAAAATGTAGGATATTATTTGGTAAAGTGACTAAGATACCGACCTAATGCTTCCATTGCCTTTTCACTTGTGCATACCACTGCAATATTTTAGTTTTACCTTCTAAAGCGTCTCAAAATCAACAAAATCAAATGACTTGTGACAACTACAACAGGGAGATCCTACTTGTTAATCATAAAGCGAAATCAAGAATTTGAGAGAATGGGAGGGTCTTGGTAGATTTAGGAATAGAGGTAGTTACAGGACCTAAAATTAGGGTCAAAAAGACAAAATATAAACATTAAATGCATGGAAACTATCAAAATACCATTAAAATAACTATTGGATGGATTTAACCCTTGTGGACCGATGGTCGATAGAACTTTATATGGACCATACTAGTCAACCATAGAACAATTTCAAAAACTCAAAATACGTTCAACTTCCCACGAGACTTTTTTACGGTCTATCGTTCCTTTTATGGTCAGTATGCCTCTTTTGTAGAACAAGTCCAAGTACAAAATTTTTACTAAGTCAAGATTAGTTCTATGGAACCACTCTACGATCCATAAAACCAACTATGAATCGTCAAAACATTCTTCGACATGATGTCTCCTAATAAATCTCTGAGTCCTTTCTATGAAGGAAATCTAAGACTTGTGAAAATTTCTACTACCTGTACTTAAGTCAGAAATTTAACTCAACTTCAACAATTGCGTTTGTACGATCCATAGGACTCCTAACGTTTGTAGATTGGACACGTAGTACACTACGTGCAAAAATATGAACTTTTCTTTTCAACTTGGTTTTCCAATTTCCGTGGTGTTACCATATCTCCCTCTTGCGAAGATCCACCCTTGAATTGAACTCTAACTAACATGAATAGCTTAGGAGAGAGAGACTAATAGCCAAACATGAATGCAAACCTCATCATAATGCACATAAACATGGAGAATCACTTCAAGCTAAATCATAACGTCAAAAATAAAGATTATTTTTCATGAACACGCGTGCATATGTAAACATGAGAAAAAATAAAGTCCATGAATTCGAAAGAGTGAATCACGAGGATCTAATATCTCAAGCTAGAGTTAAAGAGAAAGGAAAGAAATCAGAATACTGAGACATCGTATTGTTCGACCTTCCAAGTAGCACTCTCAACTAGTTTTTATATCCAAAAAAACCTTCTTGGAAGTAACTACTTTAATTCTTAACAACCAAACTTGATGATAAAAAATCTCTACCAGAACCCCTGCATAAGAAAGATTTTTAATTCCCAAACCTTCCAAAGGCACAACAGATGTCGGATCTCAAACAAACTTCTTCAACAAATACAAATTGAATAAAGGATTTACCAATGCTAAATTATAAGGCAACTCAATTTCATAAGAAAATTTTCCGATAAAACTCAAAATCTTATATGGGTCCACATAGGGAAGACTAAGCTTACCGTTCTTTCCAAATCTTACTACACCCTTGATGGGTGAAATTTTTATGATGACCCAATATAAACATCGAATTCAGGCTCCCTTATTCTAAAATTGTAATAAGTCTTTTTTTAACTTTGAGCTATTTTCAAACTTTTGCAAATAAGCTGAACCTTTTCCATAACCTTATGCATCAAATCAGGACCTATCTAGACAACCTCACCAACTTCAAACCAACATACAAGAGACCTACACCGCCTACCATAAAGAGCCTCAAACACCTAATGCTAGAATGACAGGTATTATTATTAGTAAAATCAATCTAAGGTAAATGATTATTCGAAAAACCATTAAAATCAACCACACAAGCTCGTAACATATATTTTAAAGTTTTAATAGTATGCTAGACTTATTTAGTTGTTTAATGGTAGAAAGACGTGCTAAATTTCACTTGAGTACGAAGGACTTTTAAAGTTACTTCCAATATTGAGATGTAAGTTGAATTCCATGATCGAAGATAGTAGACAACATCACTTAATGCAAACTTACCATTTCCTGGATATGAATCTCGGCACTCTTCCACTAAGAATAAAGCCCTTCAAAAAATAAAGTGATCCAATTTCTTCACTTGATCCACAATAACCCAAATATGATCAAACTATCATCGAGTGCAAGGTAAACCCATAATGGAGTCCATACATAAATATTGTTACCTCCATTGAAGGATAATAATTTATTTGAGCCAAACCAACAATTTTGATGCTAAGACTTCACTTGTTGACAATTCAAACATATTTCCATAAATTCCATAATATTCGTTTTTATCCCATTCCACCGATAGACTTTCTGATCACGATACATCTTGGTGTTCTCGAGTGAATAGAATACTAAGAACCAGAAGATTCAATCAAAATATTATATCCTACCTTATTAAAATTTAGAAAACATTACCAACCATGATATTGAAGTACTCTATCTTCCTATTGGGAGAAAGCCTAATGGATTTTTCAGAAATCAAATTCTTTAACTCAACTAGCAGAGGATCAAGCCTTCACATCCGATGCATACTATAATTACAAATCATTTTGTATAACTAAACCACCTTCCTTAGAATCAATAAAACAAACACCTAATTGGGCCAATCTATGAACATCACATACTAATCTTTCTTATCATCCATAACATGAGCAACACTTCACATCTATAGTCGACTAAGATAATTTACCACCACATTTGCCTTACTAAAATGATATATGATACTCATGTCGTAATCCTTCAATAATTCAAGCCATCTTTTTTGGTGAAGATTCAAATCCTTTTGAGTGAAGACATATTTCAAGCTCTAGTAGTCGGTAAAAACTTCTACACAGACACCATATAAATAATGTCTCTAAATATTTAGAGAAAACACTACTGACGCTAACTCCAAATCATGAGTTGGATAATCTATTTTATGTACCTTCAGCTTTCTCAAAGCTAAGTGTTTCCTTTTTCTATATTGTATCATAATACAACCAAGACTAATTCATGAGACATCACAATAAACCACAAAACCGTCTGATCCTTCTAATAATGTTAAAATAGGGGTTGAATTGAGTCATATTTCAACTATTGGAATCTCTTCTCACAAACTTCCAAACATAGGAATTTCACTTTCTTTTGAGTCAATATCGTTAAAGACATAGAAATAGAGAAAAATCCTTTCGCGAATCATCTATAGAACCCGGCTGAACCCAAGAAACAATGTATATCTAATGCTAAAAAAGGTCTAGGCCAATTCTTAACCTTCTCAATTTTTTAAGATAGACTTGAATCCATACCCCGAAGATATTATGGCCAAGAAAGGAAACAAATCTCAACCAAAACTCACACTTGCTAAACTTAGCATACGATTTCTTATTCTTGAGAATTCGAAACATAATCCTCAAATGTTCATCCTCATTTCATGAATAAATCAAGGTATCATATATAAAACAATCACTAACATGTCAAGATATTGTTTGAAGACCCTATTCATCAAATCCATGAATGCCACTAGGGAGTTAGTCTTACCGAAAAATATAATAAAAAACTCATAATGTTCATACCAGGTTTGAACAACCATCTTTGAAATGTCATTGTCCTTCACTCCCAATTGGTGATAGCCTGATTAGAGGTCAATCCTAAAGAAGTAAATCATTCCTTGGAGTTGATCAAACAAATCATCAATCCTTAGAATAAGATACTTATTGTTTTGACAGGGTACCCGATATTGTAATCATCGTTGATCAGCACGAAGAATATACGACCCTGCGAGAGTGTATTACTTTAGGAATTCCAACAATTTGTTTAACCGATACAAATTGTGAGCCAGCTTCCACCCAGAAAAAAAGGTGAGTGCCTAGCACAAAAGGTTGATTTACTAAGTAAGATAAGGCAAGAAGCAAGGGCGTAGCAGCTGCGCGAAAGCCGTTGCGCCAGTAGTTGTAGCTGTCGCCACACCAACCCTTTCGTTCTTATCGCTCTGGATTCCGATCTATATGACCTCCGGGCGGTAGAAAGTAAACCTCTTCCGCAGAAGCAGGTAGTAACCTAACCTTTAAGAATTTGTTCAAGGGTCTTAATTTTACATAATCGATGCACATCAAAAAATTTCCATCCTTCTTTCTTATAAACAACATTGAAACACCCCATAGTGAGATACTCGGTCTAATGAATCCCTTATCCTATAGGTATTTCAAATCATCCTTCAATTCCTTAAGTTTTACAAAGGCTATACGATAGAGAGTATTAGATATAGGCTATATGGGAGAATGTCAATACCAAATACTATTTCCCTTTTGGGAGAAATACCAAAAGATCATCGGAAACACTTCTGGAAACACATTTATAATCAGAACGAAGGAATAAGGATTTTAGAATCTCTACCCCTAAACCAAATTAGATGATAGATACACCCTTTTGAAATAATTATCCTAGACTTAAGGCAAGAAATAATTAACCCTTACAAAACATAATTTCCCCTTTCCATGACATGATAAGTTAGTTTGGAACCTTGAATATGCATAATCAGGTCCTACAATCTATGGAAGCATAACATAAATGAATTTAATCCATCCATAAATGACATTGAAGTCTAACATATCAAGATCTACTTGATCAATATAAGTGATTATATGAGAACTGGAACTAGGTCAATTTCAATAAACTGTTTTAGATACAATAGAATCACCAAGAGAGTAAATACATAAAATTGATTAGAAATGATTGTCCGACAAACATAAAATCTCATGGAAACATAATGAGTAACAAAACAAAACATACCACCCAAATGAAGCAAAATATACACATTAAAATAAAAGATTTTAAACATACTGGTAACAACATTCAGAGAATCCTTATGATCTTGTTGAGTATAAAAGATATAAATTTATTTCGACAAGGAGCACTTGAACAAAAACCATTAGGCTAAGATTCCCTACCATACTTACCTTGGTATATTTCAACGGACAATCCTTCACATTGTGACAACTTTTTCCACAACCAAGGAAACAATATGTGCTGGCTAAATGTTTTCTTGAGTGACTTTTACCACACCTTTGCTAAGCGGGAATAGAAGACTCAATTCCACCATTTTTAGGCTTAGGGTTTGACACCCTATGTTTTTCTTATTAAGAAGTTAAAGCATATGAACAAACTTACCAGAATAAGTTAGCCAAAAATCAAGATACCGATGTCCACTGTACCTAGAATGAGAAAAGTCTTCATCTCTGGTTCTTGTCTTATAAGACTCCCTAGACCTATCTTATATCTTATACCCTTCTATTTGTTTGGAATGTATCATCAAATAAGAGATGTACATCTCCTTAATCAATATGATCGTTCAACATTCTTTGACAATTAAATAAAAAAACTCGACACAAGCTTACTCATCCTTTACGTAGAGTTGGCAACTATATTTGGAGCATACTTAACCAATTCAGTCAACTTAAAAGAATACTGCTTCACAATCATTTGTCCTTGCCATAGGTTAATGAACTCAAGCACTTTTTCTTTCCTTAGTTCAAAAGCAAGGAAATGGTCAAAAAAAGATTATTTGAATTCCTCCCAATCAAGAGGTCCCGTATGAACCTTCCTCTCTTCCTTCTATTGGTTAACCAAACTTGAGTAACACCCTTGAGTTGATAAGCAATTAACTGTACCTTCTCTACCGTGGACAATCCAATAATTTCCACTATATTTTACACCTCATCAATAAACTTTTGAGGGTCCTCACCAATTTCAACCCATATAACTCCGGAGGATTCATCCTTTTGAAGTCTCTAATCCTAATCACCATTGTACACACATTTGGGTTTATGGGAGAAATGGACTCTGTATTAGCTTGAGCCATCATATCATGAGACAACACTTAAAATAAAGATTAGAATTTCGTATGAGTTACTTGCTAATCCAAGAGATCAACTAGAACTTAAGGTTAAACTCCACATTATAACTTGCATTCCTTCTCACGTATGCCACCTGAGGGGCCATATATTGAAAAACATCGGATTAGATTAGGATAAGGATCTTTATAGAGTTAGACTCTATGAAAGAACTTTGAGTAATGAAAAAAGTGAAGTTTCCTAAGAATTTTTAGCATCCTACATAAATGGGCATCCTTCATACTCATAATAAGTAACAAATGATAAGGTGGAACCCTGATTAAGTAAAGAATAAAATCAAAATGAAAGAATTTTTACATCTCTGACATAATATTCAGAGATCCCTCATGATCCTGTCGAATATGAAGAGTATAAAACTTATTACACAAAGAGAACCTAAACCAAAATCACTAGGTTGAGTTTTCTTTTCATTCTTACCCTTGCTA
The DNA here is from genome assembly GCA_032847665.1 of Solanum chilense. Lineage (NCBI taxonomy): Eukaryota > Viridiplantae > Streptophyta > Magnoliopsida > Solanales > Solanaceae > Solanum > Solanum chilense. Next base: position 18,564,260 of record CM064966.1, read on the forward strand.
TCTTGAAAAGGATAATCATTCACTTTGTGGTCCCTTTTTCCACAACCAAAGAAACAATTCATATCGGCTAAGAATTTTTCTATGTGACCCTTACCACAGCTTGGGCAAGGGTGAATAGAAGATCTATTACTGCCACCTTCTTAGGGTGTACTATTATACACCATATCCTAGTTGAACATAGGAGTCAGAGAATTTCAAGGTCCTTGACAAAAAAACTTTTGCCAAAATTAAGGATGCCCATCTCAACTGGACCTAGAATAAGAAAAGTCACCACCAGTGGTGCTTTCCTTCTTGGACTCCTTTGCAGTTTCCTTGAGCTTTTGATCTTCAATTTATTTGGCATGTATCATCACACGAGAGATATCCATATCCTTAATCAATATGGTGGTATTATATTCCTTACAACCAATTAAAATATACCTAGTAAAAACTTATTTATCCTTGTCGTAGAGTAGGCAACCATAGTTGGAGCATACTTAGTCAATTGAATAAACTTCACAACATACTTCTTCACACTCATAGTCCCTTGTCGTAGGTTGATAATCTGAAGTAATTTCACTTCTCTCATTCCAATAGGAAATAAATGATCAAGAAACACTCCTTTGAGTTTTTCCCAATCAAGAGGTCTCGCATCAACCCCCTCTCTTCCTTCCATTGGGTAAACCAAACTTGAGCCTCACCCTTAAGTTGATAAGTTCCCAACTATGCTTTCTCCACTATAGACAATCCCATAATTCCCACTATCTTATATATGTCATTAATGAACGTTTGGAGATCCTCATTAATTTTAGAACCTTGAAACACCAAAGGATTCATCCTAGTGAAGTCACTTATCTTGGTCATCATAACTTGAGACAACACTTGGGAAGCAACTCAAAATTTGGAATGAGTCACTTTCTTGGAAAAAGGATAAAAACTCATTGGCATAGACTCAATGTGTGTTGCAATTGCATTATGGAAACGGAAAAGGGTGTGTAGCTTACAAGCCTATTGCGATATGTTTGTAGTAAAAGTTTAAAAACTGTTGCAACACACCTGTCTATAGCAACAATTATTTTTTAGTCTATGACGACACTTTTTTATGATTAATGCAACAGTTGCGAACCGTTGTAGCAGATTTATTCAAACGACTTGAAACCGTTGCAACCGATCTTTCACAACAACTTTATTATAGAGCTCGGTCTAAGCTATTACAACGGTTTTGCTAAACTACTGCAACAATATTAATAAGCTATTGCAATAGGCTATTTTAATTCTTATTACAGGCTATTGTAGCTATCATATGTAGTATGCAATTTTGAAATAAACTTTAATACAATGATATAAAATATTAAATCAATATGTACTTCAACTAGTTGGATCCATATAATAAAGATATGCATTTTTTTAAAATAAACTATAATACAATGATATAAAATATTAAATAAATATGTATTCAAGAGTTAACATACATTGATGTTCACAAAAATTATGACTAAAAATAAAAATAGGCCTAAAAAATGTTCAAGACTTAGCATTCATTTAAGTCACAAAACTTTAGGCCAAAAAGTAAAAATAATCCTAGAGTGTTTGTAGACATAGATAAACCAATTCTCATTAAGTAAGTTCTTCATTACTTTCATCTCTGCTTTCCTCATTTTTTTCACCTACAATTTCAAAAGGATCAACAATTAAAGAAAGATGAAGTTCAACAATGAAAAGGGAAAAGAAGTCATACAATTCCTAATTTTTTAGTCTTTCTGGAGATAATCTATACTACCCAATAAATTCTTTTTTTAAAATGAAAAATACAAATGATTATTTCTCTCATACATAGGGCATAATTTTTCCACATGAAAAGGTTAATAAAAGAAATTGGTTGACCCCTTTGTGAAGAAGCAGTTGAATCATTGAATCATCTACTTCTCCATTGTGCTTTTACTAGAAAGATTTGGACCATGTTACCTACCATTTTTGGTGTTCACTGGGTCATGCCAGGATGCATAAAACTTCCAAATACAGCTAGTACAAACAGTCTAAATCAAAGGATAATAGGCATTACTGGATGGCTATTCATGCTTGCTTTTTCTAGTTCACTTGGATGGAAAGGACAATAGATATTCAACAAGTCAAATTCTTGTGCTTAAAAATATGAACATATGGTATAGGAAGACTCCTGTATATGATTTTCTATAGCTATTAGTTCTTTTGTGCTCCTCCAATATTTAGAAGGATGTTCCTCTTTCTGATGTACTTTCTCGACTACCTTCTTGGTACTTATTAATAGGATTCTCTACCTTCCCATAAAAAAAGTTAATACAACATTAACTTAAGGAGTACTAGAAATCGTGCCAACATGTGTGACACTTTTACAGGCCAGGACAAGCTAAAATAATTTAAGTATATCATAGATCATCAGCAAATTGTTTTGCCTCACTAAACAACAAATAAAAATTCTATGACTTGTAGATAAAGGTCCATCTTCAATGAAATGCTTAAACAAATAAAATTTTGATTTGCACTATTAACAAAGACTCAAATTGTTCCACTTAGCTTCCTTTAAACCCTTGATAGGGAACACACACATCTTGAAGCAACTTAGCGGGTTAGACATAATACTTTTTGAACTTGTGATTTTGCAGGCAGGACAATAGATTATACAAGAAAAATAAGCGAACACCAGTTCCAGATTCAAATTTACTGTTATCTCTAGAGAAATTATTCAATAAAAAACCTTTTCTGTAGAAAATTATACTGGATAAGTTGTATTTATATAAAGTACCAGGTAAATTCTTTCTTCTTATTACCACACGGAACTCTAGAAAATGATGCCAAAATCTTTTCATTGACAATCGGAGAACCAAACGTGTAACCAACAATCGGCCAAGGGGAAACAATAATTTTAGACGTTAATCGAACTAAGTAGATTTGAAATTTACATCAATGGAACAAGAAAACAATTATTATTGAGGTATAGTCTCATTGGTCAGAAAAGGTATGTTGTGTGATCAAGAAACTAATAAACAAATCTCAATATGTCAGTACAAGACAAGTATTCTTGAGAAGAAAGTATAACCTTTTAAACATATCTAAATATAACGGTCATAAGTGATAATAGTAAAAAAGACAGAAAGCGATGTAAATGATCTTGGTATTCTCAATGCTGAATTACACAAATTAACATTCTTATGATCTAACTTTTAAATTGCTAAATGCGCTTAGACAAGTCGCTAACAGTTGTATCAGATCTATTGAGTCCATAAAGTAGTAGGGGCAAAAGAATAAGAATCATAACCTTAAACCTCAATAAATACACCAAAAATAGATATTTCAACATAAATTTTTAGTTTGAATTGTAGAAACAATCAAAAGAAACATTATTGCAAACAGTGCATTCAGTGGTAGAATTGAGATAAGAAATCAAACATTAGATAAGAAATCAGTCAGAATATTTGATGAAAACAAGTCATATACCTGGTAGATCATGGAAATTTCACTTGTGATCAATTCCACATTAGCCTCAGACATCTAATTCAGAAAACCTGAAAGAAACTGATTCTTTAAATGGCCTCAGGTGCAAGAAACATAGATCATTTTGCAAAAAAAAGTTCCCAAGTCAAGCAAAATGAAAATATGTATTACAAATTTAATACCCTTAATGATGAAATTGATTTTTTAAGTTTAATTCAATACTCCTAAACTATGCAAACAAAAGTAAACTATGTCCCGCATTTCCTTTCAAAGTAGTTTAGTTCAATACTCTAGAAGCAAATGCATCAGTTGTCTCATTACAATCTTCATTTTATTGCATTTAAATATCCTCCATCTCAGCCTATAATGAAATTTTATTAAATAAGAAGAGAATTAAAGTACAGATAGTAGCTGCGACTTGAGGTCAATGATCTACCATAGTTAGAGAGCCTAGACTGATTCCCCCCCCAAATGAATACATGTAAAAGGAGCTGAAATACACATACAAATTGTGTACAAACTAGCACTTACAAAAACGGTTCATCCGTGTCGTCCATATATCAACCCTTTAATGCTAAAGATTTATTGTTTCCATCTGTTCAACAATTTCACTATCAAATAAGAGCCACAATAATTTTAGTTCAAGATGGCACACTATGAGGTAACAATGATTTAAAGACTAATTTTTTCACAACAAAAGCATTTGGAAAAGGAAACGAAGATTCCAAGCTTCTCTTCCAACATTATCCTAAAAACTCAAAACAGGGTTGATCCTGATAAATTTAGACAAAAAAAGTCTGTATAAAACAAAACATTCAACAAGAAAAAGTTGTAATTAAAAATGGATGAAGAAATATAGCTTTTGTACGTTGATATTTTCATCTCTTCCACATCCATACGATATGATATGTTTCAGAAAACATCACTGCATTCACTTCATTTGAGACTCTCCAATTTCTATCTGAATTATTCATTGATATTTATGTGGAACAAAAAGATAAAAAGAATCAAATTTATGATAAACTATAAAATAAAAAAGACAAAAATATTTTAGAAATGAACAAACATATCTCAAAAAGTACATGGAGAATATGTATCTTAAAAATCCTAGCAATCACAGTGTCATTTACAACAAGCATTTCACTGTTTTCATTTATAGAAAATTTTTTTACTTCTTTTTCTTTTCATCACTTCAATAAAGGTCACATGATTGATAAGGTTGGAGTGTTCGATATGTGTTGGCCTTAGTTGTAGTATTAAAATGAAAATTGAAGCCCATATTGACAGTTTATCTATACATGTATTTGGAAGTTATCTTAATTATTTGTTTTGGGAGTTCTACTACATGCTTCAGTGATGTTTCAAAATCAATATTTTTCTTGGGTAATAATACCAAACTGCTTTAATCCTCCTAGTACACCATGAAACTATTCTACATTTTATTCCATTGAAGAAAAAATCACCACTTCTTTACCTACAAGAAGATATATTATTTACCAAACTATATGTTCACAAGACAGATTTAGAAAATCAGATGTCATACCATTTAGCTCATACTCAACAGCAATTTAATTTATATAATCTTATAGAACTACAAGATTTGCATTAAGAAAATAATCTCAAATATACTTTTAACTACTAAATGAAAAAGTAACAAAATCATAAAAATCTAATCATACTTTCGAATTTATGTTATTAAAAACATATGGAAATTCAAGAAATGGAAAATAATCACTAAATTCACATGAAGTTCATATCATATTCTAACAAACTAAGGCGATCCTTGAGGATTTAATTTATTTCCAAAAATAAACCCTACTCATTTTTTTTATAAGAAATCAAGGCAGATTACTCTTAAAACGTGATAAAACATATTTTCAGGCAAAGAATATTTTATACACATGTATTCAATAGTTAATGAATCATATTGATATTGGTATGTCTAAACAAAATTATAAGGAAAATTACAGATGTACAAGTTCACTGTATAAATAATCCAATTTGTTATTATTTAGATTCTTTCCAAACAAACTTATGCCACCTTTTTCTTTTACATGATCCATAATTTTCATCAGTATGATACTTAAAAAAATTGTAGCACCAATTACACTTAGGTAAAATAAGTATCTAAATTGCTTATTGAATCATGTACTTAATCATTGAAGTAGTTGTGTGATCCTACTAGTGCGAGTTCATCTAGTACACCAACAATAAGAAATTGAGGGGCTCGCCACAACACTCATTGGCATTGATCATCAAGTAGATTTCCTTGAACAACTTAAAGTTTTTGTTAACTAATGGTACAACAAACATAAAAATTAAGGAACTCATAGGTCAGTGAATTATTTAATATTTTAACAAAATGTCTCTGGAAGATGTTTTTGGATCAATGATATCATGCTTCTATTTTTTTGAGTTGAGCTAATAAAGTATTATTATGAGTTTAATTGGTTGTGGTTATTTGATCTAGAATTATATCAAGTTTCAGATTTTCATATCAAAAGTTCTAACACCAACCAGTAGCAAATTTTAGTTTTTTCCATTTTCATGCTAATGTATCTCTTGTTTCCTGTTGCTTTGGCGTAATTCTTCAAAAATAATGAAACAGAAATTACTCACATCCTACTCAAGCGAGAGGTCAAATAAAGGAAGACATCATCAATCCAAGGAAATTCAAACCTGATTGAAAAAATCACGGAACAAGAAATCCAACATCAATGTTAAGAGAAATATGGTCTAGAGTAATCAACTTCACCATAACTATCAACAAAATTTTAAAGCCATAGTAGCTAAAATTTAATGGGGAAAATCCACAATCTGAAAAAATGTACCAAATATAACGACACTAACTCAAAGGATGAAGACAAAAGAAGAGATTCAAGAAGAAAACCTCAACATCTCAAACTTGAAGTTTCTTCCGCTATAACCTCAGTTGAAGAAGAGAACCTCCATCAGTTGATGAAAAAAGCATCAACTTTTTTATTTCTTCAGATTTCTCATAAAAAAGCCTTCAACCCTCCATTTTTAAAGATTTCACAAGGGATTTGAAGAGAAAAATGTATTTATATTTGAAGAAAAAGTTGGTTTAACTTTGCCCTAAGGTGAAAACAGACATGAAGGACTTACCGTAAGATTCATACTGCTACAGAACTCCACAAGCTTTCCCTAAATGGATGAAAAATTAGGTCAATGAGGAGAAGAGCGACATCATTTTTTGTTTTTCTTGTGGAAGAGATGAGAAATGTATTAAGAAAATGTTTGCGTTGTTTGTATCTATATCTGATAGAGAGAAATAAATTATATTTAGTAAATTAATTAAATATAAAGTAGAATGAAATGTTTTTGGAGGGTTTAGCCAAAATAAGAGAGGGAAACTATTGAGGGATTTAATAACCGTTCCAATAGAAATATTTGGTGTTAAATGTTGCCATAGATGCCTTCATGGAAATGGTTCTACTAAACGATTGCAATATGTAAGTCTATTGCAATGGTTTCAACAGTGGCAACAGATTTATTACTTAGTTTTATAAAAAACACCCAAATCTTTTGGCAACGATTCACATTGTTGCAATAGACACTCTATAGTAACGGTTTCTTAATGTTGCTAAAATATCTGTTGCCGCTGGCCTAATTTCTAGTAGTGCGAGTACCGTTAGGTTCCACATTCTCTCTCATGAATATTCTCACATAAGCTCATTGAGGGGCCATACACTTAAAAAGAATCGAGCAGGATTTAGGAGAAGGGTCTTTATAGATAGACTCTATGGAATGACTTTAGAGTAATAACAACAGTAAAGTTTCATTCATAAATGTGATGTGCTTCGCACTTATGAACATGACTCTACTCAATAGGGCTTATAAGATACCCTAGGACCTTTTTCTAAAACCTTGCGCTATGATTACCAAGTTTTTTATTACACAATGTCACCCTAGAATTGACACAGTGTATTAGAACACAAGAGGACCTACAAACTCTAGTTTACATGCATACAACATAACTTAGTAACATAAGTAAAATAATCTCATATAAAGAAAGAAATTAACATGAAAGTGGAAGTCTAAATGTAGTCTTGACAAGGCATTCTACTATATCAAAAGAAGTAGTTGGGATGTTACATGTACAATACGTACAACATCCAAAAACTAAAGACGGCACATGGAAATATTGTAAAGGTTACATGGTCATGGATCATGAGGACTCACCAAGTTTTCAATATACTAAGCAATCCACAAGACACAAGCCAGAGGAGGAAGATCGTCACATCCTACATTACTAAAACAATATAGGCACAAATATGCATTAGTAAATTGAATGTATTGAGTATGAGGGATATGTATAGAACATGAAAACATGATCATAATGGGTTATAATAAAAAAAATATGATATCATGACCAATTTAAACAACATAAAGTCATTTAACAACAAATCATAATCAAGTACATAGTCATGCATGTTAAATCATAACGAAATCTTTATAAAGCCTTTGAAAGTAACTAAATTCTTTTTTTTGGGATATTAGATTTACTGACAATAGAACATGTGAGCTATACCATGACATTTCATGTAATTCTCACATCAATAAGGAAGAGTCTACTGATACGCTCAAACTCACCTCTCAAATGAGAAGTAAAGCGGTCGTGTCAAGTAAATAACCCAACTAGTGAGGTTGGGATCGTTCCCACGAGGAAAATAGTCTAGACTTAACTTTAACCTAGTATTACTATCGTTTGGTCGATAACTTTCTTGGAAAGTAACAATATAAAAAGGGGGGGGGGGGTTGTATTAAGTAATGAGTAAAAATAACTAACGTAATTAAAAGAGACACTTGACAGCTTTTAATATTGGGTTTTAATCAATGAATTAAAGTAACTAGGGTTTACGTGTTCCCCACGGGTTCATAACTTGATAATTCTAACAATAACAATTCTTTCCTAGTATCTTGCATGCAAAGTGATAAGTTATGTATTTCTAAATCCTTGGTCCGGCATCTAGAANGTAGCTGCATGTTGTACCTCCGGAACCTGAGGTGCTGGTGCAGAAAACACTGGAGGTGTCTGGCCCTGATCAGATAACCCGCTAAGATAAGCAAGAACCTGATTGATCATCTCTGGGGTAGGTTGGGGTGGCAATCCCTCATTCTGTACTTGTTCATTCTCCCCTTCCTCACCCTCTCTTATCACTTCCTCAGTTGGTGGAGAAGTCACCGCCCTAGTACCAGATGGGCTAGGTGCTTTTCCTCTTTCTCTAGAGTACGTCCTCCCACGACCTCTTCCACGGCCTCTCGCCACTGTTCTCCTCCGAGCTACAGCCCTAGTGGTTGGCTCAGACGCATCCTGTCTTGCCGGTGTTGGTGTTGGTGTTGGTGCAGTCGTTTCTCTAGTTCTAACCATCTGTGAAATAGAGTGAAGATGGTCAGATACCAATTTGTATCACCTAGATACCAATTGGATCCAAGTAATAGCACGAAAGAAAGAAAGAATGGAATTTTTTTCCTAAAGTCTTACAGCCTCTCAAAGAAAAGTAAAGGCATCCCCCTACCGTTCCTTAAGACTCTACTAGACTCGTTCTTGTGTGATGAGACCAACGAATCTAATGCTCTGATACCAAGTTTGTCACGACCCAAAACCGAGCCGCGAGTGGCACCCACACTTACCCTCCTATGTGAGCGAACCAACCAATACAAAACCCAACATTTCAATATAATATCAACAGAAAGTAATGCGGAAGACTTAAACTCATTAATGAAAGTCAATTCAATAACTTCAAAAAAAAAACTCAACATCTATTATTTCCCCAAAATCTGGAAGTCATCATCACAAGAACATCTATCCTCAAATTACTAAAACTAAGAGTATCTAAGAAAGCTAAAATAAGTAAAAGCTAGTCCATGCCGGAATTTCGAGGCATCAAGACATGAAGAGGAAGATCCAGTCCAAGCTAGAAGCATTAGCTCACCCTGTAACCCGGTGTAATGAAGACTGGCTAGAGTTACGGTTGAATTGAAGACGACGGTACGTTTGCTGCACTCCACAAATAACAAGAAAGAAACATACAAGTAGGGGTCAGTACAAAGCACAAGTACTGAGTAGGTATCATCGGCCAACTCAAAATAGAAAACAGTATATATCAGATAATAACATAAAATCAACCATATAACTCAACAGGTGAAAACAACAAGTTCACAAATCATGTGTATCAACATCAAAACACACCTAGGAGAACTCACGTCTCCACACCATACTCATTTGGGATATAGGTTCATTAGATTGAGTATATTAACATATTTCAAGATTCATTATCTTTATTCCTCTCGTGTCGGTACGTGACACTCCGCTCCATATACTACTATATGTCGGAACGTGACACTCCGATCCCCTAATTCTATGTGTCGGAACGTGACACTCCGATCCCCTAATTCTACGTGTCGGTTCGTGACACCCAATCCCCTAATTCTATGTGTCAGAACGTGATACTCCGATCCCCTAATTCTAGGTGTCGGTTCGTGACACCCGATCCCCTAATTCTACGTGTCGGTTCGTGACACCCGATCCCCTAATTCTACGTGTCGGTTCGTGACACCCGATTCCCTAATTCTACGTGTCGGTTCGTGACACCCGATCCCCTAATTCTATGTGTCGGAACGTGACACTCCGATCCCCTAATTCTACGTGTCGGTTCGTGACACCCGCTCCACTAATCTCATTCTATCAATTCATCAAGCCTTCTTCTATACCAAGGCATCCTCAATCTCATTACTTTAGTTCATCCAGCCTTCTTTTATACCAAGGCATCATCAATCTCATTACTTTAGTTCATCAAGCCTTCTTTTATACCAAGGCATCATTATTAACAAAGTAAATTTAGGATTAGAGATTCAATAGCCTCATCATGCTTATTCATCACAATTATATAATCACATCATGTAAGCACACAATTAAGCATATAGAAGGTTTTATAATACTACCCAACACATATCATTCGCTATTAAGAGTTTACTACGAATAGCATAAAAACCATAACCTACCTCCACCGAAGATTCGTGATCAAGCAAGCAAATTCCCCAAAGCTTGTGTTTCCTCTTCGTTCGTTTCTCTTTCTCGATCGTTCTCTGTCCCTCTCCTTGTTCTTTCTATTTTTCTTATTCAAACCCTCTTTCTTTTACCCTAATTAGCACATAATTAAGTATAAAAGATGAGGAATTAACCCACTAATTAACTCAAGGTTACCTCCTTTAACCCCCAAGAAATTGACTTATTAATATTAACCCACTAACTTTATAATTATAAGCAGGAATAGTCCAAAACGCCCTTTTAAAATATTTACAGAAATCCGACCCAGCCTGGGATTACGCAACCTGTGACGGCCCGTCGTGCCTGCGACGGTCCGTCACAAAGTTCAGAGACTAATTTTCTGTGGAAAATGTGTGACGGTCCGTCGTGCCCACGACGGTCCATCCTGCCATTCCGTCACGAAGTTTAGAGAGTCGATTTCAGTACCCAAATTTCAGAGTTCTAAGTGTTTTGAAACGAGACCCCCTCGACGGTCCGTCGTGCCTATGACGGTCCGTCGTGGGGTCCGTCATCTCAGCCAATTTTTCCAGAAATAAATCTGCTGCTCAAAACGAATAAACAGGTCGTTACAATATATATATATATATATATATATATATATATATATATATATATATATATATATATATATATATATATATATATATATATATTATATCTTTTTTTTTAACAATCAAAATAAACTTATCTAATAGAATTATATTTATGTTGTTTATTCTTATATATTTTAAATAAACTTAATGAAAATAATTAAAAAAAAGTCAAAATATATTGATAAAATTATTTATGCTCTAAAAATTGGTGTTAAACTTAAATTCGGCCAAAATTACGTGTCTACATTAAGCATCCAACATGTTAAGTGAATGCCCTCACCAATTTAAGTATAGCATTTCTTTCACACAAACAATAATATATTTCAATGACAAGGCTATTTTTTTTATAACATTCACCCTCACACTCACAAATGAAATTTTCACATACCCTAACATGCCATACGCTTGCCCTTGGTATACTTTAATTTTCATAAAGTGTTATCATAGAATCAAGAGGAATTTCATTCAGTTATAATGTCGGCTTTAGGTACGGGATGATACATTTAGGTAAAATTTAGTGACTCCTCCCTAATGACATGTTCTGTTTTTCTGGTAACATTCACAACTTTTTTCTTTCCCTATTATATGTTTTCCAATTGAATTTTACACCTAGCATTCACTTTCACTTGAGCCCATCTTTTTGTACACACCCCTTTATTTATATAATTTTTTTCGGATTAGCCACCTTTGACTTAGGATTTTTTAGCCTTAGTCGAAATGCACAATGTCCTAAGGGACCAGGGCCAATCACAAACTTTTAGGACTTATGGGTATCCATTGTTTATCTCTTCTTTTTCTTCTCCGCAAAACAAAGCATTCTCACTCTGTCCAATTTAACCAACACTAGCATTTTTTTCAACTCAATATAGTGCATTAATGATTACTTTTTGATCAAACTAATGGTATGAATAAAAGAGATTCGGCTCAATTAAGTGGCTTCGAATAAAATCAAATCTACAAGGCTCAATGGGGCTAAGCTATAGATATTTTATTGGGTGGCACACAAGGAAAATTCAAACTTGGCTATTCAAAGAAACTCCTCAATCATATTCTATAATTCACACAATTCACTCCTTAATCACACTTGGGTCAAGTTCTAGATGTTATTCAATACAAAAACTAAACAAATATCCTCCACGCATGGCATCACAACACACATAAGGACCCAATACTTGTAGCATGCTCACATAAAATGCATTACGGTGTTTCCCACAATTAAGACCAAATTTCTTATTTTCCATTTAGAGTCATGATAAAGAGATAATATTTTTTTCAAGGCTACGATCCTACTATTGCAAACAAAGTGTTATCACCCATGACGTCTAACCAACTATCTAAAAAAGGTTTCAAAGTGCCAAAAGGTAGGTTTCATACTTCTACTCCTAATAACTAATTTCCCTTAAGATGGGTGTCATCCACCCATCATCATGAAACGTCACTCCTAGACGACTCTAAAACTCGTTAACATAATAAAACTAGTCCTAATCGTTCAATGGGACTATCATTGGGAAAAGAACCAAAAACATAATGCGAGGAACCCTCCTAAAAATAAAATAGACTCGATAAAGCATTAAAGTATGTACAATGAAGTTCAACTTGCACCCCGCACTTAAACAAAATATTTTCCTTAGTGTGCACAATAAAAGAAAGTGCAAAGGTAAGAGAAATCCCTGTCGGCCTCTAGGTCACGCGCTTCAACACAATGGGTTTCCATATTAGCGGCAAAATCCATTGCCATCGAGGCTACATTCTCCATCACCTGCATCAGTATCATCATCTTCAAGTCCAGTAGCATCTGACTTATCCTCATCCAATTCATCCTCCTCATCATCAGCGACATCATCACCATCAATGGATTCTTTGAAAGCCGGGCCCATCCGACATATGTAAATTACGCTGTCCTTCAATAGGTAACGCCCCGCTAGTGTCGCCATTTCATCCTCAGTCACCGGACGACCACCTATCAACAATTTTAACTCAGCCATTCCAAACATACACCCCATCCAACTATCATCACGAGCTTGGCTATCAATAGCAGTCAACATAGGCCCATGGGATGGATCGTGCGCTATAGTGCATGTGACATCAACCAAGTGGAACACTAGATTAGGGGCACCACCGGGGCTCACATTATGGACCTCCTGTTCAACCAGTAACTCCATAGGTACTTATTAATGTTGCTCTCATAATAGAAACACCATCTCTTGTTGGTCCTAAACTTAAGTATATCTTTCTTCAAAAATACCCCAATATTCACCGACAATCCTTTCATCAAACGATATACTAGCACTACTCTCTCCCTAGTAACATCAGTTGTATGCTTACATGCGTGGTAGTAAGGTGCTACAGACATTTTTCAACCAAATGCGAGCCTCTAAATTGAAATTCCTATAGTGGATAGTCAACTGATGTCCCATATCTCTAACCTTATCCTACCTCGTAACAGAAGTCACCTCACACTAGGTATGACTAATATCACAAAATCATTCAACACTTCTATACTAAACCTTACCAAACTATCTCGAATAAAACCATTGTTTATCTCAACACAATATACATTCCAATTTTCATAAAATTCACGAACCAAGTTTAAATTGCACTCACCTTGATTCAAGAAGACATATTGGAGTCCTAAGGCATTGATTTGGGCGTGAATGTTGGGAAGCTGTTGTCATAATTGCCCCTTATCAATATATTCATCATTGAGGTACTTGGATTCTTGTTGAAATCAGTACCAATCCTTTCTATAATGCATCAAAGATTGCTCGCCAAATTTTTGGGGCGGTAAATTGATGGTTTCACGACTAGAATTTGCGAAAGCCGCTCCGTTCCTACTCCTCTTGGTACCCGAACCACTTGAAACACTCTCGACTTTAGAAGCCATATCAAACCCAACAATGGAAGATTCAAAGAAAAGAGAAAAAAGTTGGGGGGAAAATGAAGGGGGAGGAGTCGGGAGGTTTAGTGGGTTTTGAAAATTTGGTATATTAGAGTGGATTTTAGGGTCTTAGAGTTTAGGAAACTGGGAGGGATGGAGGTTTTCTTAAACTTCAATAGAGGAATGGATGATTTTGGGGAAGAAAGTAGGTAAAGAAGAAGAATAAAGAGTAGGAATTTGGAGAGATTTTGGAGAGAGGGTCGGCTAGAGACATACTGGAAAAAAGAATATGAAGTGGGTTTTGTTCTAGGTGAGGGATTTAAAAGATGATTTTATTTTTATTTTTGTGGCGCGATAGGGGCGCAACGTGCTTTTATTCCGACAGAAAGCGCCTCCAGTGAAATTCCCCCTAGAGACATGCTAATCCTGCGCCAGTACCCCAGGCGCGATGCACCCTTCTTGCGCCAACATCGGTGTTTTTGCTGAGGCTTAGAGTGATGGTGGCGTGGTGCGTTGCCAATGTGCAAGAAACAAGCCTCAGTACTTAGCCTCTGGTGTGGTGAGCCTTTCTTGCATTCGAACTCTATTTTTCAGCTTATTTCTTCAATTTTCGGGTAGTATGTTCTCCTTTGGCCTTCGCATCAACCAAACAATATGACATTATAATTGTGTGTTGCCTCCCACCCAGCACCTTAGATTTGGTTGTGGTACGACCCATCCTTTTGTATTTTTTTTAATGAATTTTATGTTCTATCTAAATAAAAAAACTTATGAAAATAAAAAATCTACATTAAGGAATTTGAAACTAAGCTAAAATTTCAAAATTAAGCACAACTACTACCGATTACACTTGATTTAACATCATGGCAGGACAAAACTTGGATCATTGATCATTTAGCTTTAGAGCCTCCCGATCACGATCTGAATCCTCATCGAAGTAGTGTTTAACCTTTTGCCCATTGACCAAGAACATAAGGCCAATCTTACCTTTAAGTTCCACACCCCATGTTGAGTCATTCTTACCACTTTGAAAGGGAAAATCCACTTCGACCTTATTTTTCCAAGGAATAAACTCAGTCCAGAGTTAAAGAGTATTAGTTCATCACTTGGATTGAAAGTCCGTGAAACTATTTACCTATCGTGCCACCTCTTCGTCTTTTATTTTTAAAGCATGAATCTTTCATAAGCATGGAGACTAAAATCCTCAAGTTCATGCAGCTGATTCACTCTATTTTTACCAGCCAGCTTGGGGTCCAAGTTCAACCCCTTAATTGCCTAATAAACTTGATGTTCCAATACCTCAGGAAGATGACATTCCTTCCCAAATACTATGTGACATGGAGAAGTACCTATAGGTGTCTTGTATAGATTCCTATATAACCATAATGCATCATCTAATTTTTCGGACAAATGTTTCCTTTGCGTATTCACCGTTTTTTGAAAAATTTTCTTCACCTCTCTATTCAAAATATCCACTTGGCCACTCATTGGAGGATGGTTAGAAAAAAGGTTTTTAACAACATGGTTAATAAAATACTTACCTCCATCACTTATTATTGCCCTTTGAGTGCCAAAGCGAGTGAAGATGTGCTTCCTTATGAACTTTATCACCACCCTTGAATCATTGAAAGGAAGAGCGACAACCTCAACCCAGTACTAACATAATCCACAACCACAACAATATATTTGTTTCCACTAGATAGTGGGAAGGGAACCATAAAGTTAATAACCCACACATCACAGATTTCCACATCTAAAATGTTACTTAGCACCATCTCATGCCTTATTGAAATAGTACCCAACCCTTGGCATTTATCACAACCATTCACAAAAGCAATAGAATCTTTAAATAACGAGGTCCAAGAGAAACCAGATTGTAGTACCTTATGGAAAATGCACTCTCCTTCATAGTGGACTCCGTATGGGCTATCATGAAAACTTTTGAGCACTTTGTGAGCCTTTGAATTTGGAATGCATCTTCTCACTACCCTATCCACATTTTGCTTGAACAAGAATAGTTTGTCCCAGATATAGAACTTAGCATCGTGATTGAGGTTTTTCTTTTGTTGGGTGGTTGCACCCAAAGGATAATCTCCGCTGACTATCAAATTCACAATGTCTGCATGCCACGTTACTTGAGAGATATCTAATGAAATCAATTGTTTATCTGGAAACTCTTCTTGTATTTGCCTATGCTCATACACATGGGAAAGATCTTCCAACATGGACAAGTGATCCGCTATCTAACTTTCAATATCTTTTTTATCTTTGATTTCAAGGTCAAATTCTTGGAGGAGCAATATCTATCAAATCAACCTTGGTTTAGCATAATTTTATTGAATAGGTACTTAATTTTTAAATGGTTAGTAAAAAAAATCACGTCAATACCTACCAAATACTATCTGAACTTGTCGACGGCGAATACTACAACCAACATCTCCTTCTCAGTTGATGTGTAATTTTCTTGTGTAGAGTCAAAGATCTTGCTTGCATTATAAATTGAGTGGAACACTTTATTCTTTCTTTGTCCCAACACTGCACCCAGGGCTACATCGCTTGCATCACACATGAGTTTATATGGTAATTACCAATCATGAGAAATTATGATGAGAGCTTCAATTAAGTTCCTCTTCGACATCTCAAAAGCTTTCAAATACATCGCATCAAAGTCAAACTTCACCTCCTTCTCTAAAAGGCTGCACATAGTTTATGCAATCTTGGAAAAATCCTTGATGAATCTCTGGTAAAAGCCTACATGACAAAGAAAACTATGCACCCTTTTTATAGAAATGGGAGGGGGCAGTTTTTCAATAACTTCTACTCTAGCCTTATCAACCTCTAAACCAGACTTAGTCACCTTGTGTCCCAACAGTATCCCCTGTATGACAAAAAAAGACAATTTTCCCATTTTAGAACTAAGTTAGTGACTTCAAATCTAGCAAGTACTTCATCAAGATTTTGGAGACATACCTCAAAAACTCCCAAAGACTGAGAAATCATCCATGACCATTTATACAAAGTCTTCCACCATATCATGAATAATGACTATCATGTACCTTTGAAAAGTTACTGGTGCATTGCAAAGTCTGAAAGGCATGCATTTGAATGCATAGTTACCATAAGGACAAATGAACGTGGTCTTTTCCTGATCCTCGGGGGAAATTAATATCTGATTGTAATAGAAATACCCATTGATGAAACAACAGTACTCTTGCCCTTTTAGTCCGTCAAGAATATGATCAATGAATTTAATATGATAGTGATCTTTCCGGATATCATCATTTCGTTTACAGTAATCCATATAAATCCTCCAACCACTTACTGTTCTAGTAAGAATTAACTCATTATTTTTGTTTCTTACCACTATCATACCTCCTTTCTTAAGAACACGTTGCACCGGACTTACCCACATACTATCAAGGTTGGGTACACAATTCCTGCATCGAACTACTATATGACTTCCTCTCTTACCACTTCTTTCATCAATGGATTTAGCCGACGATGATGTTGTGACCTTGGTCAGTGATCCTATTCCATATAAATTATGTGCATACATAAAGGCGGACTAATCCCATAAATATCAACCATCTGCATCCAATTGCTTTCTTCCTGCGTTTCAAGATCATCAATGACGCATCAACCTGTAAATCGGACAACTCTGCAGAAACTATAAAATGCAAAGTTTCATTAGTTCCCAAATAATCATACCTCAAGTGATCTGGCAGAGTTTTTAGTTCCAGCAAGGGAGCTTCTTTTATCGATATAGTTGGTGGGGGCCTAACTCGCAAGATAATGACTCCACTTGAGGCTAACAAGTGTCAACTAGTGCTAGATTCAAACATGATTATATTTCTCGACCCTCAATATATCCTTTCATATTATTACCTATTAACACTCTATCTAAGGGATATTCAGGAACAACTACTTGTGATTCTACTATTATATCAACCACAATATCAGCATATAACTCCTTATTGATAGAAGACACTTTTAAAGCATGGTAAACATCAAATACATCAACCTCATCATGTGCCCTCGTAGTTAGTTGACCAGATGCTACATCAATCAATTCCCTCTACCAAGGGCCAGAATGGTAGTCCCAAAATGAATGAAACTTCTTAATCAGGTTCAAAATCTATTACCACAAAATCTACAAGAAAAATGAATGAACCTACTTGAACTAACACATATTCTACCACCCCTCATCCTAGCTACTAATCTATGAATAATAGTGGTTATTTTTGGACTACCCAACCCAAGTTTTAAAACAATGATAAGGGCACCAAATTTATAGTTGCCCCCAAATCACATAATTCGCGGGCATGAACATTTTGCGCAATTCTAATTTGTACAGTAAAACTGCCTAGTTCTTATAAATTTTAGGGAAGTCTATTTTGAAGCCTAGAGTTGCACTGCTGAGTAAGTTCTACCATTTCATATTCCGTGAGCCTCCTCTTGTTAGCCACAATTTTCTTCACGTATTTAGTATACTCGGAGAAACCCTACAAAATGTCAACCAAAGGAATATTAATGTGAACCTATTTAATGAGAGGGAGAAACTTACCAAAGCATTTATCTTCATTATGCTTTTTAGTATTTGTGGAAATGGAGGTGGTAATTTCTTTTGAGGAACATGTGCCTCAACATTAGAGATTTTTACTACCTCTCGCACTTTCTTTTCTTCGTTACTTACCTCATTGTCTCTCTTTGTTATAGCTAGTTCCTCTAATTGTAACTGACTTCTAGTTCTTACCACATGCAATTTATTTCGATTGGGTTTGATATCACCGAACATCTCCCTTGGGGACACAAGATCAAATAATTAGCTACTTGTGCAACTTGTTTCTCTAAACTCATTTCGGACATTTGGATGTTTTCAAAGTTATCATCCTGCAAATCTATCCTAGCATTTATTTTTGTCCCTACTTTAGTCATGAGATTTTGGAGTAGCTCTTCATTAGTCATCCCCCCTTTTGGTGCACTGGGATTTGCACCTTGGTTCAGATTTTGGTATTATTTCTCATCCCCTTGAGAATGGTATTGGTGTCATACCCTGAGCCTACACCCCGAATGTGGCTGGCACTCGAAGACCATTGATGGCCTTAAGCAGACCCTTGGTCTGTCTAACTAACTCATCTAAACACTCTATGCAATATTTTAATGATCAAATGAACTTATTCAAATAGCTTAATAATAAAACGTGGAATGTTTAAAATTCAAACATTCAACTTGACCAATATTGCAACCCAAGTCTTTAATATATGAATGATAATGTAAAGACTACTTAACTACTAACTGTCTATGAAGACTCTAAAATAAAGAAGGATATAGGGACAGGACCTCCGATCATCCTAACATTTGAAGCACTACAAAGCAAATAAGGGAGTCTTTCAGAAAGCAAGTAGGCTCACCAACTGACTTTGAGTGCTCAAACTGGATCAATGAGGCACTGTATGCTGATCCTGGTTACCTGCATCTACATCATAAGATGATGCAGGCCAACTAACATCAGTACATTAAATGTATGAGTATGTGAGTTGGAATTCTAAGACAAGATATATGCTTGAAAAGAATTACAAGAAACACTTATCTTGGATCTTCTCAACTTCTGAATAACTTAACTCAAATGTAAAGCAATAATGCACATACAATATATTTAAAAATTATAAAACAGCTGAAAACAACTTAGTTGTTAAGGATAAAACGATAAAAAACTTAATTTCTCATATAAGCAAATAATATAGTTATCATGGGAGATTATGTAACCGACACTCACCACTATGAGCCTAAGTGGTGATACATCATCTTGTCCATGCTTCCAGAATTGTTCTATACTTTGCCGTCATATAGAAAGCTTAACTTAGGTGATGCACTAGCTTATCTTAAGGAGACATACTAAAAAGTATGATCCTTTACAACCCATGATGACTACATGGTTTATGGAGACTTGAGTTAATATGAACTCCCATCCCCATATAGGTACTCAATACTACTCCAAAAGTATGCTTTACTCATGTGTTTGTAAAAATAAAACTCTTTCTTTGGTTTTAAATGCTTACTCAAAACTTAGCTTAAAAGCTCTCTTGGAATCGATGTTACCTTTCTTTTTCAAATGTGAAAACATCTTAAACTTCTTGGGAATACTTAGTTCCCATATACTTCTTTGAAGAAAAGAACTTATAATCTTTACTCTTTTATTAACCTGAACTTTATTCTTCAAACATATCTAAAACGTTTGTGACAAACTTTTGAAAACTTAAGACTTTATCTTGGCTTCACTCTTTGATATATTAACTCGACTCTTAATTTCTTGACTTGAATCTTAACTTTTATTGAATTAACTTATGGATTAAAGGATTAGGATTTATGATACGAAAGATCTCATGATGTTTAGGAATGGTTTTGGATAGCGAAAAATTAGAAAAGATCGATCTATCAAAATGTGAGGGTGGGTTTGTGACGTGGATAGCCAATTAAATTTTGGTTTCAAAAATATTTTTTCAAGCACAATACCCAGTGACGGATCTACAACAGGGAACGACCTTTCTAAAAACTGGGAAGCAGCTCCGCAACGTGCCACCACAGTAATATTTCAACCGACAAAATTTCTTCTTTGTTTTCTTGCCCCAATTCACCAAAAGATAGTTCTTTTTCTAATATTTATTTTACATACATATACCCAACAAATGTTCTGAAGAACATAACTATAAATGACTCTATAATATGACGTAACAATCTTATAAACATCCCAAAACAGTCAAATTTGAGAACAACATCAAAATCAAGAATAGGTATCAAGATAATCAACTTTCAAACTCTTTTAGGACGAATCCACTATGAAATAAATATATGTGGCACATGGGAGAATTATTCCAACTTTATGAACGCCTCACATACATGGTAGGAATAAATCCTTGGTGAAAACCACAATTAGATTGATCGATCTTGATGAATGTAGCCCTTTCTTCTTCTTGCTCCCATTTTATCCTTTCTCCAAGCCCTAGCGTAAATTTCAAATTTCTAAAACTGACTAATATCTGATTTTACCCATATTAAACTTCAAAAAATGGATTAAAATAATAGGCAAATGAAAAGACTTGAATACCCTTTAAAAATCCGGATTGGACATTTCCTTATTTGAACAACCCAATGTACAAAGGGCATATCTCACTTATACGAACTCTGTTGGAAAGATCATTCCAAGAGCTTTCCAACCATATATTGAAGTACACCTAAATCATTCTGAGATAGGAGTTATGACCGTTTGAAGTTTACCAAAACTCATTTTTCCTAACTTAAAACAAATTTCTAGATTTGTCATTACTTTCAAAAATAATTATTTCAAGTTCTTAGCTTCTTTCTAGTAATTTCAAATTGCGAGATGTTACAATATCTCCTCCTTGGGAAAATTCATCCTCAAATGAGATTACTCCTACTAGTCTAAGTTTGGTAACATCAAGTTCAAACACCCAATAAGCAAAAACAAATAAACAACGTGCTCACTCATAACATAAAGAGTACTAAGAAGATATTAGTACCTTGCTCTGCATTTTCTCCATATTCAAAGAGATGTGGAATGTCTTCTTCATATCCTATTCATATTACCAAGTAGATTCTTCAACAAATTGGTTCTTGTAAATGACTTTGACTAAAGCAACCTCTTTTGTCCTGCACTTGCAAACGTTGCAATCTAAAATCTGAACCGAAATCTCTTCATAAGATAATCTATCCTTGATTCCAATATTCTTAATCAATTAAAGATTGCCCATCCACTTCTTCAGCATGGAGACATGAAATACAGGATGAACCATTACTAAGTCTTGTGTTAGCTCTAACTCGTAATGTATATTGCCAATCCTCTTGGAAATTCTACAAGGACAAACATACACGGACTAAGCTTTCCCTTCTTACCAAACCTCATAACACCCTTCATGGGTGAAATTTTCAAGTATACCTAGTCATCTTCTTCAAACTCTTACTCCCTTCTCCTAACATCTGTGAATGATCTTTGGCGACTTTGCTCCATTTTCAAGCTCTCCTTCATAACTTTCACATTCTCCATAGATTGATGAACTAAACTTGGTCGTATCAATCCTGCTTCACCAACGTCAAACCATCCGATAAGATATCTACCTCTTCTCCCATAAAGTGCTTCATATGGAGCAATTTGGATGCTTAAGTGGTAACTATATTATAAGTGAATTCAATAAAGGGTAGGTGATCATCCCAATTTATCTTTAAAATCAATCACATAGACCCTCAAGTTCTTAAGTACTTAAGTTCACCTTTGAACCCAAGCGTTTCTTAAAAGATTTCCATAATTGTGAAGTAAATTGTGCACCTCAATATGAAATAATAGAGATTGGGAATCCATGAAGTCTTACCACCTCCTGAATGTATTACCTAGCACAATATTTTGTTGAATGGGTATTCTTTACTTGCAGAAAATGGGTTGATCTTTTTATTCTATCGACAGTCACCCAATAGAATTATGTTGTCTGTGAGACCTCGGCAATCCTATACAAAATCCATATTAATCATCTACCACTTCAATTCTGTAAGTTCTGTACTCTAAGCCAAACCATCGGGCCTTTGGTTCTCTACTTTAACTTGTTCGCAATTTGGACACATAGCAATAAATTTTGCAATGCCTTTCTTCATACAATTCAACCAATACACCTCTTTCAAATCACGATACATCTTTGTGGAACCCGGATGAGTGGAATATTTGGAGATATGATCTTTCTCTATGATCCTCTCTTGGAGTCCATCCACCATTGGTACACAGAACCTATTTTATATCTCCATACATCACCTCCCCTTTGTTCAAAAGTTAATATTTTTTGCTTATGAACATTTGCATTCAATTCAAGAAAATAAGGTCTTCGTATTGCTTTCCTTTACTTCTGATAGTAATGATGACTCATCCCCATTCATCACCACTATTCCTCCTTCTATGAAATCCACAATTCTGACTCCCAAGCGTGCAAGTCTGTTCATATCTTTTTCTAAATCTGTCTTTTTTCCTCAACGTAGGCGGTACTAACCATAGACAACTTGCTTAAGGAATTAGAAACAACATTAGCCTTAACTAGTGGTTAAGAATACTCATGTCATAATCCTTGAGTAACTGTAACCACCTTCGTTTTCTGAGATTCAGCTCTTTCTAAGTGAACACATATAGAAAACTCTTGTAATCGGTCAACACATACACATGAAAAAATTACAAATAATGGCACCATATAGTCAAGGTGAAAACTACAACAACCAACTCTATATCATGGGTTTGGTAATTCTTTTTGTGAACTTTCAACTGTCTGGAGCCATAAGTTATAACTTTGTCATTTTGCATTGATACCTAACCTAATACAACTCTGGATGCATCACAATACACTACAAAACCTTGAGTACCTTATTGTAAGGTCAAAATTGGGGCAATAGTCAACCTCTTTTTCAATTCCTGAAAGCTTTTCTCACAAGCTTCTGAATATTGAAACTTAATTATCTTCTGGGTCAACTTGGTCAAAGGACACAATATAGATGAGAATCCCTCTAAAAACCTTCTATAATAGCCAGCTAAACACAAGAAATTCCTAATTTCAGTTAAAGATGTGGGTCTACGCCAGTTCTACACTACCTCAATTTTCTGAGTATCAACTTTAATTCCCCCTCCAGAAACAATGGCCTAAGAATTCCACAGACTCAAGCCAAAACTAACACTTAGAGAACTTGGCATACAACTCTTTATATTTTAAAGTTTGAAGATCTATTCTAAGATGGCTAGCATGATCTTTTTCATTCCGTGAATATATCAGTGTGACATCAATGAAGACTATGACAAATATATCAAGATAATATTTGAACACTCTATTCATAAGGTCCATGAATGTTGTTAGTTCATTTGTTAAACTAAAAAAATTTGATTAGAAACTCATAATGACCATAATGCGTCATGAATTCTGTTTTTGGAATTCCACATTTCCTAACTTTCAATTGATGGTAGCCTGATATGAGGTAAATTATCAAGCAACATAAAGCACCGTGAATATGATCAAAAATATCAAATCTATACGCATCCTAAGGGAGCCATCCTTCTTCCTCACAAAAAAGACCAGAGCGCCCTTAGGTGAGACTGGTCGAATAAAACCATTATCTAGGAGATCCTTTAACTATTCTGTCAACTCTTTCAAATCTTCTTGTGCTATTCTTTATGGCGTAATAAGGATAATATGAGTATCTGGTATTATGTCTATGCCGAAGTCTATTTCTTTCTCATTAGGGACTCCGGTAGATCATCAAGGAAAACTTATAGAAACTTTCTCATTACTGAATGGATGGTATCTCAACACTGGAGTCATAAACTCAGACCAAGTCATAGATACAACCTTTTGAAACTAAATTTCTCGCCTTAAGGTACGAATTAGAGAGAAACTTAGGCACTGCTGAACTACTACTCTACTCTATAGATGGATCATTAGGAATATGGAACTTGACAACTCGAGTTCTACAATCTATTGATGCATAACAAGCATAAAGTCAGTCCATACCTAAAACAACATCAAAATATACCATGTATAACTTAACTAAATCAGCCATGTTGCTCTTGTTATTGATTGAAATGGGACAACCATGATAGACTCTTTCTTCTAGAATAGACTCCCCAATAGGTTGTCGAAACAAAAAAGGGTTCAAAAAGTTTCTTAGGATGAACATCAAACTTATTTGCAACATAAGGGGTTGCAAAATATAAACTTGATCCTAGGTCTATAAAAGCATAAACATCAAAATTAAAGACTTTGATCATACCAGCAACAACATTTGGAGAGCTCTCTTACTTTTGGCGACTAGTGATCGCATAGAGGCAATTTGTTCCTCCACCAATACTGGAAGTAGCTCCTCTAGGTGTAGATCTTTTTAGTGGAGAAACTTATGAAGATTGGGATCTATGTCCATGATTTTCACTACCTTTCTTGTTCTGAGGACACACTTCATGAAGTGACCCTCTTGACCACAATTGAAACAACCTGTGTAGCCATCGCGATACTTACCAGGGTGGATATTACCACACTTAGTATATACAGGAGGCAAGTTAACTTATTGTGACACACTACCTTGAGGCAATGCAGTTATAGCTCTTAAATTCTGCGAATTCTAGCCATTGTACTCTCCTTGTTTAGGGGTGCGGTGCTCTTGGAGATGATTAAACAGGTCCCTTTTGCTTTTGCCAAAAGGACAAACAATTCACATTACCTTTCTGCTGCCCAGACTCATTCCTTGTCTTCATGTTCTTACTTCTAAAATCTTCCCTATCCCTCAGCTTCACTTCCTCAACCTGTTGCACATAAATCATCAACCTTGATATGTCCATATCACCTATTAGCATCGCTGTCTCGCCTCTTTGCTGGCTTGATGGGCCAACCCAACAAAAAACAAGTGAATTCTACTCCTCTTGTCCTTAACCATTTCCAGAGCATAACGAGATAGTTGAGTGAAATGCAACCCATACTCATGCACACTTAGATACTCCTTCTTAAGTGTAAGAAATTCTCGTACCTTAGCCGCTATCAATTCTTGGGGAAAAAAAGCCCCAAAAAAGCATCTTCAAAACAGTCCCAACTCACAGTTGGTGCATCCTCAACTTTACCTTCTTTCCATTGATCAAACCATGTCCTATAAACATTCTTTAGTTGATATGAATCTAGGTCAACTCTCCCAATATCAGCAACATGCATCACATTGAATACCTTTTTCAGTTCCTCAATGAAGTTCTCTGGATCTTCAGTAGTTCTTGAATTAGTGAAACTTGGAGGATCATCCTTATGAACTCACGAATCCTTGAAGTGTCATCCTTTTTTTGTCGATCTCCTCTTTGATACCGAACCTAGTTAGTCACAACTTGGCTCAACACTCGTATAGCCTCATGAAACTCAGTATTGGTGAGTTCTCCTTGAGGTTGCACTTCAGGTGCATTTAGCTCTTGTTCCTCGACATTACATCTATAAGGAAGACCTCTGACAAATTTTCGCGAAGGCATGATTATCTGAAAACACAAGCAAGCATGTATTAGAAGAAGCCTTTTAGAGATCAAACTCTAACACACGAAAAGAGTGTGAAAGAAGAAAGATAATTTACTAAGTTTTACTTCCTCCTAATTATAGATGTGGCACACTTCACTTCGATAACTAGAAAATACAAACACGGATTCATGGACTCCCTAAAAATCTTGAACTCTATGTTCTGTACAAGGTTTGTCTAGACTCCATAGATATTGATGGCACTCGAAGACCATTACAGACCTCGATCGGACTGTTGGCCTGCTTCCTAACTCAGCAAAAAAATCTATGCATTATTACAATGATCAAATGAATTTACTCAAATAGCTTAAGAATATAATTTTGAATGTTTAACATTCAAATATTCAAATTGGCCAAAATGGAAACCTAAGTCTTCAACATATGAATGATAATGTAAAGACTATTGCAGTACTGACTGTCTATGAAACTTCTAAAACAAAGAGAGATGTCAGGAATGACCTCTAATTATCCTAACATCTAAAGGACTTGAGAGAAAATAAATGAGTCCTTTAGAAAGAAAGGAGGCTCACCAACAGACTCTGTGTGCTCTAGTTAGATGAATGAGGCACTGGGTGCTGATATTGGTTACCTGCATCTGCATCATAAGACGATGCAGGACAAATGACATCAGTACATTGAATATACGCGTATGCGAGTTTGAATCATGTATATATAAAACAGTTGAAAACAACTTAGTTTTTAAAGATAAAGTAATAACAAAATTTTACTCATAACCATAACGACCACTATAAGCCAAAGTAGTGATATAAAATCTTGCCTACGCTTCCATAAATGTCCTATATTTTGTCCTAATATTGAACGCTTAACTTAGTGGATCCACTAGCTTATCTTAAGGAGTAATCTAAAGAGAATGATACTTTACTATCCATGATGACTACATGGTTTATGGAGACTTGAAGTAATATGAACTAACATCCCCATATAAGTGGTTAATACTACTCCTAAATATGCTTAGCTCACGTATTTGTAAGAACATAACTCTTTCTTTGGTTTGAGATAATTACTCAAAACTTAGATTAAAAGATCTCTTGGAATTAATATTCCCTTTCTTTCTCAAATATGAAAACATTTTAAACTTTTTGCGAACACTTAATTCCCATATACTTCTCTAAAGAAAATAACTTTAAATCTTCTCTGTTTTCTTAACTCAAACTTAAGTCTTAAAACAAATTTAAATTGTTTGTGAAAGACTTTTAAAAACTTTAAGAACTTATCTTGGATTAACTCTTTGACTTCTCGACTCGAATCTCAAATTCTTGACTTGACTCTTAACTTTCCTTGAATTGAATTATGGACTCAAGGATTAGGATTTGTAATACAAAATATCTCATTATGTTTAGGAATGATTTTATATAGTTAAACATGAGAAAAGACCAAACTATCAAAATGTGAGGGTGGGTCCGCGATGTAGAGAGGATTTTAAATTTTGGTTTCAAAAATAAATTTTTAGGCAAAATACTGTGTGACTGCTCTACGACAAGAAACGAACTTTCCCAAAAGTGGGAAACAAATCTGCTATGCGCCACCACTTTCAAATTTCAACCGACGAAATTTCTTCTTTGGTTTCCAACCGCGATTCACCCAAAATCATTTCTTGTTCTCAAATTTATTTTAGATACAGATTCCCAACAAATGTACATAAGAACCTAACTCTAAAATACTCTATAATACGACGTAAGGATCTCAGTCAAAATCAGGAATAGGTATCAAGATTATCAATTTTCAAACTCTTTTAGGACGAATCCATGCTAAAATAAATATGTTCGGATCGTGGGAGAACGATCCCAATGTTATGAAAGACTTACATACCTTGTAGGAATAAATATTTGGTGTATACCACAACAGATTGATCGATCTTGATGAATCTTGCCCTTTCTTCTTCCTTCTCCAATATTCTCCTTTCTCTAGGCCCTAGCATTTATTCCAAATTTATAAAACTAACAAAAATCTGAATTTATCCATATTAAACTCCTAAACATGGATTAAAATAATAGTGCAATGAATAGACTAGAATACCACTTAAAATTCCGGATTGGACATTTTTTTATTTGAACAACTCAACTTCCAAAGGGCATATCTCACTCATATGAACACAGAATTGCTCAAAATCGGTGGTGTTGGGAATATCATTCCAAGAGCTTTCCAAACATATATGGAAAAACATCTAAGTCATCTTATCTAAAAGGTATGATTGTTTGAAGTTGATAAAAAACTAATGTTTTGAACTTAAATAAATTTCCAGATTTGTCATTATTTCCAAAAAAGACTATTCCAAGTTCTTATGTTCTTTCGAGATATTTGAAATTGCGAGATTTACAATTGGTTAAACCCTTGCGCATGATTTTGGTTCCCATGAGAAGTTAGGATGGTTCCTCTCACCAGGGTTGTAAGTGTTATGATAATTTTGTTGCAACTTACCCTTTGAGCAATACCCACATAGTTTACAGAATCTGAGTTCACCTCACATTGTTCAGTTTCATGATCTCCACTACCACATACCTCACACCAATTATTAGTTGTCGATTGTACCAAATTTACTGGTGCACGATTTAAAATAAGTTGTTTAAAATGTAAGGCCATGTCATGTTGGATTGCATCTAATTTAGCATTTATGCCAGTAGCTTGATCTACATATAAGATCCCTGCAGCCTTTTGGGTTGTAGTTCTAGGAGATTTCCCCTCATATATTGGGTTCCCTTTGTAGCGTCTATCGACTAAGTTGAGCAACTCTTCACATGGTTTAGCTTGGGCCTGTTGACTTGTTGCACTATTAAGCAGCACACTAGCATTATAATTTATACCTTCAAAGAAAGTGTGAGAAAGTACGATATTAGTTTACATGTGGTGAGGGCAAGCATTCAACATTTTTTTGAAGCGAGCTCATGCTTGGTACATGTCCTCCCCTTGATTTTGCTAAAAACATAAAATCTCACTCTTTAACCATGCAGTTTTCTTGGATTAAAAGAACTACTCAACTACTTTCTTGCTAGGTAATCCCATGTACTGATAGAGCTTGGTGGCTCAATATCTATCCAATGCTTTGTAGGTCATAACAATGAGTATGGAACAATGTCACTACACATAATCCGATGAGACTCCGATTGGGATGTATGTAACAGTGATCTCTATAAAGTTCCTAAGATGGATTTGGGGATCCTCGTGAGGGAGACCAGTGAATTTCCCATTGGAATGTAGGAGTTGCACCATGTCCTATTTTAGTTCAACTCTACCCCCTGGTGGAGGTTTCCAGATACTAGATGCCACGTTGGAGGAGAGTGGGACTTCCACATTATAGACTATTCTTGGGTGTATGATCTGTAATATACATGCAAGTGTACAAGGTCGCGCAAGTAATATAGATTCTTAAAGAACGTGTTATCTTTACCAAGTGACTAATGATCAACTTATATTAGACAGTCAATTCTACAAATAAAAATAAAAGCAACTTTCCAAGAGTTGGTGATTGATTGTTGACTACTACTAATTATAACTAAATAAACATAACTTAATTTGAACGACGTTCAGATGATAATTAAACAAGTAAAAGACAATACCAGGGCTGCAGTATATATCGAATCTCATGTATCAATTATTTGCTTAGAACTATTTTCAGTTGTCAAGTTACTCATTTATAGGCAATAATTACATGAGTCGGGATATACATCTCTCCTCACATATTCTAATTAGCTATCTAACTACATCATTGAGTTATATGAATGGACTAACTAGAGTTTTATCATATTTCGTAACCAAGCAAAGTGTTCATCTGGTTTTCACTCTTGGACACTAATCACCTCAATCTAATGGGTATTTCTTGGTCTAACCTTTTCTCTCACCATTTTAAGAGTAGACAATATTTTTAGCTCTACATCTCCACTCAAGAAATACTAAAATAAGAATATAAAAGTAACTTATAATGACAACCAAAATGAAAATGTAAACACCTTTAATAATTAACATACAATTCGTAGCTAAACTCATAACACAGGTGTTTAGCCACTCATGATATTATAAAACCACAAAATACAATTGTTCATCTAATTTCTAGAAATTATTAGAGTTTAGAAGATCACAACATGTTACAAACAATGATACTTTCCCTTGCACACCAAACAATAGTCAAACCCTAACAACAAGAAAGCCCTAAGTCTATTTATAATAGTTAGGAACAGTAGAGTCAAATTATACTTCAACTAGGAGTCATTTTATATCAACTTCCGCTTAAAATTGTGCACAAGAATGGGGCATCACACCGTTGTCACGCCTGGCAGGCTAAAGCGCCGCGCTGCCAGTCCGCCCAAATGTGGCCTCAGTTAACTTGAGCTTGTTGCATCACGCCCGTGCTACTCTAGTTATGTTAAAGCACCGTACCTTTCCTTTGCTTTCGGCTTCACTTATAATCTTCAATCCTTCTATTCCTTGATTTGATCACTTCCCTTGACAATCTGCAAAAAGCAATAATAATGTATATTAGTATGCAATCATCACAATCCTTCACCAAACATTCTATTTAGATTAACGAATGTCCTAAAACTTATGTTAAAGGTGGGTAATTTGTAGTAATTGGGCATATAAATATGCCTAAGATCAATGGCACTCATAAGAATGATGTTGAGGTTTTAAAAATTTTGGTTTTAAGTTGGACCTACGAGTAGCCAGGATGGTTGCGTAGAAAGGTTCCAGGAAAGGTCTAAGAATTTTATTGGACCTTGGAAAGGCCTCGTGGAAAGTAAGGTAAATTGGAGTTTCTGAAGTTAGTTCTGCAGTTAACCAGTACGAATCGTAGAAATTTCTATGTGCCACACCCTGAGTTTTTCTAATTAACAACCATTACCATGAGCTTGTCAATGATACAACATTTCACCCTCATTCAAGGTACATCCTATACCTTGTCGGGGTATATGATGATACACTTACTATGGTTTCATCTAATAGGCCTTATTAGAGGCAATGATGAGTTAGACGATAAATTTGTGTTTTCCTATCCTATATTGGTTAAGTAGTTTCATTAGTCTTGAGTTAAAAATAGAATCTTACCAGATTCTATGCTTGATACTACTCCCAAAATATTCAATATCCTTTATCCTCAATCACTCTTTACATAGAAAGAGACTATTATTTTACTTTACTTTTCACTTTCTCAATCACCCTTCATAATGAAAGAAAATATTAATTTTCTAAAGTACTTTTCAAAAAGATCAATCACACTCTTTCTCTTTCTCAACTATCAAAGTACATTTGAAATTATTTTACTCTCTTTCTCAAGGATCCTGCTTAAAACATACACTTTTAAAACATATGCTCATGAACTTATCTTTCTAGTCCAAAATCAATATATGATCATGCAATTTCTTTTGAAACATAACTTTACTTCATCAATATGATTTGTGTGATACTAAGCATAAAGAATATAATAAGATTCACATGTAAAAATAGGAATCAAAACCTCAGCTATTAAAAACTCAATTTAATTACCAAGAACTATGAATATATCTTTCAAATGTGACAATTTTCTCACTGAATTGATATGTACGGCATGAGGATAAACTAGTTTAACACTATGAATACTCTTACAACCTGATTAGCAAGTTATTAGACCAAAACCTTTGGTGGAGACCTGATTTCTCTTGAGCTCGAATAAGAATACTTCCTTACTTTGTTGAATCTTTGGTCTTGGAATCTTGATGCTTGATCTTAATAAAAAGAAATTCTTGTATGGAATTTTAGAGTGGAAGAACTTGGGAAAACCTGGGTGGAAGGTTTATCTTTGCATCATCAATTATTGGCATGAAAGTATTAGGTTTCTTTATGGAGAAGAGGAACCCTAGGTGATTTTTAAGAGAATTTCTTGATACTTGAAGGTTTAGATTAATGATTTTGAGAGAAAACTTATTACTTGAATGATATACAATGTTAATACACTCAAAAATGACATTGAAGGGTGTAAAAAAACTCAGGAAATGATCAAAATAACCTTAGGACGTGTGCAGGAAGTTGCTGATAAAATATTGCAAAAATCTTTCTCTTGAGGGTCTAACAATCATCGTAAAATCTAACTATCCTAGTTCTACAACTGTCTAAGAGGGCTTCGCTAAAATGTGTATAACTTGTTACTCTAAACTCGAAATGATAAAAGTTGGTTTGTTGGAAAGAGTACTCAATGATATTTAGTTTAGTAGGCCATGGGCTACGTAATTGATTTTATGCTGGGAGATATGAACCTTTAAAGTGGACCTATGTAAAACCTTACATCAAAACATACTCTGTAAGGAAGCTTTCAACTCAATTTTGTGTTATGGGTTTCTTGTGACTTTAATTCAGTTCCCAATTTATTCTCATGCTAAAGAAACTCCCCCATGGGATTATTCATTCTCAAATAATGGTTAAACTATGAATAGAAGGGAAATGAGTTGCTATTACTATTTGTATGTTTTATAAACTTGCATACTAACATAGGCATAACTAATTAATACTAAGAGTTTTGGAATCGGACTAGAGAACGTTTGGCATAAACGTTCAATAAGATTTCAAGATTGCATTTCATGAAATGAGCTCTCAATGAATCACAATAGGAGCATCAAATCTATGCATTTATCATTACTCAACTACTATCGACAAAATTGCTACTAAAACTAAAAAGGATTATTGAAAGAGTTTAGTGACAAAGATCATAATCATGATTCATTCGAGAAATTCCTAATATAAGCATAGGTAATAACACATTCCTAATATTAGAAACATCGACATGATGTTGAAAGGATTGAACTATGAGGAATAAGCTAGAGCATGAATGGATATCAATATATACTTTTTATAAACATATCACTATCTTATTCTTAATATTGGACTTGGTTTCATCATCTTAACATCTCTCCCTTAGTCCTGAAGTTGATACACTAAGGGTATGGATATATTGCATATTCTTTAAACTAATGTGCACTCATTTTGCTATAGTACTCAGAAAATGCTAATCTCGTGGCGACGGTACTCTTCATGCGCAAGTACTAAGATTCCTTCAAGAACTTCTTTCTAAGGTACTTCTCTGAACATCTTCTTGTTTTTGTCGAAGTCTTCCTATAATTGTTACTCACATTGTCTTATAAAGCTACCTAATCTAACTCTTAATGCTCTGACTTCTCCTTCTTGTCCCATTAACATCACCCTCCTAAGTTCATAGGTACCCAACTAGATGAAAGTTGAACTATATTTAAAAGGTTCATCAATGGCTATATATGATACCTCCGATAAAACTTTTAAGGGTTATAAATAATGCTTTCATCAGCTTGCTCCACATTGACAACTCAAATATACTATCTAGGCACACAAGAAATATCATAAACTTAATTAGAACCTCATCACACTACATATGATCTCGGGTACACCTCTTAATGCTGATGTTAGTCTAATGACATATCCACACTTCATTTCTATCATATAATGGTCATAATAACACACTTGTACCACTCAAAATCATTGCAAACTAACACCTTAATGCCTCATCTACTCTATCTCAAATATACCCAATCAAATCTTAAAACTAAATTCATCATTTTTATCACGAAACTCATCTCAAACTCAAGCTTATTGTCTAGTACTAAACACATATATAAATATAATTTCTCACATATTATATTAACTTAAAAACACTAGATAAAATTATGAAGCACTTCCCCACTAAGACCTTATGACAAGTAGTCAATCTTTATCTCACAACCTACATATTTTACAAATTATCGTCACATTCCCTTTCTTAATTGTTACACCTCTAAAAGTTGAACCTAGATGAAAATAAGTAAAGGTAATTCCATGAAGGTTTTAATGGGCCGTGAAGAGGTTTATGAACCGTCACCTTATCTGAATAGAGTTGCACCCAACTATTGTGAAGGGCCATGGACGCCTAGATGGTCTGTGAAGCTTCACATGGACAATGAAGTCACCCGTAAAAGGGGGAAAAACTCCCAAGAGTCCCTTGAAGAACCAAGAATACTCAGAAAGTCCATTAAGCTTCGCATGGACCGTGAAGTCGTTCCTAAAAGAGATCATCAGGTTTTGAGTTTTGGTTCAACTTCGAGCGATCATATCTCTCACCATATGATGAATTAGGTGCCCATGACCTCTCAAATTTAAGGTCTTCGATTCCTATTTCCAATGCCATTAAGTTTGACTAATTCTGAGCTTAGAGAAAAAATTATGCCCTTTTAGTAAATCCATGTTGGATAGGGAAACATCATGACCCACTAGAACCCCCGTATATCTGTATTTTTCCCTATGTTTGTGATACTCGAAATACACCATATTAATCTTGTTCTAAGACTAAACTAAGTATCTCACATTGTCTAAGACTAATTGATTAGTCAAAAACAATCTAAAATATTCATTCTCCTAAAATCATCAGACTGAGAAAGAATATAAGAAAAAGAGGTGACAGTTTCTCTCTAGAAGAAACAGATCTGCCTACAAGTTTAGCCCCAAAATTTAATAGATTTTTCTGTAATTTATTTTCTAGGTATGTAGATTTCACTAGTGGGGTCTTTTCATTCATTAGGTCCCTAGAGATTAAGTCATTTCTTTAGTTCTCAATGAATTATTTCGACCTAGGGTTCCTTAATCTTAGGAATTCATTGTGATTAAGCGGCTATAGTTTCTATGATATTAATTACATGTTTCTTGAATACATAGTATATTCCCACGTATAGAACTCATATACCCTACTTTGTGTTAAGTATTCATATTTCTTGAATTATACTTGCTAGGCAGATTAGTCAGACAATCATTTTTCAAATTCTAATGTCATATCTTTCTATGTATGATGCATTATCACATAATTATAAGTATTTTGAGCTATCTATTATAACAATTACATTTTTAGCTTTGTATTCAGTTTGAAGTAAACTTAGCACCGAGCAAATAAAGGGATGGAGGTTCAATTATCAGTGATCTTTACTACCAGTCCATGAGTCCCAAAACTATATCGCTAAGGTAGATTCTAAAGGCTTCACCTTTAAGATTAGTCTTGAAACACTTGTTCCTTGTGGACATCAGTTAGTGGATCAAAGTCTGAATTGTCATACCCTTGTCAAGGTATGCATACCCTTTTATCTAGGGATACAGGTTGGCCCCATAGTTAGCTCAACTTGGGGTATGTCAATTCATAACATCTTCCACAGTCAGATTCATATTGCATCTACCATGTATTCAACATTTATTTTAATTTTCAGATCAAGATGTTATATCTTCATGATTAGTACACGGCCATTTTATCTGGTTCAACTTTGAGATATGCTTCAATATATCTATTTCTATGTTATGATCAATTTCTATATTGGTAAACTTAGCACATATACAACATGCTTGGTAAATTCAAAGTATTGGTCCATCCTTTTGTGCTACAATGTTGTAGATGTAGGCTCAGGCGCTCAACATCCATATTGCGCTTAGCTTGAATTTTAATCCGTATTCAACAACTTCAGTGGTGAGTCCTCATAGTTCAAGGACTATAGACATGCTTTACTTTCAGTATTTACTTTTTAGTTTTGGACATGTTAGAATTAGTTGGGGGCATGTAGGAGAAATTCAGATCAATTAAAGGCTTTCAGACATAGATAAGATTCAGCTTGAGTTGTTAGTGTTGTTTTCAGTCATCACTACACATTTCATAGCTTTTATAAATATTTTTAGATATTTTGGGAACTTCCCATTCTGTTATTAAAATGTTTTTTTGCTTCCGCACAATGTATGTTTTAATTAAGTTTGTATAGATATGTCATACCATGGGTTAGCTTGGAGTCACTTGTGACACTAAGCACCACATTTCATCTAGTAGGTTAGCCTCGAGGTGTGAAAACAACTTAAAAGTACTATTTACCCATTTGTTATAAATCATTGCCTAATAAGTTATATAACCCTCTGAATTCCTTGGGGTTCCTACTTCAAAAATCATAAGCCTAGCTTAGATCTATCACCTTATAAATACTCTATTCTCATAGTCAACACCTATGCTTATACTTCACTAACACCATGAAACATTGACATAAATTCATTTCTAGTTAAATTATACTTTTATTTCATTTTAACTGGTAACTATTAATCTACTTTCTATCACGAAATCCACATAATAGTATGACCTTTTATCATACATAAAAGGGAAAATTCCTCATCAATGACTTACTGGGTACATGACTACAACTATACACTTTACTCAATAACTATTTCCATTTATTAGGTTACTACTCCTCTAATTGTGTACTTCTAAATTTGGGCACCTTTACTACTAGTACTTTTAACTTATTAACTCTGATTATCTTTTCATGTAAAAATACAGCTCAAGCATTCCATAAAAAACTTCTCTTTTAAGGATGTCATCTCGAACAAGGTTTGGAGAAGAGAATCTGAGGGCACATCTTTCTTTTAACTTTAATGCACGATTCATATGAAGAAGGGTGAATTCTTTTTAATCAATACATGTGATGCCATTAAGGAGCTTCTCTCAAGCCATGTGCAATATCTTTACTTTCTTAATATTTTACCTTAGAGTAATCCATCAACAAGAATTTAGGTGGAGCTACCACCTTGAGTATGAGGGGTTGTCGAGTAGATTTGCAAAAAAGTTCGAGTATAAATAAGTTTCTTATGGTATAGTTCTATTGCACAATTTAGAGTATGAAAGAAGGGGAACTTTTCATAAATGTTTGTAGTACCTTATAAAAGTGGCGATTTCACAACCATAAACAAGATCCTAGTGACACGACTTTATAGACACCCTAGGACATTTGAACTCTATGTCTTGATATCGGTTTTTGCAGGCCCCAAACTTATACATTGGATGTCGCCAACACTCGAGAACTATTTTGGGTCCCCAAGCGAACTCTTGGCTTGGTTAATTACTTAGCGGAAGACTTACACATGTAATAAAAGTCTTTAATAATTTATCACATTAAAATCAAAGTAAATAATCAACTCAAATTGTATGTAAAGTACTCAACGACATAAGTATAACAGTTTGCAAAAACATCTCAAGGAAACTAAAATATTGAAGGACTCCTAAACTCTATAAACCTATGAAGCCTCTATTTCTCAAGATGGATGTCAGTACAAGACCCGCAACATCTCAATACAACTTAATAGATAATAAATGTGAAGCCCCCCAGAATGCAAGAAGGCTCACCCAAGCTATCTGAACTGTAAAGTGATCTTAAAGAAGCACCCATAATGATCTTAAACACCTATATCTGCATTATAAAAAGAGGAATGTTGTGAAATCAGTACATTAAATGTACAAGTATGTAATATGTTGAATAAGAAAAAAATTAAATTGAAGGACGGAAATCAACTCAACTGAATCAATACATGAACAATAAGTGAAAAACATTTAAACATTATAATAAGAGATGTAATAAAAGCAATAGGAAAATATATACTTTAATTTGGGGAGTTTCTCTATCAGACAACCATTAATATAAGCCTAAAATTTGTAGAACATTAAATCCATATTGCAGGGTCTATCATATACCTTGGAAGGGTATAAGATGCTATTGTAACTATGATTCATCTAATAGGCCTTCTCAGAGGCAATAAGGATTGGCACGATAAATTGGTACTCTCCTATCATACAGTGACTATGTAGTATTATAGGAATTCAGTCAAAAAATAGACTCTAACCCAGTTCAGTACTCGATACTACTCCCAAAATATTCAATATCCTTTATGCTCAATTACCCATTACAAAGAAAGGAATTAGAATTTGACTTTACTTTTCACTTTGCTCAACCACCCTTTCCAAAGAAACTGACTTTAACTTTACCAAAGTACTTTTAAAAAACATCAATCACACTCTTTAACTTTCTCAACTTTCAAAGTACATATGAAATCATTAGATTCTATTTCTCAACGATTTTGTTCAAAACATAAAATTTTAAAACATATGTTCATGAACTTATCTTTCGAGCCCAAAAACAATATATGAGAAACTTTCATGCAATTTCCTTTGAAAACATAACTTTACTAAATCAATAGGGTTCATGTGATACTAATAATAAACAACATTATAAATTTTATGTGTAAAAATAGGAATCAAAACCGTAACTGTTAAAAAACTAAATTCAAATACCAAGAACTATGGATTGATATTTTATATGTGATGATTTCTTACTAAATTGAGATGCAGATCGTAAATACGAATTAGTCAAACACTACTAATAGACATACATACATTATTATGAAGAGCACTACCTTTCTTGGATGAAATCTCTCTTCTTGGAATCTTGATGCTTGATCTTGATAAAAGAAATTATTTTATGGAGTACTTAGAGTGAAAGAACTTGATAAAACCTTGGGTGGAGTGCTTCTCTTTGTATCTTCAATTTTTGGCATGAAAGTGTTAGTGTTCTTGATGGAAAAAAGGAACATTAGGTGAGTTTTAAGAGAATTTCTAGATACTTGAAGGTTTAGATAAATGATTTTTAGACGAAGAATTGTTACTTGAATGATATACACCGTTAAAAAAATATAAAATGTCTTAGAGTAGTGTTAAAATTTTTAGGAAAGGAATAAAATAACCTAGGATGGGTGCAGGAAGTTGGTGAAAAAGTATTGCAGAAATCATTCATGGAAGGGTCTACCAGTGGTAAAAATATATAAAATTCGCAGTTCCAGTCATAGTTCTACGACTACATGATATGGCTTCATTGAACAAGCATAATATTTTACTCTGAACTCCAACTAAGGCACACTTAGTGGCATTGGAAAGAGGACTAACGGGCCTTTAATATGGTAGGTCATGGAATACGTAATTTGTAACACCCCAAATTCAAAAAAGGAAAAAATCAAGATTTTCAGAAGTTGTAGATGCCAGCGATAGAGGCCGCTTACGGACCGTCAATCAACTCAAAGCACGTCAGTCAACTTCGTCGATGGTTCAACTGACTTTTAGGTTCAGAACCCAGATTTTTGACAAGGCAGACCCGTTAGTCAACTCGCGGCTCATTAATCAGCTCAGTTGATGAGCCACTCAAATTTTTTGTTAGGGGTAGTTGGGTCTTTTCCTGATTATTTTAACCCTAAGCTATTTTGTTTTAATTAGTTTTAGCCTATTATTCTAGTAAGATATTACCCTATACCATTATTATTTAGACTTAACAAAGCTTAGAATAAAAGAGGGGAAAAGGTGACTCAAAACTCTTCCAAGAACACAACAAGTATTCTTCATATTCAGCCCAAAAATGAAAATTTTTCTTGTACATTTTGTCAGTAGGTATGTGGGATTTCACTGGTGGATTCCTCATGCACTAAATCCCCAGAATTTAGTGAGTTTCTTGAGTCTCTATATCATGTTTAGATCTAGGGTTTCTATAAATTTAGATAATTATTGTGATTTAGTTGTTATAGTATTCCTAATTAGATTTTAATTTTTTTTCTAGAATCGTTGCTTAGTTATTTGCATGAAACTCAGAACCCTAGTTGTGAAGATTCTCTTACTTCATGAATTACACATGCTAGGCTTGTCAAACAGATATACATGCTCCAGTTTCCAATGTCACATTATCACTATGTAAATGTTACATTCTAAGATTTGCATGTTAATATTTTAAGCTATCAGTATTTCAGTAATAATGTATCATATACATATTAAGTTGGTAGTAGGCTTATAACCTAGTGGACTAGGGTTTCAACTAACCCTCAGAGTCCCAGAACTATGTGCCCCCGAGGTATATAACCCTATTTGTTGGGCATCAACTTTAGTTATCATGTCATTCATGATTTATACCCTTGAAAGGTATATTAGGTCCTCTCGATGGGACGTATAATTCAAATAGTCATGCCTTTATTCCCTTGGAAAGATATATTAGCTCCTCTTGATGGGGCATATACATCCGACTCCAAGTTTAGCTCACGTGGTTTTATGTCAGTTAATAGTAGATCCCACAGAGAGACTCTAGTGAATTTGACTAGGCTTTCGATTATACTTTATTATTCAGTCTCAGCATATTATGTACTTGGCCACTGCATTCAGTTTAGTTCCTTTCAGTATATTGCATTATATCCATCATGCTCATATTATTTAAATTGCTCAGTTATGCTATGTTCTGATTCTATGTTTTTGTTCAGCTTTTATCCTATCATGCTCGCTCAG
The DNA here is from genome assembly GCA_032847665.1 of Solanum chilense. Lineage (NCBI taxonomy): Eukaryota > Viridiplantae > Streptophyta > Magnoliopsida > Solanales > Solanaceae > Solanum > Solanum chilense. Next base: position 18,604,476 of record CM064966.1, read on the forward strand.
TACCTTCCGAGTATTGATGCATACTCCGTGCTACATCTATTCATGATGTAGGTTTAGGTCCTCAGCAAATAGATCACGCGTTGATTAGTTCCTGCTCCACACTAAAAAAACATCAATGTTAAGCCCTCACACTTCGAGGACAATAGACATGTTTTTATATGCTAGTCTTTCGTTTAATTTTAGTTTTGTTAGATTTAGTTGGGGCATGTCCCAGCATATCTACTAAACTAGATTCTTTTTTCAGACACAATTTAGATTTAGCATTAGTTTTTGAGTGATTGTTAAGTATTACTTAACTCTTAGAATTTCATATATATTGAGACCAGTATATGGTATTCCCCATTATGCAGTTATTTCGTGATTTATCTTTTTCATTTTTTATCTTTTCATAGATATGTTTAGTTTTCTTATGATATACAAACTCAGGGTTAGCTTGTTCAATTGTGATTCTAGGTCCCGTGTTTATGTTCAAGGGTCCGTCTCGAGTCATGACAGAGTTCATTATGTACTGGTACATGCGAACGATTGAAGTTTATCCAAGTAAAATCTTACATCAAAACGTACTCGGCAAGGAAGCTTTCAACTCAGTTTTGTTCTACGGGTTTCTTTGACCTTAATTCATCTCCAAAGTTATTGTCACACTAAAGATTTAACCTTAAAGACTAAGAAAATTTTCAAGGACTAATTCTACAGACAATAGGTCCAAATTGTAGATTATCCAACAGTATTTCTCAAGGGTATTGAGGTATTTTATTGTGAATTTAATATATATATATATATATATATATATATATATGCACACACACACACACACACCACATCATTTTGACCTTTAAATGTACTCTACAACTAATTTCACTCCCAGAAAACTACTCATTCCCTTTCAAACCCCAAAATCCCCTAAGTTACTAGCAAGGTCTTTCTGATTTCTACAGTTTTATTCATCCGTGTTTTTTGGGCTTTAAATATATAGGTATGTAGGATTTCATATATGTGTTTCATTCAGCGATAAATCCCCAAATATTTCTCATTTCTCCAAGATTCAATTTCATCAATTTTATTAGGTATTCATTTCATTCTTCATGTCTTCTAATTTGTTGATTCAATTGATCAATTTTGATCTTATTATTATTGTTTTAAATTAATTAAATATTTCCCGATTTATTTTGCATGAACTGATGCTTTTCATGATATTGGACTATACACTCTTAAATACATGAATTTAAGAAGAAGTTGTAAATCTATGCATGGTGTTTTTCTGAGATTATGCACGGGTAACGAAAAGGAATGTTTTATGATTTATCTTTCTTTAAGTTGAGCATCAATATAATTGTTAATGGTTTTTTCACATATAAAGGGATCATGATTTGGTTAAAGGTTTTTTCACATATGTATGTATCTTGATTTAATGAGCTACTCTATAATGTTTTATGTTTGAATTAGTATTTAAATTATGTGTTTTCATGTATGATAATATGTTTATGAATATGACTTTTCTATTGGAATTTAAGTTAACACCGAGAGAACCTAAGGAGGAGGTTCAAATAGGATAGACTTTGGTAATTGCCTTTAGTTTAAAACAACGTTCCCCCATAGGATTGTCTTAAATTTCCTAGCTTATTGATCTACAAAAAGCATATGAATCATGATATAGAATTCTACATTGCCAAGTAGATGATATACCCTGGTTTCACGGTATAATTAATACTTTTTCCTTAAGTTTAGTGTGTCCGAAAGCTGTTTTGTAATAATTTTGATATAAGTTTCTCTTTGTTTTGCAGGAAATCTGTCCAGAGCTGAATGCGGAGATTTTGAGCGAAAAAATGCAGAAGAGACCACCTACGGAGCTCATGACGGTCCGTCGTGCCTGTGACGGTCCGTAGGTGGCAGCGTAGTGCAGCTGCTGAAGGAAGATGGGGAAGTCTGACCAAGTGTGGGATTACGGAGCTTGTGACGGACCGTCACAGCCATGACGGTCCGTCCTGCAGGTCCGTCGTGAAGATCAGAGAAGTGATCCCAGTACCCAGATTTCAAGAGTTGAAGTATTTTGCAACGAAGACCCTCGACGGACCGTCGTACCTATGACGGTCCGTCACACTTGCCGTCGAGGGAAAGAAGAGAGCAGCAGAAGAAATGACAAAGTATAGGACGACGGAGTCCACGACGGTCCGTCGCGACCACGACGGTCCGTCGCGTGGTCCGTCGACCCGGCCGCGTTTTGGCAGATTTCCAGCAATTAAAACCCTTGTTCATAGAGGTTTTTATTATTATCGAGAGACAGACGGGAGGCGGCGAAAGAGCTCGGTTTTAGAGAGATTTTGTGACTCTTCCATTATCAAATTCCATATAGTTAGATTTTGTGAGATTAAACTTTGGCAAAATAGTGTTTGATTCTTGGATATTCTTACAAGCGATTTTCGGTGATTAATCAAGCAATTTTCGGATTTTCTTCTTCCTCTTTGCAGTAAGTACATGAATTCTCATTTAACATATTTGAAT